>JAYKKM010000403.1:1020000-1482500 GCA_035772405.1 Chrysogorgia sp. JL179-B06 | reverse complement strand
TTGCAGAACAGCTCATATACGGTGGATGGCTATATTATATATATATTTAGTATAAATTGACAAGTTTATATCACAAATCCTCAATTTTCATTGGCTGTTGGAGGAGTTTATATCCGCTGATATAAACCTCTGCGGTAAAAGTCGCGTGATTTCAAAAGAATATTTCCTTTTTTTCATGATCAATTTGAAATAAAAGTTATTTCTTGGGTTAGAAACTTGCAAATTTATATTATATATATATATAGTAAATATAAAACTCTCAGAGTTTGAGACGGCCATTCCTCCATACCAAGAGGCACTTAGAAAGAGTGGCTATGAATACAACCTGAATTTCAACCCTATAAAACACCGAATACAACCCGATCACGAAGCAGGAATGTTATATGGTTTAACCCGCCCTATAGCGCCAACGTAACCACCAACATCGGCCGCGTATTCCTACAAATGGTTGACGAATGCTTCCCAAAGGACCACCCACTATACATAAGATATTTAACCGGAATACTTTGAAGTTGAGTTATACTAGCTGCATGCCAAACATGAAGAGCATAATCTCACCTCACAATAAATCCATACTTAAGAAAAAATCCAAACCCAACCACTACCAGTAAATGTAATTGTCGCCAAAATAGCACCTGCCCACTCGACGGAAAGTGCCAATCAGAAGGGATAGTCTACCAAGCCACGGTCACCAGGCAGGACAACATGAAACCAGAGACATACGTTGGACTAACTGAAACTCCCTTCAAAACCAGATACTTAAACCATACCAGTTCGTTTAGAAATATAAAATATAAATCCGCTACCGAACTGAGTAAATATATCTGGTCATTGAAAGAAGCAGACGTACACTACACCATCAAGTGGACAATATTAAAACAATGTAAACCCTACTCCAATGTGACCAAAAAATGTAATCTGTGTTTGCATGAAAAATTCATCATAATTCGCTATCCGGATTTAAGCTCGCTTAATCGCAGAAATGAACTTATAAGCAGTTTAGGCACAGAAAGAAACATTTATTAAGTAACCAATAATAACTAATAGATACTATACCGAATCGTATATAACATCGTAATATGAGCCATCCGTTTTATAGATTAATCCTAATTCAAATTTCCTGATGAGTGTGGTAGGCTCTGCTTGCCATACGAAACAGATTTGTAGTGAATTAAAGTTTTAATGAAGTAACTCGAGTTTGTACTTTATTTTGTTTTACTATTTCGCTCTGCTTCGGTATTGAGCACTCTATCGTCTATATGATTTTGAACTTGACACTTTTATTTTTATATATATATATATATATATATATATATATATATATATATATATATATATATATATATATATATATATATATATATATAGTGAAAGTGGTCTTACCTCAAAATGATAAAAGCCGCAACTGTCAGTTTCACGCAAGGCGATCTTCAGGCGAAGATCGCCTTGCGTGAAACTGACAGTTGCGGCTTTTATCATTTTGAGGTAAGACCACTTTCACTATATATTCGCTCTACCTTTATGGTATTGAGCACTTTCAACGTTCCGTGAACAACATCACATTCGTTTTAGTATATATATATATATATATATATATAATATCAAGATGTATAAAAATTGTTAGTTGATAGACAAGAGTGCTCAATACCAAAAAGAGGTAGAGCGAGTTATAAATATATAAACTTTATTCTTTAAAATGTCACGACTCGGAGTTTCACGCTCATGGCGATCACGCTCAGGTACCTGATGATCGCCATGAGCGTGAAACTCCGAGTTATAGTGACATTTTAAAGAAAAGAATAAAGTTTATATATATATATATATATATATATATATATATATATATATATATATATATATAATATATATATATATATATATATATATATATATATATATATATATATATATATATATATATATATATATATATATATATATATATATATATATATATATATATATATATATATATATATATATATATATATATATATATATATATATATATATATATATATATATATATATATATATATATATATATATATATATATATATATATATATATATATATATATATAGATTAGATTTTCGCTTACCTCAAAACTGGTCTGCTACAACTTGTTTCATCTGTAAAAGAATCTTCAGGCAGTGACCTATATATATATATACTATATATATATATATATATATATATATATATATATATATATATATATATATATATATATATATATATATATATATATATATATATATATATATATAAATAAAAGTGTCAAGTATATATATATATATATATATATATATATATATATATATATATATATATATATATATATATATATATATATATATATATACACTGTATATATATATTAATAATGGTTATCCAGAGAAATTTCTCGACAGCTGTGTTACTGCTTTTCTCGACAAAGTTTTATCCAAATCACCTAAACCACAGTTCCTAAACGCACTGTTTACTTCTCTCTACCGTTTACCGGACAACACCCAATTTTATTTAAGGCTCTTGGTGAAAGCCCGTGCTCCAATTAGCACTGCTCATTGGATTATGGCAACACTAATTTTCAGTCTTCCGGGACAAATATATGAACAAGGTGGTAACCCATCCAGTTAGTGTACCAGAGGTACGGTGCTTAACTTTGGAAAGTCAAGCAGCGATCACTGACCACTACTATATTATACCGGTCCGGTATAAGACCATAGAACCAGGTGGATTTCAAAACTGGCCGTCCAAAAACATTGGTTCACGTTGTAAGCAATAAATTATTGGCGTTGTAATGGCATTATAACCAGTAAGTTACTGGATTGTAATACGTTTGGATTGTAAGCGCATGCGTGTAACAGTCAATTTAGTCCCACATGCTTTCTCACAATTTAGTCCCACATGCTCTCTCACAATCTACTAATTTAGGACCCCAAGTAGGGGGGGGGGGGGTGGATGTTGTGGGGGTTCGGGATGGATGAAACACGCCCGGGCGGTTAGTGTTAGAAAACTCATTAGGCAGGGGTTAGGATCTTTGTAAAGTTTTAGGGTTGGTTTCAATCCAATAACTTACTGGTTACAATGCTATTACAACGCCAGTAATTTATTGCTTACAACGTGAGCAACGGCTGTCATGTTACAGCATATACTCACAGCATATCGATCTCGCAGTCAATCTTCATGTCTGCATGTAGTTGACAAAAATTAGTAACGAAACCTACACAATAGCTAAAATAAACAGCATCTAACAGAAATCAAGAAACATTAGAAAGGGGGAAACCTGTAGGTCGTTGTTTGCTTTGTTTTACGAAAAGTGGCTGCCCAAAAATCTGATTTTTCTAAAGTGGCCGTCCATAGGACGGATGGACAGCCGCCTGGCTAAAAGCCTGCTTCGAACACTCCATTTTCTATATTGGTTGAAATATTTTTTCATTAATATTCTTAATTGAACTGTTAATAACTGCTCCACGATATCTTACCTTGTTTGCAGCAAAATCAGAATATTATTGCGTTTACTAATCAGTTTGTTTTAATTATTTTTCAGGAAACGAAAGCAAGAATTTTCTCTCAACAATTAAGTGGGCGGGTCATATATTGCAAGTAATTATTATTTTCGTTTTTCTCACACCTGTTTTAAGCCTAGTTCCCAGATGGTATTTGGCGGTATTGCAATACTCTCAGTGGAACATCCTCTCCAACAGTCACCAAGGGTATTTTACGGTATTTTACGGTATTGTGAAATGAAATGGTTCTATTCGCAATACCCTGCAGGATTTGACGGTATTGAGGGTATTTTCCAGTGAACAAAATATGATTTTAGTGTTTCCACAATATGGGTTCAGTGGGTTTTTGAAATACCGGTTGTGAATACCGCCAAATACCATATGGGAACCAGCCTTTACAGGTCGTATTTTCATGCTAGATATCAAGCCAATATATACCCTTGCCCTTGAATATCTAGGTCGTTCTGATTATCCTTGCTGTTCCTAACACACAAGCTTTTTGCCTTAGATCTAAGTGTTCCGGCGTTACGTCCGCTGTATCCGTCGTCATCGGTGCCTGGGCCGTTCCCCAGCAGCCGAATGGACTCTCAATGCGCGGTCCACGCATTACACCTTGAGATAGGTTTTCCGGTTCCCCTAGTCGCCTCGTCTCACCCTTCTTGTTCGCGGTATTAAGCGTTCCGCTTCGGCGCCTCGCCCGGCGCGTTAGCCAATTACTGGCAGTTATTCAATAATTTCTATCGCCGACTTCCTTCGACCACTGTATGTTTTGGGCCACCTGCTGTTTTGCTTTTTGATTTTCTCCAGGTGAGTGAATTTACGTGTTCGGCGGCATTCAGCCCTCTTGTGGATTTGGCAGTAGGTGACGTAGTCGTCGACGTCGAAGGCAATATTCACCTGTGGCTGAAAGCATCAAAAACGGATCCGTTCCGCAAAGGAGTCACACTCCACATTGGTGCCACAGGCAAGGCCATTTGCCCCGTATCCGTATCGGTATTTCGATAAAAAGGGGCCGTACTTGGGGCGCTTTTCGTCCGCGCATTGGGGCCACCTCTCGTTAATCCCTGGCTCCGCTCACTCCTCATCACCACCGGGATTGGGGGACGATTTTCTAGCCATAGCTTCAGGATTGGCGCCGCCGCAACAGCAGCAGGGATTCCGGATCACCTGATAAAAACGCTCGGTCGTTGGTCCAGCAATTGCTCCACATTTACACGCCGCCCAGCATCTTGGTATCGGTAGCTTACGCGTTTGTGTAACAATCTGCATTGCGATCAGTGTGCTTGGAGGAGGTTTTTCGAGTTCCTCGAATCCCTCGCTCTAGCTTTGCTGGTGGTAGATACCACACCGCCCAGTCGGTTGTGAGGGATTTGCGAGGCCTGTTCAGTTGTCAATGCTAGGCCCTTCTCTCATCAACAAGTATGTTCTGGTATGCCCCGGTTACCCTTTGGGTCACCTCGCCAGGGGACTACGGTGTATATAAGCCGACGGCCTCCGCTGGTGCATAGCCCGTGTAAGGGTCGTCAAAATACGTATAATGTATTGTAATAAACATATAATGTGGTGTTCTTAACTGCTAATACCATCGATGCATTAGTATTCAGCTCCCGCCAGCATTTAACATACTGCAAGCAGGTGTTGAACGGTTTTATCATGTTGCCCACATAGCCATTCTGTGGCTTCAATTCCTTTCCATTTCCGGGTTTCAACTATTTGTTCCAACATATTCATGATTCCTGCTGTCTTCTGTGGTGTAGTGTTTGAGTTCAAACACACGTGACTTTCTTTTTCCTGTCCTGTAAACACTTGGTTCTGTATAGCGTTCTCTTTATACCATTATTCAGCTTTTCCTCATATCTCTTCATCATCCCCTTCTTCAACTCCTTCCAACAACCTCACCAATCCTTCTCCATCTTCTCTCCATCTTTCCAGATCTCTTCCTAGAGTCGACTTGGAGTCCCATTTCCTGCAGTGCTTGTTCCGCTTCCTTTTTTAGGCTTTTGTACTTGCTATTATACTCTCTCTTCCATGCAACCCTTATCCAGCGGCTTGGGCTTAGCACTATGTATGTTTCCACACGCACTTTCGTCTCTTTATAAACCTGCCTATTTATGTAAAGCAGTTCATCATTTCCCTGTCTGCCTAGCATTCCTTTTCTGCGTAGTATCTCCTTCACCAACATGTCAAGATCATATAGTTCCTTTTTGGTGAACTGGCACACATTCGTGGCATATCCTGCAACTGATTGTTTTCATGAGGTTAGACGTCTACCAGGCTCTCCAATCTCTTCTGCATTTCTTTCTTACTTAACATTACCCTTCCCTTATCAATCTGTTTTTCTTGTTCTATCCCCAGGAATTTGTAAAACTCCCCCTTTTCCGGATCTAGAGCTTCTGCACTCTCATTCAGTATCTTCAAGCCTTCTCCTATGATCATCTCTCCTCGTCTAAACTCAATTTCCGCATATTTCACCACACCATACACTGCTCCTGTATCATCGCTGACTGTCGCGATTATTTCGTTGGCAGCTTCCTTTTGCTTATGGCTTTCCTGGTAGGACTTCAAGTCGTCTATGTACAAGCTGTGTGTTCTATTCGTGAGTCTTTCCCGAGGAGGCCCCATCCTATACCCTCTTGTTTTCTCCAGAAGCATTGTGATTGGAATTTCGGTCAGGCTGTACCTTAGCGGTGCATAACTATCTTCTTGCAAAAAGCCACACCGTATTCTGATCCATCTGCTCTACATTTTTCGACCCCAACATTCACCTCCAGTCGCGTTTTCCAGTTGTTCATCAGTTTTCGTAACACATTAATCAACTTCTTTGATATCCCCAATCCATTCGTACACCTTGAGCATCCAATCATGGTGCACTTGGTCATACTCCCTCTGTTAGTCATAGAATGCAACCATCAAATCCCTTTTATGTTCCGTCGCCTCTTCCATTATGCATTTGTCGATGAGTAGTTGGTCAACTGTACCAAACATACCTTCTCCTAGCTGTCCTTCATCCCAGATGTCGTTTCGTATTGCATGGTCTTTCATATATCTTCCCAAAAGTCCTGTAAAAAGCTTGTATGATGTATTGAGACAAGTTATTGGTCTGTAATCCTTTTCAGGTGACAAATCCTCAGTCTTTGGCAGCATCTCTGTCCTACGACTCCTACCTAGTGCTAGCAATTCTGGAATACTGTCTAGGTCTTCAATCCATTTGCTCATAGTTCTTCGTAGTGCCTTCCAGGTTCCGCGTAGCCTTTTGCCCCAGAAATTCTGGATTCCATCTATGCCAGGAGCGGTCCAGATTTCCTCCTCTTTATGATTTCCCCCTTCACCTGCTAGGAACATTGCATTGTTCTTCCTTCTCTTCCTCTTCACCATTACCTTTTCCAGTATCACTTTCTTTACTCTCAGCTCATGTAACCACCTATCAGAGGCATTCACAAGTTCCTGTGTATTGTTTCAGCTTTTCCGATGAAGCACATTGTTTGCTCTTGCTATTCTCTGTCTCAGTGATTTTATCTGGTCACACAGTTTGCTATCTCTCTCCACCTTTGGTTTCTTCTTTCTTCTATCTGAGGCATCAGCCTTTACATTGGGTAGTTTAGCTATTGCTCTTCCCATGGCATAAACTGCATAATGTAATCTCCTCGATCTTTTCGCTACTTTTGAGGTGTTCGGAAAGTGTCCTATTTGCGCTCTCTTTCATTTCCGGAGGTAGCTTATACGTTTTGGTAATCTGTTTCGTTCTTCGGCTTTAGTCACATCTATTCCACTGCAAAAGCCTCTCAGTGTTCTCTCCTCTTCTGTAATTTTTCGACTCGTTCCTGTTTTGCTTCCTCTTCCACCCTCTCTTCTTCTCTTATTGTTTCCTCCAGCACTTCCTTCTCTTCTACTACTTCTGCTGCTTCTTCCTCATGTCTACGTTCATTTTTCTCTCTTCTTTTTTCACCAAAACCAAATTTGCTATATATTATTTTTTCTTTAATGTGGCAGCATTATCTCTCAGTTTTTGGTCCTTCAGTCTCCCGCCAAACTCTTGCTCCCGTCTGTTGCCAATTCTCTTTATGAAACCATATCCATGTTGCCTTTCTTCTGTGTCTTTCTCAACTAGCCGAACTTTCTTTGCTGTGGTCGAGGTGTAATTCCCTTGAGGTGCATTTATTTCAAACCTTTCTGGTCTTCCTTCCATACCGCGGCTTTGTACTTCTTCCTCCATTTTAAATCTTCTAGCATTATCCACCAGATTCTGAGCTGATTCTCTTTGTCTGTGTTTCTCTTGTCCATCTCTCTTTCACTCTCTTCAATCCACTCTCTTCAATCCAATCCCTCTTTCTCTCTTCATTTCCATTTTGATATGTAGTACTTTTTCTTCCAATGTCCACTCCGGTTGTTTTCCTTTCCCTCGGTTGTTTGTAATTACTCCATTACTCCATTCCGATTATTATTATTATTATTATTATTATTATTATTATTATTATTATTATTATTATTATTATTATTTATATTACCGTAGAATCTCGAAAGTAACCGCCCCCCGAAAGTAGCCCCTTCCGATGTCTATAACTATTGTAAATGTTATATTTATTTTGAATGGCATGGATTAAAACATGTATAAAACAGTAATATCAAAGATTCAGGAATTTCAGATAGTAGTTATAAGTTTGTCTTTGTCATCGTTCAGACGTCCTCTTCCATTTCGGTATCTGAATATTCGGTATCGAGTACGGTAAATTATTAGCATTAGAATAGTCAAATTAAAACAAAACTTTGAAACGTTGGGCAAAATGCACAGTAGTGGTTAAAACTTGGCCGATGCCAAAAATAACAACCCGAATGTAAACGCCCTCCGAAAGTAACCGCCCCTCCGAAAGTAACCACCCCTCCGAAAGTAGCCGCCCTTAGAGGTCACTAATTTTTTTCACCATTTCCTTCACGTTTATTATTCTTCAACCCCCTATACTTACATTTTCAATATTTCAAAGATATTCTTCAAAATATTAACTTCTTATTAACCGAGAGCGCGGTCATTACGGGAAAATATCAGACCGAGGTCTTGACAGTACGGACCGAGCGAGGTTCGGAGAGGTTCATACATAAAAGACCGAGGTCTGATATTTTCCCGTAATGACCAAGCAGTCGAGGTTAATAAGAGGTTTATTATATGGCATGGCTTTTTTAAACAACATACTTTACATACGTTTTGAGTGACAGAATCGTCATTTTCAATCTTGTTCTTGTTCTTTCTATTGCTTTCATGATAGTAAGACTCTCATTTAGATTGTTCATCGTCCGACTCGTACATGATTTAGTGCTTAATTTACTAAATTCGTTCAATTTTTGCTGCTTTTCAAAGTTTCCTATCGTTGTTCGCTCCTTTGTAAACAAAATGGCTGACAAAATCCGTAATCCGGACCATACATTACGGGTAATAACGGAGCGGCACGTGACGTCTCTCAGCCAATCAGAGCACGTAATTTCACCGGAAGTAGCTTGTGCCATATAATAAGAATTTATATGGAAAGTAGTCATGAATTTTGGCATAGCAACTGTTTGTGTTGATATTGTTTACACTGCAACCAGTGTAAAGTGTAAACAACATCAACACAAATATGGTCTTTTTTCGTATAAAATTTAGCGCCATGTCCGATTCGGACTCAGTCTTCCTCGATTCATGCATCTGAAATCAACCGTGACGTGTTTTGTTTTGATCGCTGAAATGTTGCGTGTAAGTAAGTAAGTAAAGACTTTATTTAATGAGGGTAGCACTAAAGCCTGGTTTCCATATGGTCGCTGCGCTGTCTTTACAGTCGCAGAAGTGAAGCAGTGAAGCGTGTTTCTTTTGTTATGACAAAAGAAACACGCTTCACTGCTTCACTTCCGCGACCGTAAAGACACGGCGTAGCGACCATATGGAAACCAGGCTTAAATAGCAAAAGCTAATGAACTTGTGGCCCTCACGTTCCAAAATACAATACAATACAAAGGAAATAACATAAAATACAATAGAATAAAATTAATAAGAACTATACATTAAAATGATGCAATGACTGTTGATCATCAAAAATGTTTGTCCACATGTTCTTTCTAAAGCACTGAAGAGAATCCTTACTTCTAAGTTCTAATGACAGACTCTTCCATAATTTGGCACTAGTAACAGTAAATGTTCTACCACCTTCTGTTTCTCTATTATATCGAGGACATAATAAATTAAAATTTGAATATCTTGTATTGCGACTGTGAACCTGATTATTTACAATAATTTGCTCATTTAGGTAGGTCGGTAGACTGCCATGAATGCGCTTATAGATAAGTGAACATTTACTTATTTTACACTCCTCGTAAAAAGGTAACCAGCGCAATTTATTAAAAAGTTCAACTGAGGGCGCCTGTCGGTCAGCAAATAAAATAACTCTTGCTGCCCTCTTCTGAAGTTTCAAGACTCTGTTTAAGCACTAGAGGGCTGGCCCTCCTCTCATAAAAACGAAAACAAATTTCACAAATGATTTGACTGAGAGGCGGGATCTCGGCAAAGAGGGCTAGCCCTACCAAGAGGGCTGGCTCGCCTCCATATAAACACCGTCTCGATATAAACACCGCCTCCATATAAACACCGCCCAAGAGAGCTGATAAAACCCCCCAAGGCGCAAGTATATTGCACCTTATACTGTACGTATTCCATTTTATAAACAATAGTATTTTCATTGATTATTGCACATCCGGTAACTCTCCGGTATTAACTTTGACGTCGTTTTACATGAGAGGGGAATACATGCAAGGAGTCGATTTGAATAATTTCATGAACCATAACGGTAAAAACGAATGACAAAGCAAAGGCTGAATTCCAGACCAACTTTAGTTGTGTGTTGTTAAATCGTTATCTACCGTCGCTGTTGAAAGGCAGACAACCTTTAGATTTAATTGGATTATAATACCAACAAGACCTCACTCGTGCGTTTTTAAGCGAAATTTACGATTTAAAAAGTGCGTTAACCAAGTGTAATTTAATGATATATAGTGACTATATACCGCATCGTACACGAGTCTGCACCGAAAATACATTGTCATAGATGCCGCATGATACTGGCTAATAGTATACAGCCTATATAGGCTAGCGGGATCTCTGGAATGGGCTACGAGTTCAGTATAAACCATGCTGCCACTGGGCTTGATGCGGCTTGGTGACGTAAATCATCATGGGTAGATATTAAATTTGGTATTTGACAACAACACAAAATGTTCATGGCATGAAAGGAATTAGTGAGAGAGACTGCGCCTAGTGTACTTCAGATCAAAAGCCCTGGTCTAATATTTACACGCAGTAATAGAATATTTTCTTGAAAATTAAAAACAACAGCATATATAGGCAATGTGGTTGGCAATCAAAACAAAACGTTTTTATTGCATTATGTAAACACAGCTATAATTTTCACGAGGCTACATAGTCATATGCAGCAAAAAACTGACAATGCAATTATAACATATTTCTATATCACATGTACATGTACATGTACATGTACACACATATTTAAAGTGCCTATCCGGGGTTTGGAGATTTTACATATTTGTGATCTTTGGAATCTCATGAGAAGAATTGTAAAATATCTTATCGTGCGAAAATTTCATCTTCACATCTTTTCCCCTACGAAAGTGATTTACTAGGTATATATGCAAAAACATTGCACATTTATATTCAGCAGTGGAATGAGAGTTTTGGAATTGAGCAAACAGGTGTGTTAAAAAGAGATCGCCAATTGACGTTATTGGAGGATTGGTTTAAAGTTCAGAGACAAACTTGTATTTCACTGTTGAATTAGTGTGCAATGACTTCGCGTGTCCCTACTTGCAGTTATTTCCTGTTAATAGTAAATCCACTTTAGCAGAGGAAAAGGCATGAAGATGAAATTTTCGAACGACAAGATATATTACATTTGTTCTTGATAGAACCCAAAGATTACGAATATGTAAAATCCACAAACCCCGGATAGGCACTAACAATTATACCATGTAGGTGAAGTCGTATATGAGCTCATAGCCGACGAGGCGCAAAGCGCCGAGTTTTAGGTATTTTTTCCAATTCGTGTTGTTTTAACTGGCAAATACCTGATTTCTTGTTCAGTCACTTTAGCAAAACATTCCGTTTCCATTACTAGTGATATATAAGCTGATAGCTTATATATCACTAGTGTGCCTATATATATATATATATATATATAGATATAATAGTTACGATACAAGTTAAGCCTGGTTCACACGAGCGACATAATCATAAGCAACGAAAACAAAGCAGGACTTTTGCTCTGCGACGTACGAAGACAAAACAACGAGAATTTTTCTTTGTTTCATCTTTTGTTTTGCTCATGCCTTGTGTTTCTTATGCTTGGCTTATGCTTCTTATGATTATGATTATGTCCATCTTTATGTCGCAGGCTTCACTTCATTCCTTTGTTTCGCCTTTTGTTTTGTCCTTATGATTATGTGATTAATGCTCTTGTGTGAACCAGGCTTTAAGACAAGTTAAAGTATTTTTCTAAAATTCGCGAAGAATCTGTGGAATTCTGTTTTTTATTACTTGACAGCACTTCCATGCACTTGTTTTCAAACCACAACAAACCAAGAGACTCAATCTGAATTCGGTTACAATTTTCCCTTGCGAAAAAAAATTGCAACATAAATTACCATCGAATCATAAACAAGAATTTCGCTGCGCATATAGGGTTTATAGGAGTGCACCGGATAATTTCTGTTATGTGGCCGGATACCGAATAATATATTTTCCAGGGATGAATCACATTAATTCAAATATAATAAAAACAAAATCCGTTTAATGTTCCAATAGTATTAGTTATGGTTAATCATCTTCTTAAACCAACTTAAACAAAAGATATCAACTTGACTAGAAATATTACAGTAGGACAAACACGTATCATCGTCTCGCTTCTTCAGGTTGTCGGCATCTTTGTGCTTGCAAGTGATCTCAAAGAAGCATGCTTTAAGAAATCAACATCATTTTTTTCTTTTTCCGGCGAAGGGCCAAATGGACAAGGGTCTTAAAGTTGTCTCCTGAATTTGGGGTTTTCCTCTTGTGCTCGAGGCCCTTGATGAACGAGGGATTTGGCCTGCTCCTTGTCTAGACTATTGCGGAAATAATATTCGATACTTGTTGCAGTGACATAGTGTTTTTTTTATGTTTAGCTGATTTGGTCTTTTGTAGGAGAAAAGAATCACTTTTGGAGAGCCTGAAGAAGGTTGACTGCACACCCTGATTACCTTGACTCGCCACCGAGCGAAGCGTGGGTGCTAATCTTGACGGGAGTCATGGATCACTGTATAGGGTGTTGAATTCCTACATGTCCTCACCCTTATTTTGATGATAATCGTCAAATAACAATTCGTGTTATTTTGATGATAATGGTCAAAATAGCGTGAACTCCACAGGTCTAAATTTTGGTCTATTCTGCAGCGCATATCCCACATTACGTTGTGTGGTGCCAAGTTTAAAAATGAGACGCTTCTCTTGCCGTTTGCGGTTATCGTTACTACCTGAGATGGGAAGGATGGCACAGACTTTCATATCTGAAACCAAAAAAATAGGCTTTGTTGAAGCAAATGAAACAACTGCGTGGTTCTGTTCATCTCATTAATTTTCCAAGGTTTTAAAAGGTAATACTGTTGTGAAATTTAAACGAGAAACATCGATACTTGCAGAGAAATCATAAGAAGGAGCTTTTGCTTCAATGTTTGCGCCATGACGCGTGCTGTAACCAAGCCTCCTCCAAGGCCAAGAAAATTCCATGTAAATGCGAGGTGAAATCCTTCATATAAACACCGCCTATGTTGGACATATCTCACTAGTAAAGAAACTATTACTATATTGTTATTGGACATTTTTTCAATGAAGTGGTGAAGAAATTGCTGTACGATAGAGGAATCTGTTTTTGGTGTGAAAAGTAACCACTGAATTGTTTTCTGCTTAGCCAAAATAACAAAACAATCGACATATCACTAATTAGCGAGTGGAAAATCCTGTTTGCGAAACTTACAATTCTATGACTGATTTAAATCCTTGTGTTTAACGCCGTAATTTAACGCCAAAAGCAAAGCTCGTCGGTACAAGAAACTGATGATCAAAGTATTTTGTCCGGTACAAAATGATCTCTCATTGGTCAAAATGAACATGTGCCGTTGTAGCGGAGGGAACTTTAAGTTCCCGGCAACGACTACGGTCAAATAAATTATACGCCGTGGATACAGGTCCGACAACGTACCCCATAGGCTAAATGCTCCCGGTCCGACATCACTATATCAACATATAAACGCAATTACGACAGAAATTGCCTATCTCACGTTTGGGAATTTTACATATTCGTAATATTTGGGTCTTTCTGAGCAAAATCATAATATATCTTGTCAGCCGAAAATTTCATCTTCATGGACTATTTTGCTGTTAAAGTTATCGGATGTGGCAAGTAATAAAATAATACTGATTTGGAATGCCTCTTGTGACATCACATCCGGTAACTTTGACAACGAAAAACTCCATGAAGATGAAATTTCCGGCTGACAATATATATTATGAACCCAAATATTACGGATATGTAAAATCTCCAAACGTGAGATAGGCACTTTAAGCTATATCATTCGGTATAGAGTACTGGACTCACACTGAATTGGCCTAGTGTTTTTCGCAACAGGTCCTGGTTGGGTCTCACAGAGAGAGAGCTTTGCTCACCTATAGGCTATACTCTCCCCAACCGAACGATGGACTATTTTTTCAGGGACATTTAGATCTACGACGGCAATCTATCGACACGTCATTCAAAACAAAATAATTATTCACGCGAAACAAAGAGAATGAATAATTCTTAGTTCCAAGAACAATCTCAATACCATCCTCGCGTTCTGTTTACAACGCCACTCTGTTCATTTTCACGTCTTTCACAGCATTTTAATTTCGACAACACACGGAGAGCTTTTCCACTCCAAAAACAAGTTGTGTTCATATGAAACATATTACCTCAAATAGCTTAACCCTGACTATTATAGTGTAGTACTGTAGTTCCCTTTAGTTAACGAGAAATAGTGAGTCAAAGTCAGAGAAATAGCCAAGTTTTCTACGCCATGTTGTTTTTCTCGAGCAGACACGGATTGTCAGCGGTCTTCAAAAAGGTGGTGAACCGCGAGAATTTTAGTAACGAAATACTTACATTTCGAGCTGAGCACGTCAATGAGTGCTTTTTCGTTTCGTTTTGTAGGCGATCGCAACGACTTTCGTTGTTTAGCGTTCATCTGACGAAGATTATTCTAGTTCAAGTTCTTCTAGTACTTCAGGCAAGACGAATTTATTGCTGTAAGAACTTGTCTAGCTTGAAATCGATAACCCTAATCACTCTTCTGTTGTAAGTTATGTGCAATAAATACGTCTAGGTTCTCGCCTGAGGAACTATAAGAACTTGAACTAGAGTAATATTCGTCAGATGAACGCTAAACAACGAAACTCATTGTGATCGCCTACAAAACAAGACGAAAAAGCACCCAGTGACGTCAAAATTTGAAGACCGCTGACAATCCGCGTCTAAAAACTCGAGAAAGACAATATGGCGTCGAAAACGTGGCGATTTCTCTGACGTCGACTCGCTATTTCTCGTTAACTAAAGGGAACTACGCTATAATATTTCAGGGTTAAGCTATTTGAGGCAAGATGTTTCATATGAACACGACTTGTGGAGTGCCAACACAGACACTACAGTCGTTTTAGCACTATACATAATGAAGTGTTTTGGAAGTCGTAAAACAAGCTACAAGTATCAAATATGGTAGTCAACTATCCTTGACTTCTTTAAATGCTCAAATTTATATTGCTTTTTAACCCCATCGCTATGGCTAACATACATGCACACTGAACGCTGAGCGGCATTTCTATCTCGCCGCGGGGCTAGCCAAAAAATTGATCAAGTGCTTTTGAATTTTCATCAGCCGATTTAAAATGTTCGCTTTTAGAGAGATTCTATATTCTCTTCGCGAAGGTATTCACAAGGTTGTGACCAACCACGAGAGACGACACAGTCAACCAGAAACGTGGGAATCGTCGAATCCTGGGAATGAAATATCGGCTTCCCCAACAACGGACGAACGGCTTCAGTATTTTGTTGGTTGGGAATTTCATGCCGGAAGCTTTACGACAAAACGCATTTTTGTAATTTTTTGTAATGAATAATATAGTTTGTTTGCGGATGTGAGATCCAGTACGATGTGCAATAAATTCTCCAATGTTGGAGGTGTAAAATATATTGAATGAACTGCTCATATATTGAATGATCTGCTCGTCTAATCTGAGTTCTTGCGCAAGACGATGAAATTCACCAAGTCGCTACCTCTTCCTGAATATTTCATTAAACCCAATTCTGCGCAATTGCCTATGAGCAACAAAGGCAAAAACAACTTATCTTCAATATCCGCCTTTTTTATTTTCACTTCGTTTTTTCACGCAAAAGGTCGTGCTTGGTCTGCATTTTGTAATTTCTGGCGATAATCGTGGCGGTTATAAACTTATTCGCGCTTGCTGTGTGGGCCTCAAGGCCGGTTTGCCACTCTGCACGCAGGCCAATCTCGTGCCCAGGGTCTTATCTCCGCTCCCCTGGCAGGCTAGTATGCCACTAGGCGAATTTGTTCGCGAGTAGTGACTTTTATTATTGTCTTATCAGCGCACAGCTGGAACTAATTAGGGACCAGTCATTATTTATGACCGGCGTGGGAGCCGCCCGCAACCATTTATGTGTAAAGAAAATCTTTTGCCCAACCGAAGAAGAAAAAAGTTAGATAAAGCTCAATTCCCAGCATAGATCCTACACATTGGACCTACAGTAACTTTCAGATTATTATCTCCCTATACAGAGCAGGAATCCAAGGAAAACAAGGAGAGGAATACAATAACAAAAGCTATTGTGCAATGATGACTAAGGAGAACTGCTGACGGGATTCTAATTTTAAGTGATAACTCTTAATTTTTTGATGTAAATAGTCATGAAAATTTTGCTACCCAACCCTTCAGAGAAGTTTGTTTTTTTACCCAACCATTTAGGTCTAGAATTTTCAGTTACCCAACCATTTTCTCTTCGGCCCCTACACCGGCCGTTCCCGCGAACAAATTCGCCTTGTGGAAAACCGGTTTAAGGTCCTTAATATTAATCGGCATGCCCATACCTAGTTGAAGATTGCTCAATGAAGACGAGTATCTCCTTAAGGCGCATGCGTGATATCCGAAAGAATATTAAGTATAACGACTAGGATTGCGTGGGTTATCATTCGCTCTGACAATAAGACCCACTTGTTGCCATAATATAGAACACTCAGCCATAGATCCTTTGACGACATTATACTCAAAACATGGGAAGTAAAACCTCGAAAGCGGAGAAACAGGCAGCGGCTGAAGATAAGAATGCTGTTGACGAAAACAGTGATGGCAAACAAGAAGAAGCTGCAGCTGTAGACCTTGCGAAAAACAAAAAATGGTTGGCGCAAATCGAAGAATACTTTGACGCTATGGACTTGAACAAGAACGGCTACGTTTGCGTCGAGGAGATTTTGAAATGGTCAGACAATATGAGAGAACTGTGTAATGTTACGCCTGGCGAAGTCGATGCCTTGCATGCGAGTTTGAAGGAGTTCTACGGCGCAGCTGGTCTCGTTCCCGGAAAGCAAGTGACTAAGTCCGAGTTCGTCGAAGGCGTGAATCGACTCGGTCAAGCCGAGCTGGAACGAAAAAAGCAAGGAGAGGAGACGCTTCACAAAAAGTTGTGCGATGCCTTTTACGAAATAATGGATCTCAATGACGATGGAACCGTGAGCGTTGACGAGGTGAAAACCATCGTGAAAGCTTGTAACATGGAGGAGGCGAAAGCAGAGCAGTGGTTTAACAAGGCCGATAAAAACAAGAATGGCAAAGTTGACAGACAAGAGGTGGTGAATGCTGATTTCGATTTTTGGTTCAGGCCCGAAGACAGCACAAATTAGGGGAGAGTTGTTTGTTGTCGAACCTAGCGGTAAACAGAACGATGATATAACACATTTATAAAACGAATAAACTCGTAAATACTCTTAGTTGACTCATGTTTCTAGTTCTCAGACAGTAGGTATCGCATAAGTCACGCCAAAGCCAATATATTGAATATATTGCTTATGAGAAATTGCATAGCTCTTTGAATAGTTGTTGAGTCACTCAAACTCTCATTTATAATTCATCAGACCAAACCTAGCCGCGCTAACCACAACTCGTCATATTTGTGACCTGCCTCGCAATTCATTGCCTTAATCGTTTTCTTAGCTCGTTTATTCTATACTGTGATTAGACTAGCATGTGTTACAGTTCTTCAATTTAGTATAATAATCACTTATGAAACTACTTTAGTCTTATTTTGTTGAGCGTTTTTATTTGTTTTCTCTCAATCTCTTTGTTTTCACGTGATAAAAACATCATCTCAATTGTTGCTGTTGACATGATTGACAGTGATTAAAAGAGTTGTCGTGGTTATCTATTGGTGAACTTAAGGTGGTAGTTAACCCTAAATGACCCAAAACTCTCCTAGCTATTGCTCTAGTTTCAAAACAATTTAATCAAATTAAGTAAACTAGCGCGCTAAGTCGGCCGTTTTTTTGAAATTCCCCCTTAGTGACCTTAACCGTAAATATCTTGTCAATCTTTGATATAAATTATTTATTTTGTCTTTTAATTGAAAGAAGATATGACTTAGAAAGTAATTATTTCTACATTTTTGACGAGAAATGACAGCCTCGACTGGCGTGTTTCCTCGAAAACGTGGAAGACCAAGGAACGAGGTTCAAAGCAAAGCAAAATGCAAAAATTTCCACACTCGCAAAATATCCTTCCAGTTGATTTCCTTTACAAGTTATCGAGTGTAAATACCAATATTATTCATAATATACCCTATTATAAATCAGGTAATTGCGAGTGGACGTATCTGAATTATGAATGAATAGAAAAGCCTCTATGGTTTTCTGCGAGACTCGTAGCGAATTTGCGGAGTATTTACCACGCCAAAGTACGTCCAAACATTTCGTTATTGAAAACATAAACCCAAATGCGCAATGCACGACGGTTGACACTTGACACTCGCTCTTTAAAAGGAACCAAGGACCACTGCGTATATTGCGTGATGTAATACATGCACGAGAAATGTAATGATGTAATACATGCACGAGAAGGCGTAGTATCTGATTTGAAAACTGACCAAGAAGTGTGTTGAATTTCGAATCGGATAATAAATGCCTTTAGATCATTACTTTAAGATCATCTAACCGAAATCTGCTACTTCAGCCAAAATCCAAAACGGTGACTCATGGAGACAGAACATTCTCAAAGTTGCCGCAACAAAACTGTGGAATTCATTACCACAAGAAATTAGAAGCTTTGATATGTTAAGTTGTTTTAAGTCAACACTTAAGACTTTTCTATTTTAAAATTAATAGTTTTTTGTTCATAGTGGTAATATATGTTCTAGACTTTAATTATGAAACTGTAATTAGTTTTATAAGTAACATTAAGAATATATTGTTGTAAGAGCATTGAGACTATTGTATAATGTTCCTAATACGTCATTATTATTATTATTTAGACTGTATGATTTATAGCTTCTCAAACGAACCTGTAGTATTTTAAGAGCAATATGAAGTTGGCTTAATTTTTTGACGTTTATTACCACATTTTCCAACAACGGTCTCTGTTATGATTTTCCTTTGTGTGTTTTCATGAGAATTATTAATGAGTTGGAGAAGTCCATTTTACGACTTCCAAAACATTTCTAAAATAATAAGCACACCTCTATTAAGCCCGCCTTCTAATAAGCCTCCCATTAACTCCCATTGGAGTGTGGGTTTGGCCATCAATTTATGGCAAAATACCATTATATTACCTCGTCAAATTTTACGTCAAACTCACGAGTTGCATTTATGGGTGATTAATGTATGAACAACCTTGTTGACTCTCTCCTCCGCAGAGGACCCGCGCGTGCCTTCACCTCCCCAGTTCCCCGCCACCAAAAGAGAAACCTGTGCGGAGGAGAGAGACCTTGTTGACAACATTGTTCTGATGCCTACATTTAGTCCATCACCGAGCTCCGGCCGGGGAGGGATAGACCTCGCTCAGTGTCCGTGAAAATCAGAGAAAAACTCAATTTTCCTTTTGGAATAAGACAAACGGAGGTTTCTTAATTTCTGGGTAACATATATTTTACTGAACAAAAGGCGCTGTTTATCTGTAAAGAACTTATCTCCAGATTTTGTCGATTTTTTTAATTTTATTAATTTCTTCGTCGGAAATTTTGGCAAAACGACTGCGAGAAGCCATGTTGAATGATTTAAATTCGTCTGATTTAATGCGTCTGTTATATGCGTCGTTTAGCATTTGCATTAGATTATGAACTTCTAAAATTTCAAAATTATTTTTACTTGTGTATTTGGTCACGTGCAGAAGATGGATCAAGATTAATTGGGTGCCGGAAGGTCATTGATTTATATCTGCTTGGAAGAACGGGAAAGGGAGACCTATGGGAAGACATGGTCATAGGAGCAGATTTGTGAAAACAGATTTGGGGAAGAAGGGTTTGCGTAAAGAACTGGCATTAGATCATGCTGCATGCAAAGTTGCTATCATGTAAGACCTTGCTAACTCAAGCAAGCAAGCAAGCATGGAAAATGATCGTTAACTGAATAATAAAATAAAAATAAAAATATTAATACATCTGGTCACAATCTTTTGAGAAGCACTTGCATAGAGCCTCCAGAGCTAAATTCCACTGATCATACGAAAAAGGCGATTAAAATATTCGAGGAACTCTCTTACATAAAGGAATTTACTAAATTCCTACGCTTAGCTTCTGGTGCCAAATTTGATAACATCGTGATCGCGGGAGATTTTAACTTGCCCAATATTGACTGGTTAAACATCACTGCCATCACTGATAACTCTGTTTACCCTCATTTTGTCAAGACATTAAGGGACCACTTCTTTTATTTTTTTACGGTATCTGTTCTTGTTGTCGCCATTTTGTGTCATTCTGGAGTTTACTCGCTAACGTCTTTCTTTCTGCAGGTTTTCGCGTGAGCTGGATCAAGGGGCAGGAAGATTTAACCTGAGCAATTCGGTGTATCTCTTATATGCTGCTGGACAAATGAGTATGATAACTTACAATTCCTATGAAGCGAATTAACGAAATAATTACACTCCTCTCGACCAATCAGAATGTAATAATTTTGTCATCGTAGGATTCCAGATAGCCTCCTCCACAGGCAACTCTGTGGCTTCTTTTTTCCGAGTCAAATCGCTTCCAAGGCTGTACGAGCAATGTTTTGGTTGGGATTGCAGGAAAGCGGAGGAGGCTAGTAATGACCGGTCTCTACCGGTTTGTAAAGACCACTCAGGAACCAATCAGATTGCAGAAAATCTGCGTTAAGACCGCACACGAGCTAAACCATATAATAATAATGCGTATTACTAGTGAAGATAAGTAAACGGTGGACAAAAACAGCGTTAAAAACATGAATCAAAAGCCATATAATAAACTCCTTATTAACCTCATTTGCTCAGTCTGTACCGGGAAGTATTTGCTTTCGTTTTTTTCGCAGTTGTAAATCATTTTGGAAGAAGATCAAGTTCACTGGACACGTATAGTCCTAACGCTTGATACAATTTTAACATTATGTAAACGCACTTTATGTTATAATATGAAATTACCTCGCAACATAACCATTATTTTGTGTACGTTTTATTTGCTTAGCTCATGGCCAAAAACTTGAACATCATATTTGGACTGATACATCTTCTAAGCCTGTGGATCTGTCTGTGTTGACTGACAACTCTGTTAAACACACAGTCGAGAAGGTAAATACCTACCTAAAATGAACAGGTCTTGTTATTGGCTACTTGGGACAAAAGTGGTTAGGGTTAGTCATTGGTTTCTTTGTGGTTGTCCTATTGTTTTAATCAACCAATCACAAAACGTGTTCTTATAGGTAGTTATAAAGTTTTTTCTTGTTCTATTTTTTCATTAAAAATCATAAAGATTATAAGATTACTCATTTATAACCAACTATAATGGTATGTATACATGAGGTGGGCCTCAGAGCGACCTGCATTTGCTCATTTCAGCTCTTGTTTACGTGAGGTCGGCTTCACAATCGACCGTCATCAATTCAATTAATATCCATGTTAATATATATTGAGATTCCTGTTAATATTCTTTCAACTTTTATAAGTATGATAGTGAGTGCAATTAATGATTTACACTATACGAGTGATATTTGAAAATTTTGCCATAATTGCACTCGGCTAACGGCTCGTGCAATTTGGCAACATTTTTGTGGGCCCAAACCTAAAACTGGTATAAAAAATATAACTCTAAACTGAACTGGAACTGAGACTGAGACTGGAACTGAGACTGAGACTGGAACTGAGACTGGAACTGAGACTGGAACTGAGACTGGAACTGAGACTGGAACTGAGACTGGAACTGAGAACTCAACCTCGTTCCCAGGGCATTTTGCCTCCACGGTGGAAGGTCGGCGAAAATGGGATCGGCTGGTCACATGACACCCAGAATTTCTGGGTGTTTAGATATGATAATTTTGTGGTCTTTGTTCCATTGCCTTTGTCTACTTTGTTGACCTGATTAATTGAGAAATATTCAATGCTCTTCAGAGTTGTTCATGTCAGCATTCGTGGGCATAAAAGCAGCTAACAAGCTTAATAATCCACCATACATCCATGGTTATCTCTTACAAAAGGTATGAAGAAGCATATATCCAATTTAGCGAAAGCTATCATTTCTAATTTGCTGTAAAATTTGAAGACAGCATTCAGATTTAGATGAATAAATTATACTCGGCTGAATTAATTGAGTTTTATGACAAGCCAATCGGATTATAGAATGGACCAGCCGATCCCAGGGCCATTTTCGCTGACCTACCGCCGTGGAGGCAAAATGCCCTGGGTACGAGGTTGACTGGAACTAGAACTGGAGCTTGAGTTGGAGCTGGAACTGGAACTGAAACTGCAAGTTCCGTGCTGAACTAAAACTGAAGCTGAAACTGAAACTGAAGCTGCAGCTGAAACTGAACTAAAACTGAACTGAAGCTGAACTGAAACTGAACTGAAGCTGAAACTGAACTGAAGCTGAACTGAAACTGAACTGAAGCTGAAACTGAACTGAAGCTGAAACTGAACTGAAGCTGAAACTGAACTGAAGCTGAAACTGAACTGAAGCTGAAGCTGAACTGAAGCTGAACTGAAGCTGAACTGAAACTGAATTGAACTGAAGCTGAAGCTGAAACTGAAACTGAACTGAAACTGAAGAAACTGAAACTGAACTGAACTGAAACTGAAACTGAACTGAAACTGAAACTGAAGCTGAAACTGAAACTGAAACTGAACTGAAGCTGAACTGAAACTGAGCTGAAACTGAAACTGAAACTGAACTGAAACTGAACTGAAACTGAAGCTGAACTGAAACTGAGCTGAAACTGAAACTGAAACTGAAACTGAAACTGAAACTGAAACTGAACTGAAACTGAAACTGAACTGAAGCTGAACTGAAACTGAGCTGAAACTGAAACTGAAACTGAAGCTGAACTGAAACTGAACTGAAACTGAACTGAAACTGAAACTGAAGCTGAAGCTGAAGCTGAACTGAAACTGAAGAAACTGAAACTGAACTGAACTGAAACTGAAGCTGAACTGAAACTGAACTGAACTGAAACTGAAGCTGAAGCTGAAGCTGAAGCTGAACTGAAACTGAAGAAACTGAAACTGAACTGAAGCTGAAGCTGAAGCTGAACTGAAACTGAAGCTGAAGCTGAACTGAAACTGCAGCTGAAACTGAACTGAACTGAAACTGAAACTGAAGCTGAAGCTGAAACTGAAACTGAAGCTGAAGCTGAAACTGAAACTGAACTGAAACTGAAACTGAACTGAAACTGAAACTGAACGGAAACTGCAAGTTCCGTGCTGAACTGAAACTGAACTAAAACTGAGAAACTGAACTGAACTGAACTGAAGCTGAAACTGAACTGAAACTGCAAGTTCTGAGCTGAACTGAAATTGAACTAAAACTGAGAAACTGAAGCTGAAACTGAACTGAAGCTGAAACTGAACTGAAACTGCAAGTTCTGAGCTGAACTGAAATTGAACTAAAAATGAGAAACTGAACTGAACTGAACTGAAGCTGAAACTGAACTGAAGCTGAAACTGAACTGAAACTTCAAGCTCTGCGCTGAACTGAAACTGGAACTGCACTGCACTGAAACTCTAATTGAAACAGCACTGAACTGAAACTGGACTAAAACTGAACTGACTTGGTTTATACGAGGTGATTTGTCACCCCAGCAGCTATTTTAAAGATGTCCATCCTTTATTGCTGTTTGCTTTATGTTGCAGTTGTTTGATCAGACAGAGTGGCCACGTGACTTCTCTTGATTAATGACGTCACATAACAAGTTTCTTAAATGGGGCATTGCACAGCAAAATTTAACAAACATCGCTTTTTCCACCAGATTGTATGATTGCGGGCGCACACTTTGTACAGGGTAAAAAATGGCGGACCATTATTACTAATGTACATGAATCATTCACCAGAATTTTGAGTTCTGCATAATCTAATTTTATATATTCCTCTAGAATGTGTCTGTTTTAGAGAGATATACCTGTATAATGTATAACATCTTTCAAAGACATTTTTATGAAAACGCAAAAATCGGGTGTTCCAGACTGTTGCGTGTTGTTCCGTGCTGTTCCGGTGTTCTGTGTTTTAGTACGTTCCAGACAATTTTGTGGAAGCACACATAAAACATTTTGTTTAGTCTCCTCGGCCACTGTGCAGTCTGCCCTGCCCTAAATCTGGCACTTATAAATCATTTCATCTTTGACCAATGAGAGTCGCGATAATTCTCATACAAACTTTTACGACTGTCATTTTTGTAAAAAATAAAATCAAACGTATCTTTAAGAATGATAACTGTTAGTTTAGCTAACTTTGTTTGCCAGTATATTTAGAATATTTTTAATATTTATAGGTGTATTAATGTATTATTGCTTTCATTATTTTTTTATATATGTACAAACAAACAAACAAACAAACAAACAAACAAACAAACAAACAAACAAACAAACAAACAAACAAACAAACAAACAAACAAACAAACAAAAACATCAAGACCTATAAAGCTTGTATTTTACATGTCAATTGTATCCCATATCGAATTGTATCCCAATTTTTCTATAGTGCTGTCAAATCATGGAATTCTCTAAAAGACTTTACAAAGGAACAATAAAGGAACAATAAATCGTCAATAAAGGCCATTATTTCGAAGGATTTCTTATCTACGTACACCTTTTTTAATTTCAAGGTGTCACGACTTTATTAGCTATCTTATTGTCTGGTATTATGAATTTTTATACAAATTTTTTTCTTATAATTTGAGGGCCACTAGGGAGAATACATGCGTTTGTAATGGTGTTACCCTCTGACATGAAATAAAAGTTTATTGTATATGCATTTTTGATGATTTTCTTTCATTTTCAGTATATTGACACAGCCGGCTGTGGGAAAATCAAGAGTTGTCTACGTGACCCTGAGAGCTGCAAGGACAACACCGACTGTAATTATTTGGTTACATTTCAAAAGAACGGTCCTAACATTGAGTTCAGTGTGAGTGGTAAAGCAGATGGCTGGATTTCTGTTGGATTTAATCACAAACCAAAAATGGTAAAAATATATTAAAGTGACTAATGACTATCTCACGCATGGGGATTTTACATATTCGTAATATTTGGGTCTTCCTGAACAAAATCATACTATATCTTGTTAGCCGAAAATTTCATCTTCATGGACTTTTTGCTGTTAAAGTTATCGCTGTGATGTCACAAGAGGCATTTTTGTGGCAAGTAACAAAAGAAAACTGGTTTGGAATGCCCCTTGTGACATAACATCCGGTAACTTTGACAGCGAAAAACGCCATGAAGATGAAGTGTTCGGCTGACAATAAACAATTATTGGATGAGGCTGAGGCGGATAACCGAGTGTCTTTCGTCCGATTAGCTATTATATGCGGCACGCTTGCACTTGCTATAAACTTAACAACATCCATTTTGTCTCATCATAGGAATACACAGAAAGTATGATTTGTCAAGGAAGCAATGAGAATGTCAAACTGTGGACAGCCAAATTGAAATACAGCACACCTGATCTTCAGAAGGTATAGCAAACTGGATTTACGCTAATGAGATTATGGGAAAGATTTTGTGAGTTGCCGACGCTGTATGCATTCTATTTCTAATTGTATAATATATGGTGGGTAATGAGCCCTACACCGGTGCTGCAATTTTTTAAATAGTGGGCAAACAGCATTTGAGCATAACGGATACCAAAACAATTATATCATGTGGATAACCCTGCCGATTGACATGGACAATATGTAGGTGAAGATGGAGTCGTGGTGGAGCCGAAGGGCGGTGGTGTTTGCGAATGGAGCAATTGGATGCTTGAATAGAAACGCGTGTAGATAATTGTGGTTGTTTGTATATAGGCAACCCTCGATGTTTTCGACCTAACAGTCTTCAGAAGGGATTTTTGAATGGGTTTGGGTACAACTAGTAAGAACTTTCCTCTATACATTCTGCAACGATTATAGCAGCTTGACAGAAAACGCCCTGTCTCCATATGTCTTAAGCCGGTTTTCCACTAGGCGGTTTTTTTCGCGCGAAGCGACTTTTTCTATTGTCTTATAAGCTCTCGGCTGGAACTAATTAGAAATCTTTTCAATTTGAACAATAAAAAGTCGCTTCGCGCGAACAAAATCGCCTAGTGGAAAACCGGCTTAAGGGGCTGATTACATGGAGAAATTCCAGCCCGGGCTGAGATTTCAGCCAGGCTACTGAGGTATGGTAAATTACGGAGTATGGAAAATAATTTAAATAGCTTTGTTTTTATGCCATATTTGTTACCGCTTGACCGCTTTCGACAACGTGATTTCTATTCTCCCTCTTGACCATACCTCAGTATAGCCGGGCTGAAATCTCAGCGCGGGCTGAAATTTCTCCATGTAATCAGCCCTTAATCAGATATACAGATCGCAACGATCTTAAATATTTACGATAATGTAATAGATCAGCTACAATCATTGAATTTATTTGTTGAAACGGTTGATAGAAATAACTGTTCTACTCCCCAGCCTCCTTTTCAATGTTGATTAGTTAACGTTGCAAATGGAAGACATATGCTTCTGAACCGTTATAAAGGCTACAGGTATGTAAAGGTAAGATCACATAACATTGAATAGGGGGCGGGGAGAGATTTAACGAGTTGAAGTACCTGTCGTTTCAACATTTTATTCACTGATTGTAGAACTACAAATTGAATACTCTAAAAAGGTTGGTGTAGTAGTATACAGCCGAAATACTGTAGGAGATCTGATGTGTCGAGCAAAGGACCTTCGTCAGAGAGTGAGTGCCCAAGGCTTTGGAACAGTTTGCTGTTTGACACTATTTTTAAGAAGTCATTTAAAACTTAACTTTTTTCTCAATTTGTTAATAGTGAATCTTCCATTTTTTATATTTTATATTTGATACTACAGTTTCTAGATTTTATATCATTGTGAAGCGCCGTGGACATATTTGGATTTGTGCGCTATATAAATACAATATTATTATTATATTAGTAAGAAATAAATCCGAGAACGAGGGATGCGTGCGAGGGCTGTATATCGCATATACATCCCGACGTTCGAGGGATTTATCTGACTTATTTCATGATTGAGAAGGTTTTCCAACAAAGTTTTGTCTATTTTTTCCACCTTGGACAAAGATTTTCCTAGTTTTGTCTTCATTTCTTATCTAATTAGTATTCATAGGGATGTATGCTATATAAAGCCCGCGGTACATCAAAGAAAACCGACTCAATCATGAAATAATTACGAATAGAACAGTTATTTCTATCAACCATTTCAACGAATAGATTCACTAATTCTATACATAGTATGATGATTGTAGTGTGATGATAATAACGCAATTTACATCTTTTTAGCCCAACGAAACTACGCTATTGCAAAAGAGTGCGACTGGAGGCTTTATTTATTGCAAGTATGTTAATTTTCAATATGTTTTGCGGTAACATGCATTTATATCTGTATAGAGTTAAGGTGACGAATACGTGAAAATGGGCTAAAATTTGGCCGATATGTATAAAAACAATACATAATTTATTGGCTATATGTGGTATTAAATGAAAGCTACATTCAAGTAGATTAGTAAATCTCCAAGGTAAGTAACCGACTACAACCTATTTGTGAATCAAATAATAATAGAAAATTTGATTTTTTAAATATCTCACCATATCTTACTACAGAAAACAGATCTGTCTTTGGTTAGATGTTTTACCAAGTTTCATATAATTAGAACTAGTTTTGGTTGATATATCACTGTTTTCCCATCGGCACCTGATCATATGTACTCATTATGTAAGCTAATAAATTATTAACTTGCTGCTATCTGGTATACACTCTGCTATCAATTCATGTAGCTTTCATTTAATACCATATACAGCGTATTACGTAGCATACATTGTGTATTGTATCCATGTATTTGTTTTATACATATCGGCCAAATTTTAGCCCATTTTCACGTATTTGCCACCTTAAGTTATACACTAACACTTTCCCGTAACGCTCTTCACCGTCTTAATCTTTGTACGTCATAGTTCAAACATGTATAAGGGCGATTCTCCCGTCACACATGTGACATTGCTATTCCTCTTTGGGCTTCACACTAAGTTGGCCAAATATATGTAAAATCTTCCTACGTTTTTGAAATCCTCGGGGATGGAGTTGATTTTCTTTGTTTTTGGTTTATGAAGTATTAATGAGTTCAAGAATTAACATTTAATGTTCATGTGACCATTAGTTTTACTTATTTAATTTCTGCTTTATATCTGAAATGTCAAGTAAGATATATATTTCTAAAAAGCGACAATTTTACTGTTATTGTTTTTGTGTACAGTTAACTCCTTCTTAACGGACACCTTTGTAAGACGTACACTACGGTTGGTCCTGGCGGTTTCTCTGTTATTTTACTATAAACAAACTCTATCTAAGACGGACACCTTTCTAAGACGGACAATACACATTCTATGCTGATAAAATATACCTCCCAGAGCAGACACTTGATTTAAGAGGGCGAATTAATAGGATTTGGTTGATGTATTTTTATTCAATTCAACTCTAACTTGTATTGTTAATTAGTTGCAAACATTGAACATTAACATTATGAATTGGTGATCTGATTGTTTCAATTCTACCACTGTTTTTTCACGATCAATTTGACGTACAAATCATTTAATGTAGATGATCATACCTTTAAATGTCAAGTACTTCATTTCCGGGCTTCCGGCTCTCTATGATGGACACATCTCTACGACGGACACCTCTCTAAGACAGACACCTCTGTAAGACGGACACCTCTCTAAGATGGACACCTCTATAAAACGGACCCTTCTCTAAGACGGACACCTCTCAAGACGGACACCTCTAAGACAGACACCTCTCTAAGATGGACTCATCTCTACGACGGACACCTCTCTAAGACGGACACCTCTCTAAGACGGACACGTCTCTAAGACGGACACCTCCTAAGACAGACACCTCTCTAAGATGGACTCATCTCTACGACGGACACCTCTCAAGACGAACACGTCTCTGCGACGGACACGTCTCTAAGATGGACACGTCTCTAAGATGGACACCTCTCTAAGACGGACACCTCTCAAGACGGACACCTCTCAAGAAGGACACCTATCTAAGATGGACACATCTCTACGACGGACACCTCTCAAGACGGACACCTCTGTAAGACGGACACCTCTCTAAGACGGACAGCAAGAGCGGTCCTGAAGGTGTCCGTGGTAGAGGGAGTTCACTGTATTTCGTATATCAATGCCGGCGTAGCCAAGATATAGGGCACACTACGATAGATTGCCCCACCAAATTACGTTTGTGTTTCTGAGCATAGACATTCTATCCATTGAGCTTAGATGGAGAGCGACAAATGTCTGCATTATATGATATATGTACTGCCTATGTGGCTGTCGTCATACATGTACCCTGTATATCGAAATGGTGACTGGCTTTGTGATATATCAGGGTCTTAAGATAATTGAGGAGAAAGTGATTTCTTTGCAATAACATCAGTAAATGGCCAAACCTTCGCGTCTTCTCGGTTAACGACATTAAATTGGCTCGGATGAGAAAGGAAACCTTCTACGTTATCGACTTCAATTCAATGATACTGATACTTTAACCAACAATTACTTGCTACGCCATAGTTTCGTACATGCATGCAACACAGTGTTTGTATCGATGTTCCCAAGCAGACTTTTTTCCAATTATCACAGGTTTTCGAGACCCTTACAACCAAAGTCAAATAAAATGCTGGATCTGATTAGTCGTCCCAGATATATAATATATGGCAAAGGTATGTGGTGCTTTTGAGCTTTCTTAATTAACAAATTAAGGTTCTGACCTCGAATGAATCGACATTCGAGATGGAAGCGTGGCATGGTTAATAGTGCTCAAATACATTGCCCTGTCTTTATAATCTTCACTAATTGCCAGATCAAGGGTTATTTTCAAGATATTGTTGACTATTTTCAAAGCTTTACATGACCAGACACCTATATATATCAGTGATATACTGACTCGACAAATCTTACTTATACTTTAAGATCATCTAACCGAAATTTGCTATTTGTTCGAAAATCAAAAACCGTTACCTATGAAGACAGAACATTCTCGGTTGCCGCTGCAACACTCTGGAATTCATTACCAGAGAAAATTAGAAGCACTGACTGTTTAAGTAGTTTTAAGTCAGCACTTAAGACTTTTTTTTTGAATTGATAGTTTTTGTAGTACTGTATTAGGTTAGTACTGTATTAGGTTAGTATTAGGGTTAGTATTAGGGTTAGTATTATTAGCGTTATTTTTTCGCCATGGCGGCAATCTTGAAACCTACTTCTCGTCCCTGGTAACTAGGGGCTAATCAGGACAACGTATTTTGAACAAGGCTAAAAGGGATGACTCAAAAGGACCTTTCCATTTTCAAAAACTAGTTTAATCCCAATCCTTATCCTAATTCCTAACCCTAACCTAACCTAACCGCAGGCAACCCTAATCTAACCAAAAATAAATAGAAGACAAAAAACAGAAAAGTCCTTTTGAATCATCCCTTTTTGCTATTTCCGTGTTCTTTAGAGTAATATATTTGCTCTTCTTTAGGGTAATATATTTGCACTTCTTTAGGGTAATATATTTGCTCTTCACATATTTTCTCTTCTTAAAATGGAACACGTAATATAAATACCTTTTGAAGTTTCTTGCTATATTAATGAATTATTGCTTTGTATTAGGTTCAGGAACGGGAAGAATACATAAACACAAGGGATCGGGCAGCAAAGGATGTTCAAAAATAAAGGTGGATTTCAACAGTAATAAGATTTACCAACTGGGTCACTGTGGTGGCGACGATCTTTATAAAGTTCATGGTAAGCTGTTGGATCTAATATTTTAAAACTAGAACTGATTTATTTCAGATTGAAATATTGATCATCATAATCCTACTTATATATTGTACAGAAAAATTGTTAAATTAAAAGACAAACAAGAACGGGAATGCATGATAATCGATATTGCTATCCCGGGAGACAACAGGGTCGGAAAATAGGAAGGAGAAAAGATAGATAAATATGATGAATTGATGCGAGAGGTTAAACGACTGTGGTCGATGAGGAAGGTAGAAATAGTTCCAGTTGTAGTTGGAGCTCTTGGAGCTGTGAGTAAAAAGTTTGAACAGTGGATAGAAAAGATTGGAATCAAGGTGAAGATTGAGCAAATCCAGAAAACGACGCTACTTCGAACAGAAACGTTACTAAGAAAAACATTAGAACGCTAAACAACTCAGTGTCACCTTAGTCTACTGGTTGTAGACAGCTGCCACTGATGAACATCAACCGAACATCAAGTTGTGCGTAGAAGTCAATATGGATGTTCTCGGTGGTTTTTCGAAGGAGGTTAACCAAACAGTAAAAAAGCTAGTCGGAGATAGAAGCGAAGAAACATTAAGACGGATGCTGAAGTCTGTGATCAGCAGTAGCGTGAACATTGCACGCTCATTTAAGATTTTAGTTGACTAACAATTTACTAAAGTGGCTGCGTCAATTAGTTAGGTCGTTTTTATAATCGAACAGTATAAATATTTGACTGTACTGACCTATTTTAAATTGTTATAGTTGCCTAGAGCATTTTTGTTCTTTGTTTTTTTACTTTTAGAGTTTGTAAGATAGATTTTTACGCAATAGTTATAGGTTCGCGCCTAACTGTGACTTTTAATTTTACTGAGCATTCAGAAGTTGTACACTGCCATAATAATAATAAAAATAGATATAACAAACATCGAATAACTAATTTCTATAACTAATTACTACTAGGAGTAATCAAAGATTATGTAAGTGCGTTCGACGCATGTGGACCAGCAAATGGTGAATGAATATTGGTTTATAAACATAAAATTATGCTGTAACAAATTATGAAAATAAATAAAGCTAATAAATATATTACAGCGTCTTAATTCAACGAGACACTATAACCTGAATGTTTTTGACAACGGTTACATCCCGCTACCATGATTTCCGTATGTTATTTTCCCCGTTCGTTTGTTCGATTTGAAATATGACCGCTCGACCGCCAGATAAGTCGTTCAATTCAGAAATATTACAAACGTGAAGTTCGATTTGGCAAAAGTGTCGCTTGAATGGAAAATTTATAACTTCGCGTGGCTTGCTCGTTTCGAGTAAATGTTGTTCGAATTGAATTTTGACATTATAAACAGGGAGCGTATGTTATTTTAATATTACAAGGCTATAATGGGCTATATAATCACCTTGATACGTGGTTTAGATTGTTATCGAGTGGAACACGACCGCAACAAACGACAGCTTCTTAATTCAAGGAGACACTACAGTATAACCTCAATATTTTTGACAACGGAACTCCTAGTCTTATATTATGCTATAAGGGTATGAGCAACCAAAATCAAAGTTGCAAAATGGGAACCAAAATAAAATAGCATTCGTCTTTGTGTTAAAATGATCGTATATACGTATATAAGTCGAAAACTCTGAGGATTTCACATGAAGTCATACTAATGCCACAATTTATTCAAAAAGGGTAATCTATCCAAAAAGGGTAAATTAAAGCACAGGTCACCCAGGACATGCAAGATTAGAATGCGTTCTCCTTCGTCGAAACGCAACTAATTACTATAGCTAATTACTATAACTAATTACAGATAGTTAAGTTTTTTCAAGCGCAGCACACGAAATCCGTCAACTGTTGAAACAATGGCGTTCTCTCAGTGATTTCAACCCCAGAGTGTTGACTTTAGTTTTTAATTTGTCTAACTCAATTATTATTGTATAGTTACACAAATACGTTTTTTTCTAATAGTTATTTTGACCAGCTTGTCCACTGCTGTCCGGTTTCGCTCCAATCTCGTACACAATATCCGGCGTTGATCTTGAAAATGGTCTATTTGTGACCGAGCTTCATTGAAAAATGACTAAATTGTATCTCCAAGGTCGCTGCCATTCTTGACCTCATCCTTGATTTATGAAAATTTCCGATCAACAGAGAAATATAACCTTATAATAAACCTAATACTAACTCTAATAAAACAGAGAAATATAACCTTATAATAAACCTAATACTAACCTTAATAAAACAGTGAAATATAACCTTATAATAAGCCTAATACTAACTCTAATAAAACAGTGAAATATAACCTTATAATAAGCCTAATACTAACTCTAATAAAACAGTGAAATATAACCTTATAATAAGCCTAATACTAACTCTAATAAAACAGTGAAATCTAACCCTTATAATAAACCTAATACTAACCTTAATAAAACAGTGAAATATAACCTTATAATAAGCCTAATATTAACTCTAATAAAACAGTGAAATATAACCTTATAATAAGCCTAATACTAACTCTAATAAAACAGTGAAATATAACCCTTATAATAAGCCTAATACTAACTCTAATAAAACAGTGAAATCTAACCCTATATTAAGCCTAATACTAACTCTAATAAAACAGTCAAATATAACCTTATAATAAGCCTAATACTAACTCTAATAAAACAGTAAAATATAACTCTAATAAAACAGTGAAATCTAACCCAATATAATAAGCCTAATACTAACTCTTAGAAAACAGTGAGATCTAACCTTGTAATAAGCCTAATACTAACTCTAATAAAACAGTAAAATATAACCTTATAATAAGCCTAATACTAACTCTAATAAAACAGTGAAATATAACCTTATAATAAGCCTAATACTAACTCTAATAAAACAGTGAAATATAACCTTATAATAAGCCTGATACTAACTCTAATAAAACAGTGAAATATAACCCTTATAATAAGCCTAATACTAACTCTAATAAAACAGTAAAATATAACCTTATAATAAGCCTAATACTAACTCTAATAAAACAGTAAAATATAACCTTATAATAACCCTAATACTAACTCTAATAAAACAGTGAAATCTAAACCTTATAATAAGCCAAATACTAACTCTAATAAAACAGTAAAATATAACCTTATAATAAGCCTAATACTAACTCTAATAAAACAGTGAAATATAACCCTTATAATAAGCCTAATACAAACTATAATAAAACAGTAAAATATAACCTTATAATAAGCCTAATACTAACTCTAATAAAACAGTAAAATATAACCTTATAATAATCCAAATACTAACTCTAATAAAACAGTAAAATATAACCTTATAATAATCCAAATACTAACTCTAATAAAACAGTGAAATATAACCTTATAATAAGCCTAATAATAACTCTAATAAAACAGTGAAATATAAACCTTATAATAAGCCTAATACTAACTCTAATAAAACAGTAAAATATAACCTTATAATAAGCCAAATACTAACTCTAATAAAACAGTGAAATATAACCTTATAATAAGCCTAATACTAACTCTAATAAAACAGTGAAATCTAACCTTTATAATAAGCCTAATACTAACTCTAATAAAACAGTAAAATATAACCTTATAATAAGCCTAATACTAACTCTAATAAAACAGTAAAATATAACCTTATAATAAGCCTAATACTAACTCTAATAAAACAGTGAAATCTAACTCTAATAAAACAGTGAAATCTAACCCTTATAATAAGCCTAATACTAACTCTAAAAGAACAGTAAAATATAACCTTATAATAAGCCTAATACTAACTCTAATAAAACAGTGAAATCTAACTCTAATAAAACAGTGAAATCTAACCCTTATAATAAGCCTAATACTAACTCTAATAAAACAGTAAAATATAACCTTATAATAAGCCTAATACTAACTCTAATAAAACAGTGAAATATAACTCTAATAAAACAGTGAAATCTAACTCTAATAAAATAGTGAAATCTAACCCTTATAATAAGCCTAATACTAACTCTAATAAAACAGTAAAATATAACCTTATAATAAGCCTAATACTAACTCTAATAAAATAGTGAAATATAACTCTAACAAAACAGTGAAATCTAACCCTTATAATAAGCCTATAACTAACTCTAATTAAACAGTAAAATATAACCTTTTATTTTTTTCCGGTCCGTATCCTACCAAATCCTGCTTTCTGATTGGCTAACGAGCGGTACGTATGAGCCCATACGGACCGCTCGACATAATTTCAGTTTTAAATGCCTTTTATAAGCCGTAAAATATTTTCTAAAAACATTTGAAAATGAACTCAAACGAGATTGAACATATTGAAAGACATATAAGTGATTTTTTTATCCGGATAGAGACTTAACTCTCAATTTCCTTTGACGAAGAAAAAGCACACACTTTTCTTTTTTGTCCACTAGAAATACTGATGACGACCAAAAAAAAACAAGCCAGGATATTAAGGGAAAAAATAAATAAATTATTTACCGTATTGAGAAATATTTCCCTTGGTCTCAAAAACGGCCCGAGGCCTGCGGGCCGTTTTTGAGACCTCGGGAAATATTTCTCCATACGGACCTCGAAACCGGTAAATAACATATATATAATATATAATACTAACTCAAATAAAACAGTGAAATATAACCTAATAAAACAGTGAAATCTAACTCTTATAATAAGCCTAATACTAACTCTAATAAAACAGTAAAATATAACCTTATAATAAACCTGATACTAACTCTAATAAAACAGTGAAATCTAACTCTAATAAAACTGTAAAATATAACCTTATAATAAGCCTGATACTAACTCTAATAAAACAGTGAAATATAACTCTAATAAAACAGTGAAATCTAACTCTAATAAAACAGTGAAATCTAACCCTTATAATAAGCCTAATACTAACTCTAATAAAACAGTAAAATATAACCTTATAATAAACCTGATACTAACTCTAATAAAACAGTGAAATCTAACTCTAATAAAACTGTAAAATATAACCTTATAATAAGCCTGATACTAACTCTAATAAAACAGTGAAATCTAACTCTAATAAAACAGTGAAATCTAACTCTAATAAAACAGTGAAATCTAGCCCTTATAATAAGCCTAATACTAACTCTAATAAAACAGAGAAATCTAACTCCAATAAAACAGTGAAATCTAACCCGGTTAGTATAAGTGTATTAGGGTTAGTATTAGGCTTATTATAAGGGTTAGATTTTACTGTTTATTGTTCTAGCTTACAATTGCTATATTCCATCGCTAATCGGTATGGTGCGAATTGTTTATCGGAGATTTTCGTAACTCAAGCGTAAGTCAAGGATTGCAACGACCATAAATTATGGCAACGACCGTTTACGAAACGACAAACCACGTAGGCGACGTCACTACGTCGTACAGTCGCTTGTATATATACGTTTGCTAGAAGTGTGTCTCTTTTATTCCAGGTTCTTTGATGATCTGCGCTTGGATGTTTCTGGTTGTAATTTCTATTTTTATCGCACGTTATTCTCGCAAGTTGTGGGGTGGCATGAAAATCTTCGAGAAGGATGCATGGTTCCAGGTAACACTAAATTCAAACAACCCAATCGTTTCACCTATGTACTTTGTATTAAATTCTCCTTCCTTCGTTTACTTATCTCTTATACTTTTTCTAGATCCACAGAATCATCATGGGGCTAGCTGTTTTGCTAACTGTTATTGCACTCATTATAATATTTGTTGATAAGGAAGGGTGGAGTGAGGTAAGTTAAATTTTGTTTTATTTACTTTTCTATCTGTATTTATCTTATCGTGATTTCTACTTTGCATGTGAAATCCTTGATTGATTTCGTACTCACTGTCAATGCTCAAACTCTTCAGTTATTCTAAACCGACGTCAGAAAATATCGAAGATTTTTTTCTTGTTTTATCCAGAGTGCTGGTGACCATGCAGTGTTTGGTATTATTGTCTTGGTCCTTGCTGTCATTCAGCCAACAGTTGCTTTCTTCAGACCGCATCCAGCTAGTTCTCGGTAGGTCGAACAATTGTGTTTGATATGCTATGATAAAACAACAACAACAACAACAACAACGACGACGACGACGACGACAACAACAACAACAACAACAACAACAACAACAACAACAACAACAACAACAACAACAACAACAACAACAACAACAACAACAATAACCAGCACGACACCAGCACGACAACGACGACGACACAACGACGACGACGACGCAACCACGACGACGACACAACGACAACGCAACAACAACAACGCAACAACGACAATGCAACAACGACGACGAAGACGACGACAACGAAACTATATACTTCTGAAACTATAGTTCTTGAATCTCTCTTCAATTTTCTAGGCGTTTTATCTTCAACTGGTTTCATCGGTTCGTTGCACTCCTAGTGTTTGTTATGGCAGGTAATTGTCCTTTGTCTCTGACAACTATTGTTTAGCAAACTACGTCTATTATTGATACTATAGTTTACCATACTGCTATTGTTTAGCAGCGGTGATATGTCATATGCAAACTGGTTGGCTAAGACACTCGTTAATGTCGATAGATAACGAGTAGCAGCGCGAAAAGATCTACATTATTTAATATTAAAGGCTTATTGACCGAGTGGGAGGTCTTTACGGCAACATTGTCGAAAAGACCGACCAAACGAGGTTAATAAGGATGAGTTTTTCGCCAAAAAAATAATGCTTAAGTCTCGTTTTTCAAAATAATTTTGAAGAAAAAACGAACATAAGTTAGATTTCACTAAAACAATTAGATTCTCAATTCGATTCGATATTCGAGACGATAGTTCGATAATTCGAGACGATAGATAAATAATAGACGATAGATAAATAATAGACGATAGATAAATATCGAGACGATAGACGATAGATAAATATCGAGATGATAGATAAATATCGAGACGATAGATGATAACCCCTCAGAAGTTTTCTGCTCATAATCTAATTGTTAATTATTAGAAACTTGTATATTATTTCCTCCTAAATTTCTACTTACGTTAATTTTTTTACCATTATAGTCGTGTCAGTTTTCAAAGGCGCAAATCTCGTGGAGGACAAGGGTGGAGATGTTGCATCGAAAATCTTGATTGTTCTTCTTTTAATTGTGTTCATAACAGCCTTGATACTGGAATGTTTGGCATTTCGTCTCAGGAAGCAACAAAAGGAATACATTGTTGGTTAGTGAAATAATAAGAAATCAAAACTTTATCTCGCTATTTTTTAAGGTTGATTGGAGGCTTGCATACTAAAGGGAACTATCTTAGTTTTGCATCTTTTTTCTGATATTAGCGACCTTAAGATCAACGACGGCAATCGTGGCGACGGCAGTTGAAAAACAATATAAATTTTCGCATTTAATAATAATAATAATAATATTTATTCAGGATACCCACATCACCGAAGCGTTTTTCAGTGGGTCCTGTAATACTTACAACATTGCATTGCATTCCATACATAAAATTGTAGTTTCGACTGCGCATAAATATGACACGTTCTGAGTCGGTCCTAAATCTTATTTCATACATAACATAAGGCTTAATCACCCATAGTAAACTATGTAAATTATGTAAATAAGCTATATTTTGTACAATAAGCCCAACCTCGTACCCAGGGCATTTTGCCTCCACGGCGGAAGGTCGGCGAAAATGGCCCTGGGATCGGCTGGTCCATTCTATAATGCGATTGGCTTGTCATAAAACTCAATTAATTCAGCCGAGTATAATTTATTCATCTAAATCTGAATGATGACTTCAAATTTTACAGCAAATTAAGTGATAGCTTTCGCTAAATTGGATATATGCCGTTCTTCATACCTTTTGTAAGAGATAACCATGGATGTATGGTGGATTATTAAGCTTGTTAAGCTGCTTTTATGCCGACGAATGCTGACATGAAAAACTCTGACGAGCATTTAATATTTCTCAATTATTCAGGTCAACAAAGTAGACAAAGGCAATGGAACAAAGACCACCAAAATTATCATATCAAAACACCCAGAAATTCTGGGTGTCATGTGACCAGCCGATCCCAGGGCCATTTTAGCCGACCTTCCACCGTGGAGGCAAAATGCCCTGGGAACGAGGTTGCAATAAGCCATGTTATGTATGAAATAAGTTTTAGGCCCGACTCAGAACGTGTCATATTTATGCGCAGTCAAAACTACGATTTCGTGTATTGCATTGAATTGCATTGCATTACGTTACGTTACGTTATGTAACGTTACATCTCATTACATTACGTTACGTTACGTTACGTTACGTTACGTTACGTTACGTTACGTTACGTTACGTTACGTTACGTTACGTTACGTTACGTTACATTACTATTATAAACTGTACAATATGCACTCACATGTACAGTACTTTGAAACTAATTAAATTGCTGTTTTTTCAGTTCATTTATAAATATTATTAGCGAGTTTGTGTTTCTTCTAAAAGAAACCGTGTTCTATTGATATTCGAATTGGAAACGAAGAAATTGAAAGGATAAACAGCATCAAGCTCTTAGGTGTATGGTGTCAAAATTATCTAAAGTGGAACGAATACATAGACCAAATTACACGAAACTGTTGTTTTAGTTGAAATTTTCGACGCGTTTTCCACCATCTAAAGTTGGAACTTTTCGCCTAAATGAATAATGGTGGTCGAATATTCCATCGTAAAATGGCATTGTTATATTTCTCGGTAGTTTGACTATCATTTTATCTGTATTATTGCTAAACGTTGCGATTTATGGAGATTTTGTGACGTCACGATTTTCGACTAGGTTTTCACGCGACCAACTGGTGCCTTAACCAATCAGCACGCTGGAAACGTCACACGTGATTTTAGTTTCCTATCCAGTCTTTCTACTATCCATGATAAAACGCACTGACCTTGGTGATTGGTAATAAGTTTAGAACGTTCTGAAAACTAAACTGCTTTCAACCACTTCCACTCGCCAACGACCAACACGGCAGTGTCGTAACAAATCAACAGTTACTATACTACTACTGTATACTACTATTGTATACTACTACTGTATACTACTACTGTATACTACTACTGTATACTACTACTGTATACTACTTATTTGTTTTTGTTTATTCGTTTGTTCGTCTATCAGCGCTCGAAATAACTTTCCCAAAGTTCTCGATCATGGTGATCCGCCAGTCATGATTTTCCGCCGATCAAATGAAAATCTGGCCGATCGGGAACGTTTTCCTAAGTTCACTGCACTATGACTTTTAAACTGGCAAATTATCAATATTTCATATTGTCACGCCTATTCATAGTAAAATACAGCAGCATAAGACCTAAGATTTATACAAAAATCCCACTCAGGCACTCACCTTCAGCCGGTATAGTTAATGACATCAGTGAGAAAAGTATTCGTGCCGTTTCTTGTCTTAGCTTAGGCTAAACAAATGCTTTTCGCGTGTTTCTGACTGTGTTTTATTTGTCTTTCAACTGTGCGCGTGTGCATCTTTTTGAATGGTCCAATGTATTTCTTGCCAATCAAGATGATCGCCGCCAACCCTGCTTTTCCGCCGATCATGAACAATTTCTTGCCGATCATTGATCGATGATCGGCGCTTATTTCGAGCCCTAATCTGTTTAATCTTATGTTTTATTTCTCAATCGTTCATTTGTCTTTGCTACAATTGTCTCTATTTTTCCACTGTGTGAAAAGGGTAATTTGAAGTAAATTAAGTAAATAACTTTGCTAGTTTGCTTGCATGTTTAATACAGAACATACTTCCTCTAGATCCTTTAGATTCACGAAATGAAGTGATGATTATTGAAAATCCAGGTCCAAAATTGTGGGTAAGAGTTGTGTTATAAAAACAAACTGTTATTTTATGTTTCAGGCAAAGATGATTGTTATTCAGACGCCGTAAAAATGTTGAAATAGTTTGCCCTAGCAAGTCTGAATTTAAAGCACCTTCAATTGTCATGTTTAGAAATGTTAATAATTGGACGATCTCTGTTTTTCTTCTTGAGAAATAACGTTTTCATTCTCGTATTTTATGCTTGTGCACGCCGTCATTTTAGAGTTTGCTCGACGGCTCAAACTTGATGTACAGCGAGGGTTTCTTTTCAATTTTGACATCATTGAGACAAAAGACAAGCATTCAGTGACGTCAAAATTGAAAAGAAAAAAACACCGCTGTTGATCAACTTTGAGCCGTCGAGCAAACTCTAAAATGGAGGCGTACAGAAGCATAAAATACGAACGTTATTTCTCGAGTACAAGATGAGATACCGTAAAGCAATTAACATTTCTAAACATACTTACAGTTTTTATTCCAATAGACGCGCACCATTTAATAAACGCCTCTCTCCAATAAACGCCTACTTTGTAATAAACGCCCCCTTCCGAATAATAATATAAGAATATATATACACAAAAAAGTCCAGAACAAAATGTTTCATGTTTTTTTAGATTACAATAATTTTAAAACATGAGATTTCTTGCAGATGAGGTTTCTAATCGCTATTCTTTTATAGTATACGACTAACTTCTTTGGAAGATTTTCGTTTCTTCGCTTTCTTTTTGAGATACATCAGTTTGTTTGATATGCAAATGTCCGGAATTTTACGTCACACATACATAATGAGTTATCAGAGAATGTTGTGTATCTTTGCGTTTATCAAATAAAAATACTAAAGTGTGAATAACACGTGTTCGTGTTTATCCCACAACACCAAACTTCTCGATTTTAAAGGATTTCGTTCGAGAATGAAAGAGATACACACATTTCTCCAATAAGTCATTATGCATGTGTGACGTAAATTCCGTACATTTGCATATCAAACAAACTGATATATCTCAAAAAGAAAGCGAAGAATTTCGTAATAAACTCCCCTCTCTAATAATAAAAATAAAATAAAATAAATGTTGGTTTATTAACATATAAAATCGCACCAATGGTGAATTACTTTATATTCACAAAATATTAAAAATACTAATTAAATATATATATATATATATATATATTTAACAAGATAGATGGTAAAAGTTAAAACAAGTACTTATTAGAACTGTTGAAAGAAGCTCTCCTTAAGTTGATTGTACATTTGCAAACGCCGTCATAGACGGGAAAAAACTATGTTTAAAACGTTCGGTTCTACACTTAAATAAGGACAGATTATTACTGTTACGTAGTACACGACCATGTGTGATATGTCTCGAGTCAGGTATAAGATAAGCAAGTTTAGAGTTCGTATTGTTCTTTAAACTGTTAAAAAGCTTCAAAGATAAACGTTGCCGATTATCTATTAGTCGAGGACAAGCAGTGATTGCCAAAGCTTCACGATATGACAAATGTGGATGGATAATGCGGAAAGCTCTCATCTGAATTCTCTCAATCTTCTGAGTTAAGTAGGCAGGAAGGCAGGAGTGCCACACAGCACAGCTATACTCTAAAATGGAACGTACAAGAGCGATATAGATGCTCACCAGGTCATCTTGGGAAGCTCCGTTATGTCGAAGGACACGAATGATATGTAGACGTTTTGCAGCTTTTTTAGTGATCATCGAAACATGTTCAGACCATTTAAGATTTTCTTGAATCTGCACACCTAGAACTTTATGACTATCCACTCTTTCAAGTGGGATGTCGTTGATGCGGAGCTGAGTAAAAACAGGTGGCTCACGCAGAAAAGTTACTCTCAATTCCTTGCACTTTTTTGGGTTAAGTTTCATAAAGTTCTCGGCGGCCCAATTTGAAATGTGGTCCAGGTCTGATTGGATGGTAGAGTTGGCATGTCTAGGCAAAACCTCTGAAATGGTAATATCGTCAACATATTTCCAGTATTTACAAATAGGGGGCACCAAATCGTTGATCATTACTAAGAATAGCAAGGGTCCCAACTTGGTACCCTGAGGAACGCCAGCATTCACACATGCCCATTCAGACATCGACTCTCCAAGTTTAACGCGTTGTCTCCGATCAGAAAGAAAATTGCATAACCAAGGAATTAAGGATCTGCGAAACCCCAGGTTAATGAGTTTGATGACAAGAACATTTAGGTTAATTCTATCGAATGCTTTACTGAAATCTAAGAAAGCAATTCGTAACGATTGACCAGGAGTGTCTACACTGGATAACCATGAATGGAGCATATCAAGTAAACACAAAGTGGTGGAAGAACCTTGAAGGCATCCAAACTGCTTTAAATCGATCTTATTTCCTATATCCTCAAGCATCCAGTTGGCCACGAATTCTTCTAGGACTTTCGATAGGCAAGGTGTCAAAGAGATTGGGGCGTAGGTCTTCTTCGTTTTTTGGTGGTATTACTTTGGGTATCGGCGAGATGTTAGCTGACTTCCAGATATTTGGGGTGACGCCGGTCGATAAGGAAGAATTGAATATATCAGCCAAAGGGACAGCCAACTCAAATGCAAACTCTTTCAAGATGCGTGGAGGAATGTTATCAGGCCCTGCTGCTTTAGACGAATTGAGACCAAGTAATTTCTTGCAAATTTGATGAGCAAAGATCGTTGGAGGACTATTAGAGGCAGGTAGAAAGGCCGGAAGCTCACTCAGATCGAGGCCTGGGATGTCAGCATTGACTGAAAGAAAATAATTATTCAGCACATTCACAAGCTCCGAGGTGGATAGCATAATACCGTCCTTTTCGATCTGGATTGGTGAGAAGTTACGAGACCTACCAGACAGCTGGTTGACATGTTTCCACCAGGATCGGCTATCAGTGTTCTTCAAATGGCGTACTTTATCCGAGTAAAAAGACCTCTTCTTAGACATGATTTCAGATTTAACTTTATCCTTATAGTAACGCCATAGATAAGTATTACCACTATGAAAGGCTTGTTGGCGCTCGACAATCAGTTGTTTGATAGATACAGACATCCAAGGTTTATCGGTACTATGTAACTTGACAATTCGTAGAGGAAAGAAGATGTCCATGGCTTTAGAGATTCTCTCTGTGAAGTCAGATGCTAGGTCTTCAGTTGATGGGTGAGTCTTATCCATACCCCAATTTTGAGAAATTAACCATCTGCCAAAAGATTCGCATCCAGATCGGGGAAAACGGCGCACACGATGTTTGGAGACGTTGTGACGAGGTATGTTTCCACAACTAGGGCTCCACTTGATTGTATTATGGTCAGATGTACCAACAGGTGCTAAGAGAGATGGCTTATTATAGAGGTGCGACATACTGGTGACAACTAGATCCAGAACAGCGGACCCCCTGGTGGGTTCGGTTACGACTTGGCGAAGATTATGGTTATTTAACAGGTCTGAAATATCCAAATTGTTGAAGTCTCCTAAAAGTACCATGCCGCAATCAGGATGTTTATTACGGGCCCTATCTAGGGACTCTATTAGGAAACAAACAAGGTCACGTTTTTCTTGAGATGATATATCAGGAGGGCAATAAATGACGCCTGTAACAATTCCAGATATTGGTCTTGGCAAACGATGAGGTCGGATCCACAGCCATAAACACTCGAAATCTGGGTTTTCAATGTCACTCCATCTATTGCAGGGCAATGAGTCGGATACAAAAGCACACACGCCGCCGCCGCGTCCTGTGAGCCTATCACGGCGAAATAGGTTGTAATTAGCGATATTGACCAGGTGGTTGTCGATTTCTTCGTGAAGCCATGTCTCAGAAACAGCTGCGATATCTATACGTAAATTTGCCAAAAGGAGAGAAAACTCGTCAATCTTTGGGACCAAAGATCGTACATTAGCACATAGTAAATTGGGCAACTGTGTGTTTGTTTCAGGTAGAGTTGGTTCCTTTCTGAGATTCACTGAAATAAGATTGCTAATGTTAATTGAACGTGATGGCTTAATGTTCAAATAATTTCTGGTGAAAATTCCTGTTAATCTAACAGGAATCACGTTGTTGTGCCGTGGTTCCAGAGAGGTAAGACCGCCCAAGTCGATTTGGCATATAGGTATGCGATATTCAGTCGTGCAATTAGTTACGCCATGATGAACACTAGTTGAAACGTTTTGAATATTTGATGAGTTAACAAAGTTAGCAACAAGATTCGGGGTTTTTTGCTCGATATAACGGCCGGATGAAACAGGAGTTGAACAAAACTGTGTAAAATCCCTTGGTTTACCACTTCGGCAACCTCTAAAACGAGTCAGAAGACCGAGTTCCCGCAATTTTGTCCAGGTAGTTGGGTTGACAGGCAGCAGAAAATCGTTGACCGCTTGAGTGGAGTTGACTTTTAGATGTTTCCACCAATATCGAAGAGAAATCAAACTATTTCTAGAAAAACACAGCATATCGAAGCCAAAGAGAAGTATACAAATGTGTAGTCCACAAGATAGCACAGAAATGGATCACATATATCACGAAAATACGAAATTTGCGAGAGCTAAAATTGATACGCAGCCATGCACACGGCGCGTGATTAAGAAAAAGAAAATAAACGCCCCTCTCTAATAAACGCCCCTCTAATAAACGCCCCACTCTAATAAACGCCCCTCTCTAATAAACGCCCCTCTAATAAACGCCCCTCTCTAATAAACGCCCCTCTCTAATAAACGCCCCTCTCTAATAAACGCCCCACTCTAATAAACGTCCCACTCTAATAAACGTTCCTCTTTAATAAACGCCCCTCTCTAATAAACGCCCTCTCTAATAAGCGCCCCTCTAATAAACTCCCCTCTCTAATAAACTAATAAACTCCCCACTCTAATAAACGCCCCTCGCTAATAAACGCCTCTCTCTGATAAACGCCCCTCTAATAAACGTCCCTCTCTAATAAACTCCCCTCTAATAAACTCCCCTCTAATAAACTCCCCTCTCTAATAAAGTCCCCACTCTAATAAACTCCCCACTCTAATAAACGCCTCTCTAATAAACGCCCTCTCTAATAAGCGACCCTCTAATAAACTCCCCACTCTAATAAACTCCCCACTCTAATAAACTCCCCACTCTAATAAACGACCCTCTCTAATAAACGCCCCTCTCTAATAAGCGCCCCTCTCTAATAAACGCCCGTCTAATAAACGCCCGTCTCTAATAAACTCCCACTCTAATAAACTCCCCACTCTAATAAACTCCCCACTCTAATAAACTCCCCACTCTAATAAAGCCCCTCTAATAAGCGCCCCTCTCTAATAAATTCCCCACTCTAATAAACGCCCCTCTCTAATAAACGCCCTCTCTAATAAGCGCCCCTCTCTAATAAACTCCCCACTCTAATAAACGCCCTCTCTAATAAACGCCCTCTCTAATAAACTCCCCACTCTAATAAACTCCCCACTCTAATAAACTCCCCACTCTAATAAACGCCCCTCTCTAATAAACGTCCCTCTCTAATAAGCGCCCCTCTCTAATAAACTCCCCTCTCTATAAACTAATAAACTCCCCACTCTAATAAACGCCCCTCTAATAAACGTCCCTCTCTAATAAACGTCCCTCTCTAATAAGCTCCCTCTGTAATAAACTCCCCTCTCTAATAAACGCCCCTCTCTAATAAACGCCCCTCTAATAAACGCCCTCTCTAATAAGCGCCCCTCTCTAATAAACTCCCCTCTCTAATAAACTCCCCTCTCTAATAAAGTCCCCACTCTAATAAACGCCCCTCGCTAATAAACGCCTCTCTCTAATAAACGCCCTTTCTAATAAGCGACCCTCTCTAATAAACTCCCCACTCTAATAAACGCCTCTCTAATAAACGTCCTCTCTAATAAGCTCCCCTCTGTAATAAACGCCCCTCTCTAATAAACTCCCCACTCTAATAAACGCCCTCTCTAATAAGCGCCCCTCTCTAATAAACTCCCCTCTCTAATAAACTCCCCTCTCTAATAAACTCCCCACTCTAATAAACTCCCCACTCTAATAAACGCCTCTCTCTAATAAACGCCCTCTCTAATAAGCGACCCTCTCTAATAAACTCCCCACTCTAATAAACGCCCCACTCTAATAAACGCCCCTCTCTAATAAACTCCCCACTCTAATAAACTCCCCACTCTAATAAACTCCCCACTCTAATAAACTCCCCACTCTAATAAACGCCTCTCTCTAATAAACGCCCTCTCTAATAAGCGACCCTCTCTAATAAACTCCCCACTCTAATAAACGCCCGTCTCTAATAAACTCCCCACTCTAATAAACTCCCCACTCTAATAAACTCCCCACTCTAATAAACGCCCCACTCTAATAAACTCCCCACTCTAATAAACGCCCCACTCTAATAAACGCCCCTCTCTAATAAGCACCCCTCTCTAATAAACTCCCCACTCTAATAAACGCCCCTCTAATAAACGTCCCTCTCTAATAAACGTCCCTCTCTAATAAACGCCCTCTCTAATAAGCGCCCCTCTAATAAACTCCCCATTCTAATAAACGTCCCTCTCTAATAAACGCCCCTCTAATAAACGTCCCTCTCTAATAAACTCCCCTCTCTAATAAACGCCCCTCTCTAATAAACGCCCCTCTAATAAACGCCCTCTCTAATAAGCGCCCCTCTCTAATAAACTCCCCTCTCTAATAAACTCCCTCTCTAATAAACTCCCTCTCTAATAAACTCCCCATTCTAATAAACACCCATTCTAATAAACGCCCCTCGCTAATAAACGCCCATCGCTAATAAACGCCTCTCTCTAATAAACGCCCCTCTCTAATAAACGCCCCCTTCCGAACTCATTTTTGAAATAAACGCCCAGTGCGTCAATTGGAATAAATACGGTAAAGGCCTTTTATTTGAAAGTGATTTATTTTTTACTACAGTGTAATATATCAACCATGTAACCTGCGAATATCACACCCCCACTCAGGCGCGGTCCCCACCCGCCCGCTGGCCCGCGCCTGAGTGGAGGTCAACAGTTTGTCTAATATGAAAGAACTCGTAAAATGATAGAGTAACACCTTTTACAACTTTTCCGTATTTTACTTCGTTTTTGAAATATTTCAGTTTATTTGATATTTAAATGAGATGGTCTCTGACGTCAGGTGCAGGGTAATTAAAATATGTCTTATATCTAAGTTTATCTTATATCTAAGTTTACAACGTTCATTATCATGAGGAGTTATTATACGCACATTTTCAAGTAAATTTGTGGAACAAACGTGAATATTGAACTAATATTTTAATGAGTGAAAATTCTCTACCCTGCACCTGACGTCAGAGACCATCATTTACATATCAAATAAACTGAAATATTTCAAAAACGAAGTAAAATATGAAAAAGTTGTAAAAGGTGTTACTCTATCGTTTTACCAGTTCTTTCATATTAGACAAACTTAATTTTTGTTGCCAATGTCCTTTAATCATCAACCATGTATAAATGTATTAACATTTATAACTGCATTATACACATATATAGAATAAATATGTTCTCAAAAAAAGTTCTCGAAAGAAGTGGATATAATATGAAAAAGAGAAATAAGAAAACCTCAATATGTTTTTTTTGCCTACAGACCTGAAAACGAACTCAGCCATATAAGAATGATTTTTATTTTACTCTTTGCTTTTTTGCTATGCTATGTTTCTTGATTGGATTATACTTCTTTCCTCGATTGACTTGTAACATTATCCAACATTCTCTTAGACACATAACCCTATTTCACAAACTTTTTTTTTTGTTCAACATTGCGAAGCTCTTTCTTTAATATTATTTTTATTCACATTTGTAGGAGGTCAAAGCACAACAAGTGTTGTTGATTGTGCTGTCTGTGCTGGTTTTCATCTTGGTCGTTGTAATGATTGCTTATGTGGCTGGTGCAGGAATGGATGATCATGACGATGATGATGATGATGGAGACGATGATTAGCTAGAGGTAAGAAAAAAATGGTTTGTTTTTTATCCGCAGACATAGCAACGATACACGCGATACACAGTAAACACCCGCGTATAAGAACCGGTGAATTAAGAACCTTTAGGCTAAAATTTGCCTTTTAGACCCCCATTTTATAAGAACCTTTTTAGCCTAAAAATTGTAACAGGTTCTTATTTGAAAAACGTCAGTTGAATATCCTGAATGATGATTGATGCCAGCATCAACAACAATAACAATTGTAATGCAATGCTAACAAGTAGGTATTTTTAATGGTTGATTGTTTACCCAATACATATTACCATACTGTGAACTGTGAATACATGTGTGTTATAGTTCCAGTCCTGCAGGAGTATAACGGGTTAAAATGTTTCATTATCCAGCATAAAATAACATTGTCATTGTATAATAACATTGTCATGGGCTACACCCATTTTGAGCTAGTTGTTGGACCAACAGCAAGAACCCTTTCCTCGAGAAAAATAAGAACCTATTTAAGAACCATATAAGAACCTTTTTAGGCTAACTTGAAAAATGGTGGTTCTTATACGCGGGTGTTTACTGTATACTATTTATCCGATTATCGTACTCGTCTGTGCCATTATTTGTTTGTGATTAATTCTTACGATTTGCCCAAGACGCTGCAATACGTTCTTTCAACTCCATATAGATCTTATTCCAAAATGGCTGCCAATTTAATATTCTTATATATGCATATAAATTAGCCCTTACAGTATAGCCTCATTATTCAAAATAATTTCCTTCTGAAACGAAGCTATAATAGCCTGCGTGCAGACGCTTATATTTTTGGCCTATAAGCTTATAGGCCATCCACCGCCGGAAATACAAGCGTCTGCACGCAGGCTAAGCTATAAGGGCTAATTTAAATGCAGATAAAAGAATACTAAATTCTAAATATGGCTGCCGCTGTAAATGGTGAATTACATAGAGTAGAAATTATTTTCATTCATATTCATTTAAAGGAGAACTGTAGTAGAAAATAAATTACTTTTTAATAAAAGTATAATGTTTAGAAATACTAATAGTTTTACGGTATCTGCTCTTGTACTCGAGAAATAACGTTTTCATTCTCGTATGTTATGCTTCTGCAGGACTCGCCATTTTAGTTAGGCATTTGCTCGACGGCTCAAACTCGATGTTCAGCGGGGTTTTCTTTTCAATTTTGATGTCATTGAGCAGAAGAAACAAAAGACACGCACTCAATGACGTCAAAATGGGGAAAAAACAGCAGCTGTGCATATCAACTTAGAGCCGTCGAGCAAACTCTGAAATGGCGGCATACAGAAGCATAAAATACATGAATGAAACGGTAATGGTTACATGGATTGGCTATATGGAACAAAAGTGGTTAGGGTTAGGACATTGGTTTCTTTGTGGTTGATTCTATTGTTTTATTGTTTTAATCAACCAATCGCAAAACTTGTTCGTATAGGTACGTGGCGAACCTAATGAAAATGTTATTTCTCAAATACAGGAGCAGATACCGTAAAACTATTAGCATTTCTAAACATAGTTAAATGCTTTTTATTTAAAAGTGATTTTTCGACTACAGTTCCCCTTTTTGTATCGCTCGAGTCATGCCTATTTGACCTTTTTAACTCTACTTCTATGTGTAATGCTGATATAAAAGCTGTATATTTTGCAGCCTGTATATTTATCCGACCTATGAAAGCGTGTAATTTTATAGTCATTGTTTTTAAGCTAGCAAACTCGGCAAGTTAATGCAAGCAATATTTACAAGTAATACCATTAGATGTGTGAAGTTGATCGTCCAGGTTGTTGTAGTCTTGAGAAAGACCTCAGAGGCGGTCATCTTCAGAGTCAAGTAAAGCGTGTTTGTCATGTTTGCCTATATATACGTCTGGCTCATTACGTCATAGTTTGTTGCTATGACGTAATGAACCAGACGTGTGTATACCTGACAAACAAGCTTTACTTGACTCTGAAGATGACCGCCGCTGAGGCCGTCGAAACGTCAGTCACCAACAATAGTCTTTCTCAAGACTACAACAACCTGGACGATCAACTTCACACATCTAATGATACTCCCAGGTTCAAATAATTTACTTTAGTAATACCATTATTAGCTATTTAACCTTCCGTTCGATGAGGATCATTTAGTAAAATTTTACTAAATCACTCGAATCAAGGTTTATAAAATAACACTATAAGCACGTGAAGTTTCGAGTGATTTGATTTGAGAATCCCGAAGATATACAGGGAAGTCATTATGCAGTGTGACGTGTATACAGTGTGTATTTGCATATCAAACTAATCTTCATATCTCAAGAACGGTGAGATACGGAAGTGTTATGTAAATTTATGTTATTATAATTTAAAGAGTTCTTTCAAATACAAGAGTTTATTTCAAACAGAATTTTTCATTGCATATACACTTTAAGAAGATATCGCTAGTTGAAGTTGGAGAGTTTGTCTAATTTCGACGCCATATTTGTTTTTCAAATATGACGTCACTGTGTGCTTCTATCTCATATTATACCTAAGAAGCTCCTCTACTTTCCTGCATGAGGAACTAAATAGTTTGTTTCGACTAATTTTCATCCAAAGAGCACTCGCAACAGCTGTCACTATGTGATCGCCATCCCGAAAAAGAAGCACTTAATGAAATCATCTTTTCAAAACAAATATGGCATCAAAATCCTCAAATATTCAACTTGAACGTACTAGCCTTATCTTCTTAAATAATTGGATAGGAATGCTGAAACGTTGGGAATAAACTAAAGTCAGTAATATCTTTCATATGAACTTCGTTTGTATTTTGGCTGGAGTACTCCTTTAAAGTAGTTTCAGTCGACCGGTTCACATTAAGAACAACCGACATGGCTACGTTTTAACTGTCGTTTTAACGTTCAGTAATATGGAAATTATCTAACTATCGTCGTATTTGGAATAAAGGTCGCGGTAATACTTCAGGGACTCGAATTTATCGTTGTCTCAGATGAAAATATTTATTTTTCATCTGAATTGTTGTTTTCAATTTGACGTTGTTTTGATGATTCACCCCTCCCACGGGTTGACATCATCGTATTTAGTTTTAGTATAAATATAAGTGCAATTTTTCGTTTTAGTTAGCACCTGAAGAGCGGTCTGCCGAAATGCATAGTGTTTCTTTTTAGTATTTATTTACTATGATCCATCTCTCTTATTATTCTTCCTTTGCTAAATTTCTAACAGTTATTTACAGAACTCTCCAGTATAGCCATTCACCATCATGGTTAATACGTTTTCCAAGCTATATTTAAATTTGTCACCGCAACAAAATCGCTGTTTTATTACAAACATTTTATTGTTAATGACATGTCCTCATTAATGTTACCATCATGTTTTCCAAACTCTCCTTTATTAAATTCACAAGCCTTTTTCATTTTATTATTTCAGATCACACTGTCGTAGCGATGGCCAAAAAATCACTTTCGCTAATTTCTCATCACCGATATTGATGTTATTCTTGATGTTATTGCAAGAACTTTTCTATAGGCTGTAGTTAGTTTATCGTAGCGTAATACGACTCGTCATGTTTGCGACTTTTACAGAGGCAATTTGACTGTACAACTAAGAATTTGGATTCGTATATGATGAAATTACGTCATAATAATTTGCAATTTCCAATGTAAAATATGGTATCTTCTTCGTGTACAGACATTGAACACAGACTACGTCGTAGTCTCAGGATTCAGAAGCTTTACAAGAACAAAAACCCTAAGCATAATCCAAATAAAATCTCTAGTTCTAACCCTGAAATAAAGAAATACTCACACTACTTCTAAAACCAACATTTCAATGATACAATATTCTGTCTGGTACACGAAGAACGGTAAAAAAAATATTCACTTGTAAACGTGAAAGCCAAACATCCTTGTACGGTCGACTTGTTACAACGTTGTTGCTTTGTAACCTGCCTGGTTTGATTTCGCAACTTTGGTTGAACTTTTTTCTACGTTTTTTTCTACGTTTATTGAATTTTCTATACTATACTTTAATACCATATAACGACAATGTAAGTAGGATAATAATTTCTCCCTCGTTATAACCTCGAGAAAAAGGTATTCAAGTAATACAAATTAATTGCATTTCGATGTTGCGAACCTGAATTATCATGGTCTTATGCCATGCGTTTTTGACGTATTTTTATATGCGTGTGACGTCACAAGCTGGGTAACGTCCTTGGTACATCAACTTCAAATCCTCAAAAACAGCTATGTGTCCCAACAATTTTGGCCTAGATTGTCTGAAAATGGTGAATTGAAAATAATTAAAGAAAAAGCAGTTTATTAACATTGCAATATGGTAAAGTCTACATTCAAGCGAAAAGATGCCCCAGTCTCTCCTCCCCCTACCTTCGCAATGGGACAACAGTCACTGGAGCAGAGTCTCTGCAGAGTCCCACCAGCAAGAGAGCCCTTTCTTACTTTACATATCGTGTGATGCTTCTATACTCAGCGCGTTTATGTGATTTGTGGAGAAGTTGCGCAGAATAGCAACGTCTAAACAGGTTTTTCTTCGATTTTCAATTCACTGTTTTCAGAAGATCCTGGCCAAAATTTCTTGGGATCATTTATTTCATGTGGTATGTTCTAATTAATTAGAACTGTTTAATAAATGTAATATCTGCACTCTACCATACAGCAAAATATTATTAAAGTTTATGATTGTTCAATAAGATGTTTCTGTTATTGATGTTCTGTATTTCTTACCCAAAATACAAGTTGTCTAATAACCAAGACCAAATGCTAAAAAACTACAATGTCCATCGGTAGTGTAGCATCGTGCCCATGTATGCAGTCAATACATCAGATAAACAATTGGCTATATCACTAATGGGGGTATAGTTTTACGACAAGAAATATGTTATTGGTCAGTTTTTAATGGTTAATATATCTTCCCCATTCCACCAACTCAAGTGTAAAGTAACGATTTTCCTTCACCTGAAATCATTATAACAATCATTTGCAACGAATGTAAATACCAAATATTAATTGTTTCCAATTTTACTATTGTACATCTGTGCCGCGATAATAAATACGCCCCATCCCAAACGTTAGACGCATGTACGCATTGCGTACCTATTTTTCATAATGTTAGTGAATTTGTTAATTGATAAATTGTTTGTTTGTTCGTTCATTAATATGGCCTGTTCGTTTGATTTTTGTTTCTATTTTTGTATCTACTGCGCATGCGCTAGTAGATACATTGCTATCGTGCGAGTGGTGTAATTAAGTTAACAAAAGAATGCCTTCGGAGCCAATCAAAACACAGAGAAAAGGAACGAAGATGAAACGAGTGAAAGCCGATCGTTATCTCGCAAAATCATAATCACAATAAATTCAAAATGGCGGTCTAATCAACAAAAGCTTATGGCTGTGGATTCAGAGCTTTCTAACTGAACGGACACAACAGGTGAAGCTTCCCGGTGTTCTATCCAGTTCCAAGCCCTGTCCTGCCGGTGTACCACAAGGATCCGTGATCTCCCCCCTGTTGTTCAATATTTTTATCGCCGATCTCGAGGACGCAATCCCAAGAGAGATACGTGATCGTGTTGTAGTATGCAAATACGCTGACGACTGCACGATATCTGAGAGTGTACCAAATAGCGATCACGAGTCCACGATGCAAGTTGTGTTGGACAACCTGCGAACTTGGACAACCAACAACCACATGGTACTTAATGCCAAGAAAACGAAGGACATGTGGATTTCATTCTGTAAGGCCCCCAACGAGCCCCCCAACCTGCTCGTGGGAGGTGATAAGATCGAGAGGGTCTCCACCTTTAAATTGCTCGGGGTTTGGAGTCAACAGGATTTACGCTGGAACCATCACGTCAATGAGACCATAAAGAAAGCAAACAAGAGACTACTTTTTGAGAGAATGCAGGAAATCAAATTTACCCAAGTCTGTGGGAACCGTGGTTTACTGCACAAAAGTACGACCCCTGTTAGAATACGCATCACCAGTGTCGGGAGGTATTCCAAAATACCTTGCTGACGAACTGCAGCGTGTTCAAGATCGCAGTCTGGCAATAATTGGCCTGCCGAAGAAGTCCTTTCCAAGCCTAGAGAAACGCAGGGATATTGCTACCAAACGCGAACTTAAAAGAATATTGGCGGAGAATAACCATCCAAACCGCGCCTTTATTCCAGCCAGTAATGAACATAGATATCCAATACGAAATAAAAGGCAAATTTCGATCCCACGCTCTGGGACAGCGAGGCACCAGAACTCTTTCATGCCTAGAGCATGCCGCCTTTTAAACTCTTAATTGAGACAGGAATAATTAGTCTTGTATATTACATTTCGTAATATCACATTTATAAAATTTTGTAAATACATCGTATATTTTCTAACCAAGATGTATGAATAAAGCTATTATTATTCACTTTTTCAAATTTCAACGATTTGTGCTGCAATTCCATGTAATATTAAGTATTTTGACACGAATACCAAGAACATCCAGAGCGAAATTTGGTCAGTTATGAAACAAGACGTTTTTAAAAGCGCAAATGAATTACGAACTTACGAAGTGTATGTCGAACAAGACTGGCAAGGGTAATTTTGCAGCTGTCGGTAAGGTAAACTATACTAAACGTTTCTGGTTGCTTGCAGACTTTTCAGTCCCTTGAAAATGAATTGACCTCTTTGTAAGGGCATTTCTAAATATAATATTGGTTGTGGTCGTATGGCTTTGAACTCAATGTTTGTTTCAATGCCAGATCCAAGCTTATGTAATGTATACAAGTCGTGTTAAACGAGAAATTTATTCACGACACAAGTTAAAATCAACACTATGTATTGTAATTGTATGCATTGACAACATTTTTTCACTGACAAAAGTGTCCTGTGATGGTGTAGAGATTAGTACACTATATACTTTACTTGCTGACAATCGTGAAATTTATTTTTATTCAATGACATTTACTGCCTTATTGCAGCAATCACAGCTTTATATATCAGTAGTGTGGCATGCAGTCATCATAATTATATCAGTAATGCTTGGGTGAGACTGGTATATAGTGACTGCAGGTCCATTGCCAGTATGTATACTGTATCAATCAAACCAATACATTATTGTAACCTCCATCTGAGTCACAGTCGCTCAATGTTAGAGTGGCTCATCTGGAATCAGAAACCTTTTCAATTTCTGAGTATTAGAGCTTAGTCTGTGTATCACCTGTCTACTACATGTGTGTTAATATATACACTGTTGTAGAGAATCTGGGGACTTAGACAGACGATACATGGACGATCGTCAAGCTCAAATCAAGAAAATGATGTACTGGATTGATTGATATTATATGTACCTGTACTGCCTATGCAGCAGTCACTATATATCAGTAATGCTTGGGTGTGTTAATATGTACCTGTTGTAGTGATATATTGTGGTAGCTTGGAGTAGACAGATAATACATGGACAATCATCAAGCTCAAATCTTCAGAAAATGTTTCTGACAAGTTGACATTATTTCTGACAAGTTGACAAGTATGAGAACACGGTTTCAAGCAAATTGCACAAACCTGAAGGGTGAGCACAATTTGAGCTCTTTTGAAAAATACACAAGTGTCTATTAACCCTGCCTCGTACCCAGGCGTCTCATCCGCCTTGGAAGGATTGAGACGCCTGGGTACGAGGCAGCTATTAACCCCAAATTGTATATATACACATGAAAACATTTTGCATAAAGTGACGTTCAGGAATCACATGACAAAGAAAGAAAGTTTTTCAGTGCTTTTCCAATTATTTCCTTTTATTATTTCCTTTTATTTCCAATTATTTCCAGTGATGTATATAATATATATAATTTTGAAAATACTATATCCTACAGTTATGAGTTATCATTCATTCTTTGATCAGGCAGTAGATACATGTACGCCTAAGCGTACCTATTTTTCATATTTGTCTCAGTTTGTTTAATTACTGACCATTTGTTGCTCGTGCAGGATTCATAACTAGAAGAGAGAATAAACAACTCACAATTTAATCGATGTCTGTCTGTCTGTCTGTCTGTCTGTCTTTTCTTCACTTCCTACCTGTTTGTTCTACAGAAGAAACAGCTGAAACTGTTGATGTAGTTTGGCTTGACGCGGAAGGAGCAATAGAGGTAATTGGCTGTACTGGTGAAATAACTACCACAGGTGGTACCTCTGGTGGCACTACGAAAGATGGTGCAGCTGGTGATAATATAGGTTGCTGCGGAAAACTGCCTGCAGGCTCGGCAATTGGTACGGCTACAAGGACGGTTGCTGGTTTTCCTTCATTTCGCGTCTGACCCGTCTTCGCTCCTTGGTTCGCCTCCTGTTTCCCGGTCGATTGTTTCCCGGTTGATTGTTTCCCGGTTGATGTTGGTTCAACAGCGCTTAAATTCATATTGCATGGTTCTGACGTGTTGTAAAATAAATCGAACAATTTAGTTTTAGTGATACGGAACGCCTTCGCCAACTCCTTCAAATCTGTTTTACTGGCAAACTTGGTTATGCAATTTATATTCATCTTTCCTAGAAGGAAAGAAAACATGTCATTAATTATTAAAGAAATAGAAAACGTGTGCGTCTATCGAGTTATAGAGGCACACGGGAACGTTGAAATAACAGGAGAGAGAAGTAAGAGAATTTCAATATGTCGAAAAATACGTGGGACACAAGCCCTTCTACGGTATACCGGCAGTAAAAACACAATTTTATTAGCAGCAGTGTTTTATCGGGGTTTAAACAGGAGGCAATAGATAGATAGATAGATAGACACCTTTATTTATTAATGTCAGGGTAGTCCTCTCAGCAATAAAATTTATGCTGTTATCAATAGGAGCCCTGACAAACAATGAATACAATGATGTTCTAACAATAAAACTAATGACAATTTACAAAGTTGATATAAAAGTATTAAGAACTTATAAACTTATTATAAACTACACAACCGTTATAATAAAACGATTTCTTAGCGGCTTCTATTCTTACTGAAGGCAGATGTAAAAAATCACTTCTACGAGTGATTCTAGATATAACATTACGATTGAGATGGAAGTAATCAATTAAAAACTGAGGTACTTTCTTAGCCAGGCACTTTTTTACCAATCTTAAGACATGACTGTTTCTACGGTCTTCAAGACATTCCAAGTTCAGTTGCTGGATAGCAAGTTCACTAGAGTCTAATTTGCAAATAATTTTTGCAGCACGCTTCTGCATACGCTCTAGTCTGGCAACATCACTCATATTGCAACAGGTCCACACACTGTCACAATAATCAAAAATTGGACGGATTAGTGATTTATACAGCTCATTTGCGGCATGAGTCGTAAGATTCTTTCTCAATCGACCAAGCATACCTATTCTCTGGCCACCTTTAGAGATAATATGTTTTACATGTTCTTTCCATGTAAGACTGTCATCTAAGACTACCCTAAATATTTAAATTCATAAACTCGTTTTAATTTAAACGTATCAACGAATAAAGTTACTTCATTAATAGCCGAGTAGTGTTGTAGATTATACTTTCAAAGTTGTACATGGCCGCCAGGGACCTATTTATATCAGTGATGTACTGAGTCAATTTACTGACACTAGTGATATCTATGGAAAATGACATGTATCCTTAGTTGCATCGTGTATGAGAGCGACCAATTACTAAATAAAAAAACTTAGTGTAGTCTACGTCACGGTAACCAAATATAATCTTATACATTAGAAGGAGACTGAGGTATATCTTTATAATAATAATAATAATAATTAATAATAATAATATTTATTATAATAATTATTATTATTAATTCATAAAAGAAACGGTCCCAGGATTTAGCGTGGTCTTACTGGCTCCACTAAGTTATGGATGCACTGAAGTTATGAAGTTGGCAGACTACTAAAAATGTTCGGCATCTCGAGCAACTCTTACGCGCGTTGTTTCTGCTCTCCCAACTTCCCACACGCATCCATGCACCTGCGACAAAATATCACATTACGTTTCCTGGCATTTTTCGTTACGAGAACATCATTTTAGGTTAATAAATATTCGCCGTTGCCAAAAAATGAACAACAAACATTCTATCACAATAAATTTAAACTCCAAAGTCGCCCAAATTTTGTCCGCCATTGCTCAAAACTTGTTCCAGATTCCACAGCAGATCAGAGTATGTTATTGTGACGTCAGATACTCAACACGTGACAAAGCTTTATGGAATTTATACGACAAGTTACGCAATAGAACGTTTTCCCCAAGTAGCTTTATATTCATACACAACCTATAGTCATGATGTGTTGAATATCTGACGTCACTTCCTCTAATATATCGCAACCAGATCAGTGATCGCAACCTAAGCGTCCGGAACATGTTCGAGTAATGGCGGCCGTATAATCTCGTATAAAAGTAGTCTGAAAAGGCGACTTCCCTTGCTCGCAATTGCTTGAAATTTGGCAAGTTAAGTAAGAACACCATGCTCTTTACAAATTGTAAAAATTCCGGAATACCAAAATTTTGATCACACTTTAAATAACGATGACCGATGATGCCCCTTGCTGATGGGAGATCAATGTACGCGCTTTATAAAGGTGTTTTCTTTTGACTCCTCTTCCCTCGACTGGAACGGATTCGGTCGAGAGCTCACAATTCAAAAGAAAGCGATCGAATAAAGTCGATCGCGCGATAGAAAGCACTGAATGGAATGGAAATCCGCCTTAAGGGTCAGAATATGTATACCAATGCCGGCTTTGGATGGTAGTAAAACATATTCGCGTCCTCCTTCCCAACTTTCGGCGGACACTGATGATAATGCTACTAAACTTTACATCAGTTAAAGTGTCTATGAAACGAAAGTTTTTCAGCTTTTCGTTGTTATGCATGTTTAGAACGCACTTTCGTTGTTATTAAAAAAAAATGAAAAATAGACCAATTTGTTAAAAAATCTGTCACAGAGACTGGGTCCGAATTTAGCTCTGACGCAAATACGCAACCTCGTACCCAATCTCGTTCCCAGAGCCTGCGTTCCCGCAGGCCCATGTCAATGATTGTTTTAATGGAAGAAACAGAAAAACATGGTTCCGGTTACGAAGAACGCATGCGTGATAATAAACCGGGAGGCCTGCGAACAAGCATTTACTTTGCTGTTGGCATAATTTGTCGGACGAGGATATTGATATTTTTCATGCTGCTTTAGGAAAGTCTTTACAAAAACTGAACAAAGGGGATATTGTATTGTAATAAAAGAGCATCAATATGAAGCGCTCAAGAGTATAGTCGTCCGAGGAAAAGACACAATTTGGGAGCAATTATAGAATACCCTTCCGGGCCGTCCACTTTTGAAACCGCATTAAACCAGGTTGCTCTAAAATCTTTTTAAATATGTGAGAAGGTTTATATTGTGTGTACTTGTTGATAGTTATCAAATTAAATGTGGTTTTAAGAAAATAGGGACGCTAAAGGCCGTCCTCATTCTGTTTACAACGTCACAGAGCATTTTCACGTCTTTACTTTTAGGACGACGGTTTAAACTCGCAGAGAGATTAGAGCTGTTCGCTATTTAGACTGACTTAAACACAGACACTACAATCATTTTAGTAATATTGGAGATCATAAAACAAGCTGCGAGTGTTAAATACACTAGTCAATCGATCGTGGTTTAATTCAAATTCTAAAATTTATATTTCTTTCACTGCCGTCGCCGTCCGCGTATACGGACAACGAAAGGTGGAGTATCTTTATATGAGCAGATTGTCCAGCCAAGCCAAATAATATTCGCCCACATAGAAGCCTTAATAGAAGATAGAGAGGTCTTCCAAAACATTTTGTAAACGCCTGTTCGAACAACAATTATTCCAATTATAGTCAGCCAATCAAAATACTTCCGGCGATGGATTATCCCAGAGTCTCAGTTTCCCCCCGCAGGTCAAGGGGAACGCAGGCTCTGGGAACGAGATTGCCTCGTACCCAAGCTTAGTCCGCCGAGCGTGTGAAAAGCCTGGGTACGAGGTTGGTAAATACGTACCTAAAATGAACAGGTTTTGTGATTGGCTACATGGAACAAAAGTGGTTAGGGTTAGGACATTGGTTCTTTGTGGTTGATTCTATTGTTTTATTGTTTTAATCAACCAATCACAAAACTTGTTCATATAGGTAGGTGATGACCCCTCTGACGACGTCAAGATGTTTGATAAAGAGAAAGCGAAAGAGAGCGTATTTTTAAAAAATGTCAAGCAATTCGGCAACTAGTGTTTTTAGGAGCGCCAGCAACGCAATATCTTCCATCGTGTTTTGAGTGAGCCTTCACACTAATATCTGCCATCTTTACACACAAACACCTTGACGTCACACCAACTCACGTGGTATTTAGCTGCCCGTGGAAGTGACCACGTTTTAACTGAAATATTCGTCTTTTATAGCCTATTTCAGTGGTATAATAACGCTTTAAAGAATTTGTGCTGTTCAATAATATGTTCTAAACACATATTGAACATTTAAAAACTACAAAAATGGTCGTTTCAGAGGCACTTTAAGAAATAGAAATAATTTTAATCATAAAATTTAGTTCGTATGATTATACTAATTACTTTTTGGCAGTACGTTGTCTTCATATCCTGCATCCATATTGCCAGGAGGGTAATACCTTGCCACGATGTAAAATTTACCAGTAGCACTACCCGCATCCCCAATTCCAATCCGTTTTGAAGACTTCCAAACCATTTGAGTAAAATGACCTAAAAACAATATTTTAAAACTAATATATGGTGTCCATCTTAATGCTACCTTTTGTAAGTGAAATGTGACGTACGATTTCATTCCGGTATCTTATATGTACAAATTTAAATTATAATCTGGCTCACTATACCTGTTTTCTTTGAGCGTAAACTACTTGGTGTGCATGCCGTATTACAAAATGTGATCCTTTATTTTATATCCATTGACTGTGACTACTAGTCTGTATAATAGTTTGTACCTGCTACGACACTGCTCATATACATGGCCATGTATATATATATATATATATATATATATATTTAAAACTGTAATAAAATAATTTGACACTGACTAGTTAAAAACGTATAAACAACGTTTATAAAAACTTAAGTAAGACGTTTCGATCAAAAAACTATGATCTTCGTCGGTTAAAAGATTAAATACACGTCAAAGCTGACTTAAATAGGTTCAATGGTTATGTCAATATGCTAGTAAAGTGATTTATGATGTCAGGAATATGTATACAGTCATTGCCAGAGTTAGAATTCTTTAAATTACCATGAACGATTATTCCTCGAAGCTTGGTATTCCTAAAAGAATTCTAACTCTGGCAATGACTGTATACATATTCCTGACATCTATAAATCACTTTACTAGCATATTGACATAACCATTGAACCTATTTAAGTCAGCTTTGACCTGTATTTAATCTTTTAACCGACAAAGATCATAGTTTTTTTTTATCTAAACGTCTTACTTAAGTTTTTATAAACGTTGTTTATACGTTTTTAACTAGTCAGTGTCAAATTATTTTATTAAAGTTTTAACTATGTATCCTGACTGCAATTTTAGTATTTTTCGACATTGACATTGACAAATCAGCACAAGCTAATTATTAATAATGACGGTTTATCCTCAAAGATCACAATTGGAAAATCGTTTCTGGTGGAAAATGACGCTTTAAAATTTCCTAAAGGAAAAGAACTGTTTCACTGTCTAAAATCTCTACCATTGTGACTAACCACCGTCCCAAAAAATCCTATACAGCAACAAATTCCTGTTAGAATTTCAAGATCTGATGATATCATCGACCATAGAGTTGTAAATAGGAATAACTTAATTGCAATACCTCTCAATCAAGAAATCACACAAATTCCAAATAAAAGCAGCAACTTTAAATGTAACTCTAAATTTATGATCACACATCTGAATATCAGATCTCTTGAAAAACGTGAACATTTTCTTCAAGTCAGAGAATTCGTCCTTGAAACCAAACCCCATGTGCTAGCAATCTCAGAATCATGGCTGAATACAACGGTTATTAATGCTGAAGTTGAACTATAGAAGGCTATAAATTGTTTAGATTAGACCGTCTCCATAAAGCAGGTGGAGGAATTTGCGCTTACGTTTGCAAAGACATCAAATGTAAGGTATTAAAAAATATTTCTTCCATTTCCGAAGACAATTTCCATCAATTGTGGTTACAATTACAATATAAGAAGCTCAAGTCATTTATTATTTGCGTTGTCTACAGACCTCCTGATTGCCCATTAAATTGCTTTAACACCGCCTTTAAAACTACATATACTGGTGCTCTTTTGTTAAATCATCCAATTTTCGTTCTTGGTGACCTGAATTGCAATATGATGAGAATGGGACCAGGCAGTAAAGCTTTAAGGGATGTATGCTCTGAACTAAACTTAAATCAAATTATAGAAACTCCAACAAGGGTCACACCGACTTCACAAACATTAATTGATGTCATTCTTGTTTCCAACCCTTCCCTAGTGAAATCAACTGGCGTTAAGAATATATCAATAAGCGATCATTATCCAGTTTTTATGATTCTAAAACTTAAGCCCTAAACCTTCACGTATTACTACGACAACAAGAAGTTACCGGAACTATGATCCATCCTTATTTGCTCGGGATATGGCCCATCGTTCATTCTACTTGTCTCATTTACTTCAAATGCCTAACGTTGATGATCAACTGTCCTTATTTAACAATGTTTTTAATCCTGTCCTAGACAGTCACGCCCCCGTAAGGGAAATTAAGATTAAAAACCGTTCTACTCCATTTGTAGACCACGAAACAAAAAAGGCAATGAAAGATAGAGATCGCCTGCATCAACTATTTTATCAAACGCGTAATATTACAGATTGGGAAAGTTTTAAACGAGCGAGAAACACAGTTAAAGTTAAGCTGAGAAATAGTGAAAAAAACTATGTCTGCAGCCAGATATATCAATGTAATCGAAACCCTGGATCTTTATGGAAAGTCAAACAATATCCTACCGTCGAAAGAAAAGTCAAATCCTGTATATACTAAAGATGTAAAGATGTTAGCAAATGAATTCAACATCTATTTTTCCTCGGTTGGTACAATAACTGCATTAGCAACAAAACAATTAGCGATAAATAACAACATTCAACCGTTCGAATCACTGCCTGTTACCACCATCATCCCAACCACGGAATTATTTGAATTCAAAGTTGTCTCACATGAAAACGTTCAACGAGTAATAATGTCCATGCCAAATAACAAATCACCAGGTCCAGACAAGATCGGTATGCGTGTTATAAAAGATGCATTACCACATATTTTACCCTTTCTTACAAGTATCATAAATTGCTCTCTCCTTACATCGACATACCCTGAAGTGTGGAAGTTGGCTGAGTTGATTCCTTTGTTAAAAGATGGAGATCAGGAAATTCCAGCAAATAACCGACCACTCTCACTTCTTAACTCGTCTAAAGTTTGTGACAAAGTTGTACTCAACCAGTTCACTGAATATCTCCTTCAGCACAAAAAACTCACCTCACATCAAAGTGGAAACAAAAAATACCACTCAACGGAAACCCTGAATGTCTTCATAACTGATAACATTCTACGTGCGATGGACCAGAAAAAAATGTCAGCACTTATTCTACTTGACTTTTCCAAGGCGTTTGACAGTATAAACCATCAAATCCTGTTTCAAAAATTAGAAAGTATGGGGACAGCTCCTTCAGCTGTGCTCTGGTTCCGCAGTTATTTGTCCAATAGATCTCAGTATGTGAGAATGGGATCCACCAGCTAGGTCAGCAACACTACCCATTACACATGGCGTACCACAAGGATCAGTCCTCTCTCCATTGTTATTTTGCATCTATATTAACGATCTGCCATCTATCACAACATATTGTTCCGTGGATTCATACGTAGATGATTCCAAAGCCCTGCTGTCTTTCCCAGTTGAGAATGTAATAGAGGCAAAGGTTAAATTGGAAAATGACATAAACAAGATAATCAGCTGGTGCTGTACAAACTCTTTATTAATAAATCCCGACAAAACCAAACTTCTTCTATTTGGAACACCACAACTTATGAATGTTTTAACAGCAAGTTTGTCATTGAACATTCTTGGCAAAACAATAGAATCCGTATCCTCCGCTAAGGATTTAGGTGTCATCTTAGATTCACATATGAAATATGATGAACATATCAGCAAATTGGTATCTTCGTGCATGTCTTATAAATTATGTCAAATAAATAGGCTAAAGCATGTTTTTGCCCAACAAACACTGACCTTTATCTTAGAATCCTTAGTTTTAAATAAGTTATTTTACTGCTCTTCTGTTTGGGCAAACACTACAGCCAAGAACATCAAGAAGCTACAACAGATCCAGAACTTTGCTGCGAGAATAATCACGAACACAAATAAATATGATCATATAACACCAGCGTTGATTGGTTTAGGATGGTTTACCGTCGATCAACATTTACAGTATAGAGACACATTATTGATGTTTAAATGCATCAATGATATAGCGCCTGCTTACCTTAGCGAGAAATTTCGCTATCGTAGTGAAACCCATGATCATTACACCCGAAATATGCAAGACTTGAATATTCCTAATTTTAGGACAAGTACTGGGCAAAGAACTTGCCATTATCGTACTGTAGGACTATGGAATAAACTTGATCCAACACTTAGATCAAAAAAGGATATTAAAACTTTGAAATTAGGACTAAGGAAATTTTTACTTGTAAATAATTAATAAGACATATCCATTTGTAACACTTATCTTAGATTTGACAAATTGTAATTTAAATATTTTAACTTAACTCATGTAATTTTATGTTGAAAAGCCCTAACGGGAACATATCATTAAATATTCTATTCTATTCTATTCTATTCTATTCTATATATATATATATATATATATATATATATATATATATATATATATATATATATATATATATATATATACATATATATATACATATATATACATGTATATATACATGTATATATACATGTATATATATATATATATATATATATTGTATATATTGTCAAATACATATATGGAAAAAGTGACTGCCCGAACCGGGAAACGAACCCTGGTCCCTGGTCTCCGAATCAACGTTTAGGCGCTCTAACATTTGAGCTTATGAGACACGGTCATAACGGTCAGTGATTTTCCATATACATATTATATGGAAATTAAATATATTAATTAAATATATATATATATATATATAATATATATTATATATATATATATATATATATATATATATATATATATATATATATATATATATATATATATGGTGATTGGCGGTATTTCCGAGATAACAGAGTGCTCAATACACGATGGTAGAACTTAATATATATTGTTTATTATATGCTAGAAGAACTTAGAAAAACGGCAGTTGTGAATTTTAGATAATTATATAATAAAACAACTATATGTAATAAAACAAATATATATATATATTTATATATATATATATATATATATATATATATATATATATATATATATATATATATATATATATATATATATATATATATATATATATATATATATAGCAAAGTGAAAAGGTGGTAAACTGCCAAGAATTTAGTGACGAGATACTGACGTTTCGAGCGGAGCCCTTCATCAGAGTAAGACGAGATGAAATAAAATAAATAGGGCTTATATATATGCCAAAAGGGTGTCACAGGTAGAAAGTAGCCAATCAAATGCACGGGAAATAAACTAACTAATAATTAATGAGATGGGAAAAGTTAAATCATTTGCTATTTTTAACACTCGATCAATAAGCAGACTGAGCGGGTGGGAGAAATGACAGGTCCAATATTCAAGGGGATTAGGCGATAATAATAGAAACAAAGACTTGAAAAGGAATGAAAGTGCATAAGCTAATAATAAAAAGTTCCAAGCAAACTAAAATAACAAAAAACTTTTAGGAAATTATATAAAAGAAAAACGTTCGTTAAGACCAAGAGGATGTGTGGTGCCAAGCTTAAAAATGAGACGCTTCTCTTGCCGCTTGCGGTAATCGTTGCCACCGGAGATGGGAAGGATGGCACAGACTTTTATGTCTGAAACCAAATGGTTGGAGCTGTTGAAATGGCGGGCTATAGGTTTGTCACCATCATTGATCCTCACGGAACGAAGATGTTCAGCAAACCTGTCTGAAAGACGTCGCCCAGTTTCACCGATGTAGATTTTAGGGCATTTATCGCATGAAATGCAATAAATTATGTTGGTGGACGTGCATGAAAAAGCATGACGGATTGTGTGGTCGAATTTGGGGGCAGTAATAACTGTAGTGTGATTGAGAAAAGCGCATGTGTTACAGCGGGAACGGCTGCAAGAAAATGTTCCCGCTGGTGCCGAGGTATTTTGTTTAAGGGCACTATGTACTAAGGAGTCACGAATGTTTTTATTACGGCGAAAAGATACCAAAGGGTTGTCGGTGAAAATGGCTGACGTCTCAGGATCATTTTGTAAAATGTGAAAATTCCGATTAATAATATTTTTAACTTTAAAATTGAAAGGATGAAATGTTAGAACTAAAGGAATTTTATTGTTTGAAACTCGTTCCAAAGATGGTTCAAGGGCGTCTAAACGGGGGACGAGAAAAGCTTTCTGAACGGCGAGGTCTAAAAGGTTGGTAGGGTAACCACGTTGGACAAAAAAAGATCTCATTTCCATTGATTTGGCTTGAAAATCTTGGCCGTCGCTACATAAGCGGCGAAGACGCAAGAATTGAGAGTGATATATATATATATATATATATATATATATATATATATATATATATATATATATATATATATATATATATATATATATATATATATATATATATATATATATATATATATATATATATATATATATATATATATATATATATATATATATTCGCAAGAATTGATATATATATATATATATATATATATATATATATATATATATATATATATATATATATATATATAATAATATTATATATATATATATATATATATATTTCAAAAACTCATTAATATTCATTAACCAAATTGTCCAATCACATTTCCGTATTTAGTCACGCGCAAGGCTTTTATACCTGATAAAACCCATGAATACTAATCAGCATGAACATTATATAAAGTCTCTACGAACTTTATATAAAATTCCTGCTAATTTGCATTTCATACATCAACTCAAAGACCATATTTGCATACCCAACTATGTGAATCGAAAACAAATCGATTTACATTGTTCTAAATCAACCCAATTTACCTCTAATAGAAACCAGTACACTACCTAGTGATTACAATCAATTGTTTTTGAAGCTATTTAAAACACTCGAACTCGCGTTTTATCATATCTAAAATGCTCGCGCTGCGCGCTCGCATTTTAAATATGATAAAACGCTCCTTCTCGTGTTTTAAATACTACATAATATATTTGCTGCCGTAGGCAGCACACTAATCTTGACTTGGTTTGCTGTGTCTCGTACCCAGACCTTTTCGCGGAACTATGTAAAGTCGATCGACCTTAAATTACAATCATGGATGTTTGTATGTCCACAGATTTATGACGTTTTATGACGTAACTCGTAGATGTTCGTTTATAATCGCCGGATGCCGAAAGATTCTCTTGTCAAGGTAAGGCAACTAGTTTCAATTATCAGCACACTTCTCAAGAGTCAAGGGATTTAACGGCTTTTATGAGGGGTGGCGCCAGGAATTCCCCGACGGAGGGGCTAAGGTCCCCGACAGGGGGGCTAACAGGTAGTGGTAATTTTTCCAGGGGGGTCGGAGGCATGCTCCCCCTGGAAATTTTTGATTTTCTAAGCCTCTGAAAAGCTATTTCCTGCATTTTTTTCTAACAAAAAAATTAAAATAAAGTGAAAATCATGATTTTATATTCCGTTTTTCCTTACTGTATACGAAACTAACTCTAACAATAATATTCACGCAAAAACTAGATGACAATGAGCGCCGAAACAACACAGAGGTGATAGATTTGTGGTTTAGCGAAATGTTTGTTAATGTTTTAAAAACTTTTACGATTCTAAGAAAACAAAACACGAACTTTTTTCTTATTTTCTTCTGGCTCGTTCCGACGAATTGTTAATTTTTCCCCGACAGGGGGGCTAAGGTTCCCCGACGAGGGGGCTGTAGCCCCCCCTGCCCCCCCTCTGGCGCCACCCCTTCTATTTTAAGCTGTATATTGATGTGAGTTCAATCACAGGAGCCATTGTGTTCACGCCACAGTAAGAAGCATGATACAGCAGCTTCCCATGACTTTTGAGGCAGCATTTCCCCTTGCGATAGTAACTTCTAGTATATATATATTTTATATATATATATATATATATATAGCAAAGTGAAAAGGTGGTAAACTGCCAAGAATATAGTGACGAGATACTGACGTTTTGAGCGGAGCCCTTCATCAGAGTAAGACGAGAAACGTCAGTATCTCGTCACTATATTCTTGGCAGTTTACCACCTTTTCACTTTCTTATCTTTTGATCGAGAAACGTCAGTATCTCGTCACTATATTCTTGGCAGTTTACCACCTTTTCACTTTCTTATCTTTTGATCTCGTCTTACTCTGATGAAGGGCTCCGCTCGAAACGTCAGTATCTCGTCACTATATTCTTGGCAGTTTACCACCTTTTCACTTTGCTATATATTCAAAACACTGTCTACGCAGCACTCTACTTTTTTATATATATATATATATATATAATATATATATATATATATATATATATATATATATATATATATATATATAATATATATATATATATATATATATATATATATATATACATATATATATATATATATATATATATATATATATATATATGTAAATATATATAGGTAATATTATATATATATATATATATATATATATATACATACCAAGAAGAATATGTAACAAAGTCACACAGTTGGCAAAAGGTTTTAGAGCGCTCAATACCATTATAGGTAGAGCGAATATTTATTAAGTGAAAAAGCTGTCGCTACTCGAGTTTCACGCTTATACGCGATCGTCTGGCAACTGACAGACTCGATCTAGTTAAACTCTATTTACATGATGAAACGAGGTGTCGTGTTACGTGTCTACATTTACTAAAAAGTTCAGAGCGTCTGTTCAGTAGTTCGTGTTTCCGGTCCTTCAGTAGGATTAGTTTTTCTTCCAAGCACAAGTTACACCTTCGTGAGCCGATTTTGTAGGCGGGAATTTTCTTTCTTAGCGACCAATTTATCTTAGCGACCAATTTATCATTCGTCTGGTCGTAGGCGTAACGGGCGGACCATTCAAGAACAGATACCGAAACCACACAAAGTCGTTTTCACACAGAAAATACGCCGATGAAACGGAACTGTCAAAGTATATTTGGAAATTGAGTGATTCTAAGCGCGCGTTCAAGATAAATTGGTCGCTAAGAAAGAAAATTCCCGCCTACAAAATCGGCTCACGAAGGTGTAACTTGTGCTTGGAAGAAAAACTAATCCTACTGAAGGACCGGAAACACGAACTACTGAACAGACGCTCTGAACTTTTTAGTAAATGTAGACACGTAACACGACACCTCGTTTCATCATGTAAATAGAGTTTAACTAGATCGAGTCTGTCAGTTGCCTGACGATCGCGTATAAGCGTGAAACTCGAGTAGCGACAGCTTTTTATCACTTAATAATATATATATATATATATATATATATATATATATATATGTATGTATATATATATATATATATATATATATATATATATAATATATATATATATATATATATATATATTATATATATATATATATATATATATATATATATATATATATATATATATATATATATATATATATATATATATATATGTATATATATATATATATATATATATATATATATATTGCCCCAGGATGTCAGATATATATAAAGTAAGGTTTTTCTTCGAGTGCATGCCTTGGAAGAGCGTCTGAATAGAACATTGTTAAAGCGTTTATTCGTAGATTGCAAGACATAAAACCATGTGTTAATGGACTTGAACTTTTGAGATATACGTACCAAGACACGAATTAATGCGCGCTTGGAAGTCTTTATTCATGTGATTTTAACTTTACACAAACCGATGCGACGGAAGTTTAAAAGAAACCGTGTTTTCGTGGGAGGTATCGATGAGCAATGGCAAATGGATTAACCGACATGCAGTCTATTGACGTGTTTTGAAAGTATGCATGGTTGGTCTCTCTCAGGTCGAAAACCGATCCTGCGCTTGTCGAAGCTTTTAAAGTGGTTTTATCGTCAGGAAGGAAGCCTGAGAAGATTTTGACTGACCGGGGAATGGAATTTTTCAACAAACATTTTCAAAAACTTATGAAAGATGAGAATATTCATCTGTATAATACGGCTTCAATGAAACCAAAGCGTCTATCGTTGAACGATTGATTCGTACCTTCAATGCGAGGATGAGGCGTTATTTCACAGCGAAAAAACTATGAGATACATTGATATGTTACCTAATTTAGTTTATGCTTACAATCACAGCGTACATCGAAGTATTAAGACAAAACCTGCTCTTGTGAATCGTGTGAGCGAGGATAACCTACCGCGGCTTTCGGGTACATTTAATCACTAATCAACCTCAATGCCATGCTATTACTTATAATAAGTTTCTATATAAGAACACTTATGTTTTAAATTTGGCACGTGTGAGATTCGGCGTCTAAGTAAAAATATACTTGTCATGTCAAAGTAAGTCAATTGCGTTATCAAGTTTAATTGGATTTATTACACTTAATAACATGCAATAAATGTCGCACTTCACGCGTGTTTAACTTTATTGTACTCGACACGTGTGATTTCAACGTATAACCGGGACATAAAAGAAATTAACTAATTATTTACGTATTAATTTAATTTAATACAAATCTTTATACAGAAAGCCTACGTTACTATAGAGTGATTTTCAGTAGGGCTCTGGTAACAAAAGAAAAGTATAAATAAAAAATAGAATAAATATTAATACATATAGTATAAATCTAAAAAATATATAAAAAGTTAAATTTAAAAAGTCAATATATATCAATTTATAAAAAAATAAAATAAAATAAACGCATCATTTAGTACGCCGTGATCTTAAAATGGCCATTTTAAAACTACTAAAAGGTGGAAGAGACCTTATTTCGACAGGCAAATCATTCCAATCTTTCATAGCTACAACAGTTCAGAGATATTAACAAGCCTCTGTTAGTGATAGATTTTATAATTCTTAGATTGTCCAATCCTCGAGTAAAAGAACGTATAAATGATTAAAAGTTAAATTTGTCAATAAAAAGAGAGTTCTTCATCGTCCGATATTTCTACATCGTTCACAAAATCGAGGTCATCTTCGTTCTCCGACACGAACTCGTTGTCTGACTCTTCGTCGCTCTCCATCAAATCAAAGTGAGAATTATCTATCTCCATGATGTCAAAATTATCGTCTACCGCCGTTTCAATGTCTTGATGTTGAATAAAGCTGAACAACATATTATTGTCAGGAAGTATCTATGAAGATGTGGTCGAAGCGGTGTGACTGGCGTTGGACGGAGACCAGTTGTAGCCAAAAGGATTGGTGTCGCGACCCTGGTCCATGATGATACGTTTATCATACACAATTTGATAGGACTTTTCCTCTCTCTTGTTCACGATACGACGTGTGTGTGGCTCTCTGGAAATCTTGCTCTCATTCACAATTTTTACTCTTAACTTATCATCAAAGTTTGCTATCATATCTTTCATAGTATCAAAATTAAGTACGTACTGACTATTTTGTGGGTTTAACGTAAAACCTTTAATTCTTGCATTTTTGCTCACCATTACGTGTTCTATATACGTAATTCTTAGGACCTGCACATATAAAATCAGTAATATATATACCCTCTCCCTCAACAATCCCCTAATGGTGTGGACACCCTGGCTTAGAAAGAAAGACACAACTGTCTGTGTCAATGTACAGCATATTTTCCCCTATTAAATCTAACAAGTTATAAAGCTCTAATCAAGTCCAAGATGTAGTAAATATACCTATAAATATATTAGTTACCTTACTGACTTTCTGTTACAAATTCACTTTTACGTTTGTATAAATTAAAAGTTCTACTTGATCATCTGTCAAGAGACAAATGTCATGGAGTACTATATCTGCTCCATTTACAAGACGATAAAATGACATAGGATCATTTATAAATTCAGTTACTAAACGGTCAGTTCGCATTGCAAACCTTCCGCAAAGACTATTCAAACATAATTTAGCCACTGCTCTTAAACCTGGATATTTTTAAACATTCCCATGCCTTAATAATACACCCTCATGCTTAAAATAGTCCTGAATGTAACGCGTTTGGTCCTCAGGAGTTTTTGCGCATGAAGGCCAGCCCAAACTTTCCTGCTTAAGCCGTAAAAGAAGTTCACATATAGTCTGTGAATAAAGAATTGGTTGTCTCCTCAAAATGCCAGACTTCGTTGATCTCTAAAATCCGATACCCTTTTTCTAACGCATTAGTGACTTCAATCGTCGTGAACGTTCTGGAAAAAGACACATGTTGCAATAATTCAAAGCATATTTCTTACATAAGGGAAAATACAGCTTACGCTTAAGGCGAAGAGGTAAAACAGGGTGATAAAGCTTAGCTGGGGAAGAACCCTGTACTTAATCAAACCAAAATAATTGTGAACATCCTGAAAATCTTCACGAATGATAGTTGGATGTTTGATTTGGTATCGTTTCGTCTTGTTCACGTCTTGTTCGTCTTGTTTCGATGGTCTCGTCCTGTTTTGCTTTTGCGAACAACTTATAACCGTTAACACGTCCTCCAAAAAAGCATCGCGTCGATCAGTACCTTGAGTAAATTCTGACCGATCTAAAAAGTCCTTCGTTTCTCAGTATCACGTAATGTATATGGAAGTCGTGCTCCCAAATCGTTTTTAAATTAAAACCTAACGCTTTTAGTCTTTCCTCGCGTTCTAATGTTTCAGTACACACGACTTTTACCATTTTATCGGTTTTGAAAGGATGAGAATTTTTCTCATCATAACATAAAGGACAGCCATGGTAAAAACAACCATGAAACTCAAAAATAGTATTTGTTTTTTCACAGAAACCATCGATATAATAAAATTTATTTAACTCTGGGTCTTCAATTTTTTTCTCACCACCGTTTTTGGCATTAAAATTACAGACTTTGTCTGGTAGGCAACAAACTCCAACCACTCAAGAGAACTTTTCGAATAAGGTTTGGTTGCACTTCCATACAAATGTTTGGCACAATGCCAATCGAGTCTTGTGGAAGGTAATTTGCACGCTAAATAGCAATGACTGAAGCGGCAATCGTACAGTACGAAAATGGGTCAATCTTAGTGTCACTGATAAACAGCTCGCGAAATTTCATACAACATAAACGAAGAATGGTAACATCTTGAGCAGAGTACTTGCACATTTCCTCTCTAAAATTAAAAACAAATTCCTTTCCTCTCATTTCCGAATGCCAACTGATCAACGCTTGTCGTCCTTTGTCTGAGCGTGTTTCCAGAGAAAAATGTGCAAGGTCAGGCAAAGGTCCGACGTACGATTGGTTTTCAGATCGATTAAATAAATGTGGAAAGTTTCCCTTAGAATATGTCGACAAGTCTAAATCGAACGTTTTTGGTAAATTGGGACAGTGTCATCTGGGTCGTCAACATGTATAGGTTGAAGTCGCCCACGATGAACAATGGCTCAACTGACAAGATGATATTTTCTAAGTAGTTGTGAACTCGGTTACAAATGCCTATATCAGTGACAGGGTGCGTAGTAGAGTATGGAGGATGGTAGAATTACAAGCCTCATGCTGAATGACCCAGATTTTATGATGAACTCAGCAAACTCAAAGGATGTCTCCTCTTTACCTCTGATCTTTTTGATGGAAATATTATCTCTGTGGATGAGAGCATTCCCGCCGCCTACTCTTCCAATGCGCGGTTGACTAATTAATTTATATTCTGATGGAACGATCTCAAGTCTTGCTGCAGAATCTTTGTCAGTCAGCCAGGTCTCAGTCACTTCTACTAAATCAGTAGCAGAATTAACAACAAATTCGATAAAGTCAGCAGACTTTGATTTGACGGAGTGATCACCATGGTCAGATTATAGGTGTTACTGGAAGCAGTTGATCGCGCCATCATCCGATTGCTGTTGTAACATATAACTTGTATGTTCTCACCTGAGGAGGGTTGAGCTTGAAAACAAGATTACCAATTAGCTATAGATGAAACGTAGCCACTGAATTTGAATAATACATGCACGGCTGCTTATAGCGTCTCATTCTCGTTCGGCTTGATCTTGATTGGACAGGATAGTTAAACAAAATTGCATTCCAGCTAAGGTTATTGTTGTCCAAAATTCCGTCGCACAATATGAGATCATAATTAGCAAATTCAACAAAATGACTTTGATTAAACAAAGATCGCGTTCTTCGTACAGCAGAAAGATGATTTTCTGGGATATCCACTGAATCATTTGACTTGAACATCGGCCAAAATGCTCTCGAACAGGTTACTAATGTCCTTGTATGATTATTGCTGTAAGGCGGCATCCCGAACAGCAAAAAAGGACAAAAACCACGGACATCTTAAACATACATGTCACGCCGGTCACGGTCACGCACAGATTTGAATGAATATAGCATCGAAACTTTTAGCATTATGTGCAATAGCTGTAAACCATTTATGTTCTTGTGAAAGTAAAAGTTGACAAAACCGGTCTAAACTATCGTAGCCTTCAAATATAAAAAATGTTCCATCTGCATACTGTGCCACAGCAAAATTCATATGTTCACCGGAACTTTGGTCTGTCTCAAAATCGTAAAACATTAACATATCGTTAGGTGTTTTAGGTTCGTCTTGTTGCATGAAACACAATTGTCCAGGTAACACAAACGTTTTACAAATGTCACATTTAAATTCACCACACTCATGTTCGTCTTGTCGTGTTCGTTCAACAACCGACTTTCGCGACACTTGAAAGATGTTTCAAATCTCGATTTACCTTTCGTTTTACGAATTTTCTTATGGGCATCGAAACACTTAATGAACGGCAATTATTGAAACAGTCAGGGAATTCTCTTTGCTCCCTATTAACCCAAGAACATGGTTTATGCAAGCAAGTCTTACATGGATCATTGTAAGGGTGACAGAAATAATTGTTATAAAAATCGTACATGAATCACAATAAAAACGCTTGGCAAACGAGGCTGGTATTTTGTCAGGATTAATGGTAATCATATTGGTCGCCATTCTTATAAAGAACAATTTTCTTATCCCTATTAGGACCTTCATAAATAACACCGTTCCTAGTATGAACAACGACTATACGATTTGGTATTCACCGAGAATACCCTGAAACCGCGCAATCTCCCCCAATCCGCAAGGACCAAACGCGACATTCGCTTGTATACATAACTGAATAGCTAATTATTTTTGAATAATTCTACCAAGTTTAATTTGTTTTAATTTAGGGTGCCTTTGTGCTATAGCTAAGCCTACAACAAGAGCACGAGCACAACACAATTTATCAAATTTTGTAATAGGAACTATACAGCGTTTCAACTTACTGTCTTTACTATAGTCTAAGACTTTTAGAGAGTTCTTGTTTCTTGCTTTACCAGATCTTCTATGTTGTTTGAGAGCCACCACATCGATCGTGAACGAACGGTCGAGAGGAATTTCGTCGTTACTCTGAAGAACTTTACTGATTTCTGTCAGGATCTTTCGAGCAGACATGTCTTCGGACGGTAAAAGTCTAGTACTTATGGGCGATTTCAGCGCACTGGATGTGACCATAATTCTCATTTTATCTTCAACAGGATGATCGAGTTCACACTGCTCTTTGATATTGTCGATTATGTCATCGAACAGTTTTGAAAATTCACTTAGAATGTCTTTAATTTTAACATTATTCGAGATACTTTCGTTTTCAATATGGGATCTGTATACACAACTACTCGCACCATACTTCGCTACATAGCGTTCGGAGACTTTCTCCAACACAAAATTAACTTGGCTCTCCGGTTTGGATGGGTTAGTCACTTTCACTCTTTTAAACTTCGCTCGTTCCTCTTCGCGTTTTTCAATATAACGAAGACCCTGTTTCATGAGTCTGGAATCCTTTCTCTGCCAAGCTAAGATTCTAGACAAATCTGCATGCCTTCCTCTTGGCAAGTTCTTTTTCAATTTTATTCAATATAGACGACCTGCTTGCTTGTTCTTTCGAACGGCCCTGAGTTTCAAGCGCTCAATTTCATGGTAATCTCTCCTTCGGCTTTGGGTTTTATGTTACGTATACGATTTTCAAAGAAAACTGACATACCTGAAAAGATCTATTCACCAAGACAGTAAAAGTGAGTCTGAATGGTGACAGAGTGGTCGCAAGCGTTTTTGTAGCGTTGTTAAATCGTTTTCAAAATATTTTATTAATAAAATAATACTTAACGTCTAATTAGAACAACTGATCAGAAGTGTTTTTTGTTTGTCTTTTCACTTCTCTTCCTCAGAAGATTCAATTAATGGTTTCACTCGTTTCTTCTTAGACTTCTCAGCTGCAGTTGGAGGTTTCTTTTGCACTCTCTTTTGATTGGGCTTTGTGACTTTACCAATCTTCGTTTTCCAATCGGCCCATTTAAAGAAGTCACATTTCTCATCGGCATTGGTCTGTTGACATCTAAAGTAAGGTCGATCAGGTTTGCTTGACGTGTTGGACACCCAGACTGGAAATATCGTCGCAGTGACACAAAGGGAAGCTGTTGGGTTTAAACTTTGCTGCCACTTATAACACCCCATAATGTTGTAACACCCCATAATAATAATAATAATAATAATAATCATAATAATCATAATAATAATAATAACAATAATAACAACAATAATAATAACAATAATAATAATAATAATAATAATAATAATAATAATAATAATATTATTGTACTTCTCCTCTGGCTTGAACAATGTGCATGTCTCAGCATTACACTTGAGAAACTCACGTCCGGCTTTGGACAAGAATCGTTTAAGACCTTCACCGCAAAAGCAGGAATATTTTTCAATGAATACCATAACAAAAACATGAATAACAAATTTTGAATAACAAAAACATCAACTCAAACTGTGCACTTCAGTCGATAACTCGCCGATTTTTATATGCTCTTAATATTTCGTAATTTCACTCAAATGTTATTATGTACATTGTACACCAACGGTTATAACCATCGCAACACCAGATCTTTCATTAAAAATAATCCATCCATGTATACACTTCTTGTAAAAATAACGATTATAATACCTGACCTATTAAAAGTTAATCCTACCAAAACAAAATATTTGTAAAAACAATCTCGCAATCTACCACTGTTATTAAAAATCAATCCTATACCAAACTTACTGCAAAAATAACTTTTTTTGCAACATCCGATCTTCTATTAGAAATTAATCCTATACCAAACATACTTCCGGTAAAATAATCTCGCAATGTTATTAAAAATCATGTTGTCTTCAATTAATTTTTGACGGTGACTTAAAAATGTTTCCTCTTCGGTAATATCCTATAATAGTGAGTTTACACAACTTTCTTTGGGAAGTCATCGTTTACAATGTCTCCTTTCCAAAAAATCTACAACGCTGTGTTTCAAAGTATCTCAACACTATAAACTAGATTTAAAAAATTGTCGCTTTTCTAAACCGATCTCGAATTTAATAAATTACGCTTTTTTCCTGTCCACATAAAACCTGTAATAAACATATTTTACCGGTTGATATTCGCTGGGCGGTCACCTCCAACCCGTCTTACGTTGTTACTTAGATATGAAATATTTCTGTTCGGCTGAGCAAAGCGAAAGAGAATAGAAAAAGGTTTTATTATATTGTGCTTTTAAATTTTTCACATTTCCTTAATTTGTTCGCAATTTTTTAAAACTTTTCATGAGTTGTTTTGTAATGATAATTGTTCTAAAGACCGATTTGTCGTAATAACGTACCGGTTTCCTCAGAAAACTTTGGATCATTGAAGTCATAGACTTTTCTTTCATTGAACCACGCACGCATTGCGTACTCGCAAATGAAATCAATGTTCTCTGGATTATCGGAGGCAAACAGATTTTCACCATACCTTGATGTACTGTGTTTCATTTCCTAAGAAAAATATTAGACGTCGTTATTAGACATGTACCTTCAGCTGACCTGTGATATGCTTAAAGGCATTGAGCTAAATACATGGCCGGACGAATATGGTAGAGTGAAAGTTACATATGTGTCCAACCTGTAACCTGATAACTAATAAAATGCTCTATTCGACCCTTTCGCAAATACCATAATGCTTTGCGCTTTGAAGGGGGTAAGAGCACTTTGAGCACTAATGGTGAAAAAATATCACCGTCACGCGAGGAAGATCGGGAGGAAAATCCTGCAGACCTTACATCAATGTATTTTATCGATGCTAAAAGAAATGCAGGCCATAAATTCCAACATTGCAACGATATACAGTGATCTCAATAACCTTGTGATTGAAGGCGAAGCAGCGAAGACTTGCTGTCGATCGAAAACAACGGCCAGGACGAAGCCGACAGGACACCCCCCAAAAAAAAAATACTAAAAACACCAATTGGCAGGGCAAACAGAGATCTTGCAGGGCAGCGCAGTCGGAGGCTAAGAGAGAAGCTACTTAAGGTAATCTACTTATGGGCTTCATCTACACGAGATTTTACAAACGGGAGCCAACCCCAGAGCCTGCGTTCCTTTTGGCCTGCGCAGCAAGTAAGCTTGGATTCATTTGAAATATGCTCGCTGTAGAATTACATGAAAAAGTTTGGTCAAATTGCTGCAAATTGTCTTTCCGAGCTTCTAGATTTCAAAAATGCGGACACTGATTACCTGCTTGTCGACTTTACATCCGTTCCTACGCCTCTCCTTCCAGAAAAATAATGCATGACGATTATACTTTTATCAGTTTTATGCACGATCAATGATCAATTCTGTATGTTATACGAACTTAGTCCGCGCACGCAGCGGTTGTGTACTGTGCTTTAGGAAAACTGAAACGCACGGGCTGTAGTTGTGTCATCCTCGTTGGAGACGGCTGAATGCCTACTCTCGAGGTCTTGCTATAAATTAATATCTATTTTTAACTCTATGTATTGCCAGTTTGCCATCACATACCAGGCTGACAATAGGAATTTAGTTCAAATGCATTTAGATTGAGGCACGCTTCCATTTATACGTTTCGGTAAATTTTACCTACGGAGCTGCAGGGCACCAAAGATTTTAGCAGGGCAATTTTACCGTACACCCCCCCCCCCCCCCCCGCCCCCCCCAGCGAAAAAGGTCTAGTTTCGCCCCTGGAAGCCGAAACTGAGTCTATATTTATCACACTTATTAAAACCAACAGCGAAGCCAAAGGGAGACAACTCCAACGGCCTCTCACTCCGATATTCTCACATATATCGCGCTTGATTTAGATGTAAATGAGAAGACAGGAAACGCCACTCGTGACGGCTTGGCAGACATTATTTTTTTGATTTGTGCAGGTGAAGGAAAATTTCGAGTGTTGAAATATATACATTTTAAGACGCAACATCAAGGCCTTCCGGCTGGAAATTAAATTTCCCCGCAGGACCTTCGAAGACTGATAGGAGCAATACTTGTACAGATCCGCGATCTTGTACAGATCTTAGTGTCCTGTGTATCCTGAACTCAGCCATCTTGACAGTGTCTGACTGCCAATTGCTTTGTGAGGTGGTTTTGTGTAACATCTTCTTTCAGGTACTGTATGACACATATTCTAGGTAATACAATGATCGCCTCGGATTCTTTTGTTCTCCAAGGGCCGTAAACCTCGTATTTCCCTCATTGCTCATGCAAGAGGGAAATTTTTCCACTGTTTTCTAAATTTCCCTCATTCCTATGATATGCATGCAGGAAATTTAGTAGAACACAAAGGATTTCTTTGTCTTCTAATTTTCCCTCATTCACATGCACGGAAAATTAGTAGACAAAAAAATCCTTTGTTTTCCACTAAGTTGCCATTTGCATATCATATCCAGGCGGGAATCTTAGAAGACAAAGGACTCCAACCTCGTACCTAGGGTCTTCTCAGTGCCCGGGGAGGGAGCGCCCGGGATGGGAGTGGAGCGAGGGAAGAGAAGACCCTGGTAAAGGCTGGTCACGTGACTCCAAGGATATTGGATTATTTTGTAACCTGGCTTATTCTCGCTTATATCATCCGGGGGGCCGGATCGCTGTGAAAACATACCATAATACCATTTACAATTTATTGGAAAGACAGTACGGACTGCAGACAGAAGTTGAAAGATGGTGGATTACTTCGAAAAATACGTTGATTTACTGGACATTTAATTGCTGTTATATTAAAGATAAATGATGATCAACGCCAGAACAGTTCGAAATATGCAGTTTGAATATAAAACGTCGAGACCGAAACCACACCAGAAATCAGAAATCCCTATAAATGCTTTCAACAGTCAGACTGTAAATTCGAACTGTTCTGGCGTTGATCATCATTTATCTTTAATATGACAGCAATTAAATGTCCAGTAAATTAACGTAGTTTTCGAAGTGATCCACCATCTTTCAACTTCTGTCTGCAGTCCGTACTGTCTTTCCAATAAATTTTAAATGGTATTATGGTATGTTTTCACAGTGATCCGCCCCTCCCCCCCCCCCCGGATGATATAAGCGAGAATAAGCCAGGTTACAAAATAATCCAATATCCTTGGAGTCACGTGACCAACCTTTACCAGGGTCTTCTTTTCCCTCGCTCCACTCCCTGAGAAGACCCTGGGTACGAGGTTGAAAGGACTCTGCCTGCAACCACGGGCTGGATAAGGTAGCCAGAGGTGCTGACGCTTAAAATTGTCGTCAAAACCGACTCGATCTACAATCCATGTGGTATTACCTTTTCTTACGCATGCGCACGACGTAACATCGTAATAACGTCAATATTTTTTCACAAATCTTCCCTCGGCTGCGGGGAAATTTAATCGCTAATTTCCCTCCAGTCATGTTATTACTTATAAGTAGTCTGCAGTATAGGCCAAGAATAAAAAATTTCTTCCTGGATGATTTGGTCTGGAATTCTTGACGAAAGAAGGAATGTCCAGCTATCCCGTTTCAACTATGAGTTCATGCATCCGGGTTGCAGATGTTAGTGCCAGTGATACAACCAATTTCAAAGATAAATCCTAAATTGATAACCTTTCGACAGGACCCATTTCCTAAAGAAAGACAACTATCCTGCCCACTGACCAGGTGGTAGTATTTTTAGGATTGGGTGGTCGCAATTCAAAAAATGTCTTTCATGAATCGCGATACCATATGGGTAGATTGTCAATTGATTGGCCATCAATTAGCTCGTGAAATTGGTATATGCATGATTTGTAAACTCTGATTGTTCGGTATGCCAGTTTTCTTTCTTGGAACTGGCCAGTAAGAAACTTTGTTCCTTTCAATACCAAACCAGTACAGGTCATCCATGGTACCGTTTCTTGGTACTGCTACCCATGCTGGTGCTAACAGTTGCTTTGTTCACACGAAGTTTGTGTAGGGTGTATAAATTATGTCCATTGACTGCAATCCAATGTGAATGCATCCATCCACAGCCATTGCCCCGGGATCTGGCCAACGTGCCACATATAACGGTAGTTGGTGGTTCAGTCTGGATGCAAAGAGATCTAGGATTCCGGCGTGTAATAGCGTTTCTGGATGTTCGTAAACAGATGTTTGTCCAGTGTCCATTCTATTTTCGTTCATTTGGAGTGATTCGGCATCTGCTTCTGTAACCCATGGTTATTATTCCCTTACTCGCTGAGCGAAAACCCTGGTTGCGGCTGGTCACGCGCCCCCTAAAAATTGGGTTTTTTTAATTTGCGTTTTGAGAAACACTTAGGGAGGGTTGACAAAGGTACTCTTGCAACTTTTTCACCTGCCTGGAGCCAATCTGTCTCCTTGTACAATAACTGTCAAAACGAAAACGAAAACGAATTTGTAGGTTTCAGAAGATCATGTCGAATCCAAATGTTAAGGAAACCCCAAAGAAGGTCTGCAAGTCGGCTAATGCAGCGTCTAATACTTGCCAGAGACAATTGAAATCTAATTCCTTTTTCAAACAGTTCTTTGCCAAATAATATCGAAGGCAAGACATATACTGTGATAAATGTTACAAAGTATATACTGTGTTAAATACTAAACTGTTGCGTCCGAAAGCCAAAATTATCATTAAGCGATCTTTCAAAAATTTTAATCAAACCGCTTTCATTGATGATCTCAGTAAAGTCCCTTTTTCCACAGCGTATGTGTTTGATGACCCGGACGATGTATATTGGTGCTGGGAAAAACTGTTTAATCAAGTGCTGGATGATCACGCCCCTATTAAAGTGTCGAGAAGCGCCCGTCTACCGAATCAAATTTTATTACAACAGATACCCGAATGGCACCAAAAATCCAGAAACCTGGGAAAACTTCGCGTTATGCGAAATAAAGTTGTCAGTTTGAGAAGAAAAGCAATTCAAGCACACTTTAAGAATCTTTGCGAGGAAAAATATGCTGATCAAAGGAAATTTTGGAGAACAATAAAGCCATATATCAACTCTCAAAAGGCAAAAAACAATGGTCGCATAGTACTTAAGGATAACGAAAAAATTATCAGGGACCAGAAAGAAGTAGCTGAAACGCTAAATTAATTTTTCACGAGCTTAGAACGTTCTGAGCAAATTAGTGAAGAAAAGCGCACGCCTGACTTGTCACACATAAAAATAAACTTAAGTGCGACAACACCTACACTCTCCCTAAGGAAAACTAATCCTAGAGAAGTGAAGGAGGTAATGAAGAATATGAAATCAAATAAAGCAACTGGCTGCGATTTAATTCCACCTCGTGCGGTTAAAGAGTCTACCGATGCATTATGTTATCCCTTCAGTACTCTTTTCAACTATGTGTTGGACTCCGCAAAAATACCACAACAATGGAAACGTGGTGAAGTTGCCGCTGTCTACAAAAAAGAATGCAGTTTAACAAAACATAATTATAGACCATTGACAATCCTGCCTTCTCTGTCAAAGGTCTTTGAAACACTAATCCATTCAAGAATGAGCCCTCACTTCGAAGGTATATTTCATAAATATGTTTTCTATAGGAAACATTATGGATGTGATACAGCCCTCCTTAGCTTAACAGAGCAGTGGCGAAAGGAGCTTGACAATCACAAGATAATCGGACTTGTATCTATGGACTTGTCTAAGGCTTTTGATACTCTGCCGCATGAGCTTATTGTACGTAAATTAAAGGAGTATGGTACTGATGGAAATACTGCTGCCCTTATGACTATCTCGCAAACCGACGTCAACGAGTTAAATTAGGAGATCAATTCTCATCTTGGCAGAACATAAATATAGGAATTCCCCAGGGGTCCATACTAGGCCCAGTCCTCTGTAACATATTCATGAACGATCTTGTGCATGTAATCAACCATAGTACGCTATCAACATATGCAGATGACACCCAGATTTTTTATGCCGATCATGACCCCACCAGAATTGAAGAAAACCATTCCAAGTATCAATCCGTCATAATGGGCAAGACTGAGTATAAACCCCAGTTTCTCTGCGAAGGAACAAATGTTCCAATAACCGAGAACTTTGAATTACTTGGCGTCACCGTAGATGACGAGTTGAAATTCGAAAAACACATTGCAAAAATATGCCGAAAAGTATCTCAACAAGTCGCAGTGCTTAAACGCATGAAGAAACTGCTTCCATTTGAAACAAGCCGAAAAGATCTTTATCAGGCATTTATTCGTCCACACTTCAATTACTGTGCAGATACATGGCACTTTTGTAGTAAGGGTGCAACAGAAAAATTAGAGAAAGTGAACGAACGAGCCTTACGTTTTGTCCTGCACGATAAGCATTCAACTTATGAGGTATTATTAGAGAATTTTGGTCAAACAACACTGTTAATAAACCAAAGGTTCCATAAAATTATCTGCACTGTTTTTAAATCAATACACGCCAACACTGCACTAAATTGTATAAACGATTTACTAATACTAAGAACGTCGAAATACAACCTTAGAGGAAAAGACATATTAAGTATCCCTAAAGCTAATTCGACAACTTATGGTCTGAAATCGTTTAGATATGTTGCTGCAAAATTATGGAACGCGCTACCGAACACTCTAAGAACAATCACAAGTTTTAACGAATTAAAAAATTGTACTCAAAAAATTGATCTGTCATCTTTAATTTTGTAAAAATAATTTTTAATTTTGTAAAATAATTTTTAATGTTAACTAATTTTATTGTTAATTTTAACATGTATGTATATATTTTTAGTTTATTTCTGTGGCCTACCTGGAAATTAGCTTCTTTTTAGCTCAGTGTAGTGACCACGTTAAATAAAGTTATATATTAAAGTTATATATAAAAAAGTAACGATTCTCCATATGCCGTGGGAAGGACAGTAAGCACTCCAACCCGAATATAACTTCTCTATAGGCATAAATAACGCATGTTTTGGCCTCAAAATTACATTCCAGTACAAGCTGGTAACGACAGAAAAATATAAACTCTGAAGCAAAGAAAACCACTTCGATTCTTTCTACTGATTCCACATCGCCTGAACTAAAATAGCAACTTATCGGAGCTTAACGAAACTAACGGCACGTCACATTTTCGCTCGGCGAGTTGAAAACCCTGGGTACGAGGTTGGTGTCAACAGGGTTATCTTCGCGGATTGACATATCTTATATATGTCCCCCCGTTTGTTGACGTAAGCTACCGCTGTCCAGTTATCTATTTGTGGAAGAATATGATTCCCTATCAGTAAAGAAGGGTTCAGGTATAATGTAAGCCGCTTTCAGTTCTAAGAAGTTGATATGAGCCTGTTGCTCGTCTTTCCTCCAATGTCTCCCAGTCTTCGTGCCTTGACACATTGCTCCCCAACAGAGACATGATGCATCTGTCTGAATTGTGATGTTGTGCATCGGTTTTCTTGCATCGGCTTTGGAGAAATCCACCATTGTAGATAGGCTAGGGCTTCCGAGGTCAGGGTGACGTGCTTTTTTGGACCAAAGTCCTGAAATCAGTGGTTGCATTGCTGAGGAAGCGAGGACCTCGACGATCTATCTTGTTGGTGCATCAGGACCCGAAGGAGCTAATGCGATTGTTCAACGAAGTATATCAACTGCGCAGCGACCTGGGATTCATCATCAAGAAGGAAAAGTGCTTAATAATTCCCCTCCAATCCTTTGTTTTTCTCGGTGCTTTTCTGCACTCGGTGAACATGACAATTAAACAGTACCTGTAACAAAACTGCAGCACCTGCAATGCGAAGCCTAGTCAATGAAGAATAGAATAGTGTTTACCATCCAGGAACTGTTTACTGTTGTCTCTGTTAGGTAGAATGACCCAAATGTCTAAGATAGGAGTGGCCTACACTACAGGGTATTGCACCAGCTACATGGATGTCCGTGGAGCTGATGAAAGTCCGAACGGTAGGCATTGGAATTCGTATATTGCATAATCGAATATGAAGCACAGATACTTCCTGTGCTCTTTCGCTATTATAATTGAATGATAAGCTTCTTTGACGTCCAATTTCATCATGTAATCGTTCTCCCGTAGAGTAGAGCGAAGTATTCATGAGTGGCTAAGTTGAAGACTGGACGTGTTTTGTTCTTTTGTCGGGCAACAAATTGGGTTGAAATGAACTGACCTTTTGGATTGGTTGGAACTTTCTGTACTACTTGTTTGGTAATTAGTTTGTCTATGGCAGTTTGGAGTAGACTTTGTTGATTCCTCGTTCTCGCTTTGGTATTTCGTGGTCGTACTTGGAATGGACCCTTGATAAATGGTGTATGGTAGCCTGATATTGTTTGAAGAATCCATGGGTCGTTCGTAATTATTGAAAATGTGTTAATTGTCCTGCTGTCAATGGTATTTGTTGAATGAGTTGAATTATAAGTGGAATGCTATAGTCATCTCTTACCACCTTCGCTGTGGCTTCGTTGTTTCAGACAAACGTGGACTCCGGGAAGTAATTAGCAACAGTAATGTTGACAGTAGTTTTAGTATATGGGTAAAATGCAGTACCTCTTGTGATAAAAAATGGTTTTTGGTTGTTGTCCTTGTCGTTTCGGCAGTTGGCAAAGTACAGTATTGTGATTATCATTGCAAGTTTTGGGGAAAAAATATTTCATTCTGAAATTTTGGGTTGGCACCCCCCCCCCCCCCCTCCCCCAATTATGACATGTTAGCTATAGTTATGATGCACCCATCATGCTTTAAAGCATGTTCTATCTCATGTTATCTCTTGCCTCGCTGTGTCATGTGCTAGAATCTCCATCAAACCTCACCGTATACAGGTAAGTCTTGACTGTTTAATTTCTCAATTTTATAGAATTACAACGTCAATGACGAATAAGAAGAACATCAAATCCAACATATCATATGCAGCCACCTAGCACAACATCAATTGTGTTACTCCACTTCTAGCTCCCTTTTCCCTATATTAACACAATTGTTTTGTATCAGTGTTACCAAGCATTGTGGTATTTGAGAAAGGGGTGGATAACCTTACTGGGATGCAGTTAGCCTTCTGATAACCACGAGTGATAAAATCTAACCATTAAATCTAACATACTGAGATGGTAAAGCAAAGGTATGATACCGTTACGTGTATTATCTTTAAATGGCCTATAACCATAAATATGATATTACTGGTTATATATTCTACATGAAGTGAATAGTTGAACGTCAATCCAGTCATTATTTCGGATACAATATTCTGCTGCAAGAGAAGTTTGAATTCAAACATTGATGGTATACTTGAACGCTATTCTAGAAATTATATCATCTTTTTCACTCAAATCCTCAACCAGTTTATTACACGGAAAGCAAAAAAGAAAGCCAAATTCCTAATTGACGTTTAGAACATCAACGAAATGTCTAAAAGGGATTACTCAAAAGGACCTTTCTGTTTTTATCTGGTTTTTATTTTTGGTTAGGTTAGAGTTAGCTACGGTTAGTTATTAAGGTTTAGGATCAAGGTTAGGGTTAGGATCAGGATCAGGATTAGGATAGTAAAAATGGTCCTTTGCCTTGTCGGAACATCCACGCAAAGCTCAAATCGTGAAACGTTTTGCCATTCAACTATTCACTTCATGTAGAATCTATATTAGTAATACCGTATTTGGAGTTATAGGCACTTTTATGACAAAATTACTGCATTCTGAGAGGAGTGCAATTAAATCGTTAATTGTACTGGAGTGCAATCATTAAATATTCAAAATGGCGGTTTATTTTGTTTTGCTTTTCCAACTACTGCGCTATCAATTGAAAATTTCGTCTAAATATTTTGACATGAACACAGAAAACACCAAGAACGAACATCGTACGAACGAAAATCGTATACGAGTCAGATTTGCTCAAATAAAGTCAATATTTGTGGTTGCTTTCAGTTACTCGCAAGTAGTTTTCTTATGAAAATATGAATTAGTCTCTATGATAGAGTATTCTAAAGATTTGGTTGTGGTCGTGTAGCTTACCGAAACTGACATTAAGAAAAACTAAAACAGTTTTATAATATTGACAACATTGTAATTTTGGCATGGATATAATAAACATGTGATCATATGATTTTGCTCGTACAATTCAGGATTTACACTACTTACCCAATTTAGGCAAGATTTTTAAATATCACTTGCAGTGTAAATCCTTAATTGCACTCGCTGTCATATGATTACCTATATACGGCCTATACTAGCATGATAACCAGTGAGTGATTGAGCTACACGAACTCAAATTGTGGATCAAAGCCGTTGATACAGTACATTAATAAAAATTTATGTTGAATTACATGAATCGAATTAAGATGGATTGCCCAAGCTTCACTGCTTTCAGCTAAAGTATCATCCCATATTAACGGCGGAGCACCATAGAACGCACGATACATATTTTGAAGTCCAAGACACAGTGTCTCAAATTTCTTTTCTTCACGCCGATGAAATTCATTAACTGCAAAGAAAGCAAGTAGCGAGAAGCGGAGAATAGTTTATTTTAATCTCATCAATTTATACAAAAATTGCTTTTAACGAGAGCCGCGACAACAGATATAACTAACATTAGTAGAAACCTAAAAGTAGTTTAATGCAAATGCTGAAACCTGATTGCCTACGAACGCTAAGAAAACGGTTTAAACTGCAGGTTCAGTGGCGGATTAACGGTTACCCCTGGCTGTTTTTTCGGATTTCCCTCCTCCCTAGGACATCTTGCACTGTACTGACTACAACAGTACGTAAGGGTGGGTCCGGGTGGTAGGGTCCGCTACGTTTCTGGAGTTTTTATACTTATCAAGTTTTGAAACCAGAGTTACCAGATTACAGCTCACATAATACTAGCTACAAACTTATTATTTCTCGTTTCAATGAAACAACATAACATTAACTGACCTGATAAAATAACTTGCTGACAAAAGCGAGGTATTTTCCTCGCAAAATCGTTAATAAACTCTGTGAAATCAAGTGAATTAAAATTTCACGTTCAATGAATGCTCAAGAGTGACAGTTACTGCAAAACAGCTGCTTCAAAGAATAATCAGTGTTGTGAAGTTTCTCTGTGCATGCGGCCTTGCATTTAATGGCGAAGATAAACAGATAGGTTCATCAAGCAGGTATTCTAGAACTGTTAAAGTAGCTATGACATTTCTTGCTGAACATATCCGCATGTACGCCAACAAGTGGCCACTCGGAAGGTGTTAAAATATACAGGGTGTCCCAAAAAAAAGGCTACCTTTTCAAATTCAAATTAGCTAATGAATTTCAAAGAACTACAATAGGTTGCTTGAATTAACATGCTTGGGAAAAAACGCAGCCCGGCATGCTAGAAGATCCAGTGCGCTGGAAACAAAAGGCAGCATTCAGTACCTTGCAGGTAACCTAGTATTCATATATATATATATATATATATATTATATATATATTATATATATATATATATATATATATATATATATATATATATATATATATATATATATATATATATATATATAATATATATATTTATATATATATATATATATATATATATATATATATATATATCAAGAAACCCTTAGCTAACTTCTTCACTTCTTCAGGTTTATATAAACATCAATATACAACGCCTTGTATATGAACACATTAATTTGTCCAAAAACGTCAACAATGTAATGAGTTCCGGTAGTTTTATTGCTACATTGCTTTCCGGGAGATTTCATACAAATGATATAATTTTCAAACAGATGCGACTTGACTGAAAACTCACTGCGAAACTGAATGTTTCAAAAGACATCGTCGTTGCCATACACTTCCGTGAGACTTGACGGGAATATGTTCGAAATTAACTTCGAATGGAGATATTTATAAAGCGCGCCTGTGCTTGGATTTTGTTAAGGTATACGACGCTCACTGTCTAACCGTGATGTTCTTTCTAGCCATAACAATAAAAGCCCGTAAAAGCGAATGCAAAAAGTGTTTGATCGGTAACCGGTAACTGATTTTCTGTTTGCGCACAAATAAATAGTATACACAAGTTTTAAAGGGGCATTGTGATGTCTCGGAAAGCGCACACGCAAAAACTGTTGACTGATGAGTCAGAGATTTGTCAAGTCAGACAATATTTCATCCATAACCCGCACGAGGCTGTTTTTCCACTGGTTCTACTGACATTCTAATTAACATACGATGAGGATGGAACAGAAATTTATGGATGACTCGTCTTAACAAATTATTCAAAACAACACAAAAATCTTGCACGATAACTCGGACAATATTAATTCACAACGAACTCCAAACGCTTTCACGTATGAATTGGAGGCGATTTATATATGTATAATGTGATGCATTTAAAAGATGAAACTCACAAAATGCACGAGTATTGAGCAAACGTCCCTGTAAAGGAAAAGCTTGTATTGTGCTTGGTTGTTCCGCGCACTGCATGTTGGGTCTATCTAAGTCCGACCACAATGCAATGCGCTAAAGCAATATTTGAAAAAAGCCTAACTACATTATTTAGGTCTGCTGCCTTGCTCGCTCGCTTCAGGCTCGCTCGCTGCGGCAGCAATAAAGACAAGGTAACTTCTTCAGGCAAAGTGTTAAAAAGTTATATTTCCAAACGTTTCGCCGGTGAAGGCTTCTTCAGTCAAAGGATTACAAAAGTATATGTAAATTTAAAAATATTATACAGTGAATGGTTATGTAAATTTAAAAAAAAGCCTAAGTAAAAAGTGAACTGTCAATACAATATTAAAAATTCATACGCAAATTTTAAAAGAACAAAAGCAAAAACAAAAAGCATCACCTAAATGCAAAGTGATCTACCAATACAACCGTTCATGATGTTATTTGCATGTTTTCTAATTTCACCGGCGAAACGTTTGGAAATATAACATTTTAACACCTTGCGGCTGAAGAAGTTTACCTTGTCTTTATATTCACATATCAACCAGGTATAATGCTCGATGTTTTCCCTTCATATATATATATATATATATATATATATATATATATATATATATATATATATATATATATATATATATATATATATATATATATATAATATATATATATATATATATATATATATATATATATATATATATATATATATATATATACAATATAAAGTTTTTTGCAAATACTGATTGGCAGAGTGCTCAATGAAACTAGTCCAGAGCATAAATAAAGGTAAAATAAAGGAGACGAAGGTTTTCACTTAAAAATGCGTAAGTGAAAACCTTCGTCTCCTTTATTTTACCTTTATATATATATATATATATATATATATATATATATATATATATATATATATATATATATATATATATTTTCGCTTACCTCAAAACTGGTCTGCTACAACTTGTTTCATCTGTAAAAGAATCTTCAGGCAGTCTTTTACAGATGAAACAAGTTGTAGCAGACCAGTTTTGAGGTAAGCGAAAATCTATTATTTGCTCTAACTATATGTTGTTGAGCACTCTTTGCATTTCGTAGACCAAAACCTACACGTATATATATATATATATATATATATATATATATATATATATATATATATATATATATATATATATATATATATATATATATATATATATATATATATATGCCGTAGAATTTGAGTGGGAGCTGGGGGGTTAATAACCGGGAGAGATTATAAGCTTAACAAATATATAACAAATATTAACTAGAATTTATAATAATGTTAAAAGTGATGCCATGTATTATATAGCAAAACCTGTTACAGATGTCATGAAGCTGCCTCAAAATGGTTTTTAATAATTTCATCTACCTCATCTTATGTCAGTATATTGAATGCTGCCGTAACTTTTTATCTATTATTATTTACTTTTATTCTCTGATTTTTTTGTTATTTTTGTTAGGAAAGCTGTGGGAAAGTGGCTGGGCTTATATCAGTGGGGGATTAATTACTGTATAATCAGAAGGTATTCATTGTTAACAAACGTGGGGGCCAATAACTAGGGTGCTTATAAGCGGGATTGTGCGGTATTTTATAATCATTGCGTAGGTTGATGCAGTCTCACTGTGTTAGGGGAAATGTTAGGGATTGAACATGTGGTGTCAGCTCACTGGCGACAATTGCAAGCTGGGAAATTGGGCATGTCATCCTGAATATGGGTGAAACAAGTACTGATATAATTTAGATAGTACATAATGTTGTGCTCTGTTACACAGGGCTATTGTGTTAATTACCATTGAAATAAATATGGCATGTGTTAATTAATATTACCATAGCAATAGAGGTCTTCCAATGGAATAAAATATTTATCAATAATTATCAGTGTATGCAGGGCCATGAAGAGTCATGAAGTTCCATAGCTGACATAATACTGACTATAAGTTAATTATTTAAATTATAAACAATTGGTGTCTTACGCAGCTGTATGTGACAAGTTAATTCTTTCTTTGTGACCGATTGTGGTAACACCAGTAGACTTAAAGTGTTTATATATACATTGAAAAATTCAGTTTGAAATAAACTCTCTTACTTGAAAGAACTATATAGAAATTATAAAGATTGGCGTTTACAACTCTTCCATATCACACTTAGATCTTTCGATATTAAGATTTGTTTGATATGTAAATGTCCTGTGACATCACGCTGCATAGTGACTTATTGAAGAAGCATGTATATATCTTTGGGATTATGTAACAAAATTATGAAAGTGTGTGTCCCATGATACTAAACGTATGAAGTTACGTTTTGAGTGCTTTGATTTAATAATCCCAAAGTTTTTCAGTAAGTTATTTTTACAGTGTGACATCACAGTGAGGATCCTTACGCATTCTCATTAACTGCTGATTAAGATTCAACCGCACACGGACAAGAGAGTTATGGGAATGAAATCTGTGAACGGTTGAGAAGGTGTGACTGAAGGGGAGGACGCTGTTGGCCTACAGGGGAGGTGGAAGGGTGTTCACTCCAGGTGCGCCGGTTAGCATCTTCTGTCACGTTCTAGTCTGAATGAGCTAATTTATTCGAAACACCCTGTTATATAACCTCCGCTTGCATGCCTGATTGACTAGACTACCTTCCCCACCCTTATAGCGACCACTTTACGGGGTTCTCTCTTGCTTCCGATGCGATTTTCTACGAATACTTACGCATTTTCATGCATTAACTGCTGATTAAGATTCAACCGCACGCGGACAAGAGAGTTATGGGAATGAAATCCGCGAACTCTTATCGCGCGTTTCTTTCTCACAATATATGCGCTCCGATTAAATAACATCTCACAACCATTTGTTTTTTTTATTATTATTAATTATTATCTGCAAGTTGTCACTCTTGTCTCCAATATCGTTCCTTCCCAAAACTCAGAATCTTTTTCGCTCAATATCATGTCCGAGATAGCCGTTGGTTGGGTTCAGCGCGAATGGCGTCAACGACAGTGGTGAAGACCGCGATAAGTTTTCCCACCGCCGCGGGTCAAGCCCACGTGCTCAGGGTTGTAGCTATCCCGGTCCGAAAACTGTATGGAGTTTCTCCAGAATGTAGGTTTGCTGTGAGAAGGTGGGAACGTAGGCGGTTGTTGATCGCAGAGCCCATGAATGGCCGATTTGGCACATATTGCTGACCAGCAGAGGTGCGGAAGACGTATCCCGGGTGAAGAGAGATCTGTATGCTTCAATAGTAGTCCAAATAATACTGGAACCAAAAGACAGGGCAAATGGAAACAGAGGGGGCCGGTAAGAGTACGAAAGGCCGTGTGAGAGTAGGATTTTTCACAACGAGATCGGGTGGTACCTCGGGACCAACAAAAGGGAGGGAGCGCCAACAACGTTGCACCACTGTATCTCGGCTGAGCTGCGCGCCGATTTTAGGGCGCGTGCGAGCTGAACGTAAAACGCTTAGGGTCATTCCTAAGGAAACAGCCGGTGATTGTTGTACGTTTTCTTTTCCCGATTCTTTACGCCAGTCAGCGCGATCCAAAGGCAGGTGTTCCAACTTTTTCCGATCGAGATTGAGATGCTTCAGATTTTCCTTGACCTTGTCTTTATACCGCAGCAGGGGCCTATCGATCCGTCACTTGGCATCAATTAGTTGGGTATAAAGGACAATCTTTGGGATACGAGATTCGAATAACCTGGCCAATCCAACGCATTTGAAATCGGATGAGGAAAGCCTCCATACCGCTAATACCGCATCAATTGAGGACTTCAGCGTTTGTTACCTGCTCCTCCCACTTGATATTGGCAATAGATCGGAGACTGCGCATGTGAAATGCATCCAGCCGATTAACTTGCTCTCTGTATAGGGTCCATGTCTCACAGCTATACAGGAGGGTTGTTAGAACAACAGCAAGGTAAACTTGTACTTTCGTATTGAGCGAGATGTCGTGCGTCTTCCACAGTCTGTTTGTCAGTTTGCCGAAAGCGTTACTGGTTTTACCAATCCTCAGGGTTATATCGTCATCGATTCTGGCGTTCGCAGTTGTCTTCGATCCGAAGTATATACACTATATACATAATATACACCGTTATATACAGACTAGACAGTAAAATAGTGATAATATACAGTATATACAGTTTTGACTATAGGCATGTATATTGTGTATATAGTGTATATGTATACACTATATACTATATACAGACTATATAGACAGTGTATAATATTGATAATATACTGGTTGGTATACAGTATAATATACAGTTTTGACTATAGACATGTATATATATATATATATATTTATTACCCAACTAAGTCGGTTTTGTTTGATCTACCGCGGGATATATATCGCTAATATCCCGAATATGTCATTTAGTGTCCTAAAAGTAGGGGGCGGAATTTGAATATTCCCAGGGGAGAGCGGGGCTGAGTGAACTGCACAATACAAACAACAAAGGGAGCAAACACACAGAATGCACGGTGCTATATATACTGCATATAGCACGGTGCTATAACCTGTATACAGCACTGTTTCCAGTCATAGCACAAAATGCACGACCCAAACGAACAAAAACAACTCTTTTTATCAAGAAATAAACACGCAACTATTACTGTTTTATTCACTCGTGCCTTAATTCTTTCCAAAATAGAAATTCGCACTTCCCACTAACGCGTTCGCCACAATCTTCATTACTTCACATTCATCACGATTTGTTGCAGTAGTTTTTACCAATCTGTTTTCATCAAACTGCTCCGAGCCCACACTCGAACCTTCCTCATCTTTTCGCGAAAATGATGTACTTTGAGTTATCCAAAACTCCTCGTCACTATCGGAGGCATCCATCCTAATTACATGTTGCTCCCTAAAATTCTCACTGACCACGAGTCTCTAATTGCCCAGCAATTTTATGTAAATCGCAAATCCCATAGAGATTTCACTTTGACGTACGTAATTTAAATAAAAAGAATAATCTATTGAAATTGATCTTTAATGCATTCAATAGCTTATTTTAAAATTTAAATTACGTACGTCAAAGTGAAATCCCAATAGGAAACCTCCTTTGTTGGGTAATAAGAAAGTTATTACGCCCTCGGTTTATAAACAACTAATTGACCTCGGTCGGTTCAATAACCTAACAATAAACTAGCAAAGTGAAAAGGTGGTAAACTGCCAAGAATTTAGTGACGAGATACTGACGTTTCGAGCGGAGCCCTTCATCAGAGTAAGACGAGATGAAATAAAATAAATAGGGCTTATATAATGCCAAAAGGGTGTCACAGGTAGAAAGTAGCCAATCAAATGCACGGGAAATAAACTAACTAATAATTAATGAGATGGGAAAAGTTAAATCATTTGCTATTTTTAAAGTCGATCAATAAGCAGACTGAGGGGGTGGGAAAAATGACAGGGGATTCAAGGGGATTAGGCGATAATAATAGAAGCAAAGACTTGAAGAGCAATGAAAGTGCATAAGCTAATAATAAAAAGTTCCAAGCAAACTAAAATAATAAAAAACTTTTAGGAAGTTAAATAAAAGAAAAACGTTCGTTAAGACCAAGAGGATGTGTGGTGCCAAGTTTAAAAATGAGACGCTTTTCTTGCCGCTTGCGGTTATCGTTGCCACCGGAAATGGGAAGGATGGCACAGACTTTCATGTCTGAAACCAAATGGTTGGAGCTGTTGAAATGGCGGGCTACAGGTTTGTCACCATCATTGATCCTCACGGAACGAAGATGTTCAGCAAACCTGTCTGAAAGGCGTCGCCCAGTTTCACCGATGTAGATTTTAGGGCATTTATCGCAAGAAATGCAATAAATTATGTTGGTGGACGTGCATGAAAAAGCATGACGGATTGTGTGGTCGAATTTGGGGGCAGTAATAACTGTAGTGGGATTGAGAAAAGCGCATGTGTTACAGCGGGAACGGCCGCAAGAAAATGTTCCCGCTGGTGCCGAGGTATTTTGTTTAAGGGCACTATGTACTAAGGAGTCACGAATGTTTTTATTACGGCGAAAAGATACCAAAGGGTTGTCGGTGAAAATGGCTGACGTCTCAGGATCATTTTGTAAAATGTGAAAATTCCGATTAATAATATTTTTAACTTTAAAATTGAAAGGATGAAATGTTAGAACTAAAGGAATTTTATTGTTTGAAACTCGTTCCAAAGATGGTTCAAGGGCGTCTAAACGGGGGACGAGAAAAGCTTTCTGAACGGCGAGGTCTAAAAGGTTGGTAGGGTAACCACGTTGGACAAAAAAAGATCTCATTTCCATTGATTTGACTTGAAAATCTTGGTCGTCGCTACATAAGCGGCGAAGACGCAAGAATTGAGAGTAAGGGATGGATTGCTTAGTGTGGTTGGGATGAGAGGATGAAAATAGAAGATAACTATGGGAGTCAGTAAGCTTGTACGAGACCGACGTTTTCAGCGAATCACCATTAATCGAAATTAAAATATCAAGGAACGACACAGAGGTCTCGCTGATTTCCCACGTGAACTTCAGAGCAGGATGAAAATCATCAACAAAGTTGATGAACTGCTCTAAAAGGACACGTGAACACGACGCTGTTCCTAAACAGTCATCGATAAATCTTCCGAAAAAATCAGGCAAGGGACCCGTGTATTGTTCAAAGATCTGTTTTTCAACATAACCAACAAATAAGTTAGCATAGCTTGGACCCATTTTGGTGCCCATCGCAACACCACTTATTTGTTGATAATGTTCGCCATCAAACGAAAAATTGTTAAGGGTAAGCACTAGTTTGTTAAAGGGCAACTAAACCTTTTGAGGTTATTCTATTTTTCGTTAGAATTCAAGAAATAATTGAAATTGGTTGCTCGGTTCTACTGTTATGATCTGTTAAAGATCGAGTTTTCAACCCTTTTGCTAAACTTAGTTGAACAACGACCGCGTCGGAAGAAAGCCTGGTACTACCGGTAAGTGATGTCATAATGATGTCATACGGCAAGAAAATACTGTATATTTTGGTTTTATTTTAGTGAAATTTGGAATACTGTTTACTCTTGGGTGAGTGATAAGTGAGAAACCAAATATCAAGCACTGGAATATTATTTTGTTCAATAAACCTATTACCAGTATGACACTATGACGTCATACCGGTAATAGTGCCATTCTTCTCATAACACGGTCGTGCAACAAGAGATCTGAAGAAATACTCCTCAATAAATCCTGCACTATATCATGAAATTCATTTTTATCTTCACTTTTACAAAGTTAGATGATATCTCTTTCGGAGGAAAATAGAACTTCAAAAGGTTTAGTTGCCCTTTAAGGGTAAGCACTAGTAACCACCTTTTCACTTTGCTATATATTCAAAACACTGTCTACGCAGCACTCTACTTTTTAACAATAAACTATATATATATATATATATATATATAGTTAAATAAAAAGACAAGCTTGAGTTACTTCATTGAACTTTAATCACTACAAAATTGTTTCGTATGGCAAGCGAAGCTTACCACACTCTTCAGGTATATATATATATATATTTATATATATTGTGTATATAGACTAGTGTATATGTATACAAAGTGATTTTATACAGTTAAATATATGTATACAAAATATACACTGTTTATTGACATGTGTATATTGTTCGGCTTAGGGGGTGTTTATATGCATAGAGGAGCACCAGGCAAATACGCGGTCTGGGCACTGGGGACTAGGCATTTCTCGATTGTGCTAGCACATTTTTGGCATAATTTGGGAAAACAAGCATATTTTTGGCACTTTTTAAGGAAAAAGCACTGCTAGCATAATCGGCATAGTTATATAACTTTCAGAGCAAAATACTGAAGCCATGACAAGTTTTATTCCTTATACTGGTGCTTTAAAGCTTTGTTCAATCTATTTTCATAGCAGTAGTAGTCCAGGCACTCCAGGGCAGGCCAAAAAACGTAAAAAAACGCCAAAACTAGGGATACTGGGTAAGCACCGGAAGTACACTTAATATCGGACCCAGTCCACAACTCCATGCTCTCATCAAAAATCTAAAATGGCGTCATCCACGCTAAGTTGTTAGGAGAACGAACTGCAATGCTAATCAGAGCATTGAGCATTTTGAGGACAATGACTGAGTCATAAGTATACTTTATGTTGTGTTGAGTTAAGTTAAGAACGGTTCAGGACAAAGAAGTGATCATTTAAAAGTTAGAAACTTGCTTTCGCTAATAAACGTTAAAATTTGACCTTTCTAGTGTATTTTGTGAATAGCATAATTTAATAAAAACTAGCATAATTTTTGTAAACCAGCATAATTCGAGCAAATTTAGACAAAAAACGAGCACTGCTAGGAGCATAATGCGCCAGTTTTACTGGCACAATCGAGAAAAGCCTACTGGGACCCATGGTTGGGGAAAAGAAACTCTAGAAAAGGCGAGCGAGGGGATTATTGCGGATTCGTATTTCTAGTTTTATGTCATCTTTTAGTATAGCCTGTGCAGTTGTAAGCATAGACTGCATAGTGAGCGTATTCAAGATCAACACAGTTGTCAGCCACATTGCTGAATGCTGATTAAGTCAGTTACTTTCAAAATCTAGTAAACAGAGTCAGAGAACAACTCTACCAAAACAAAGCTGTCGAAAAGAAAGAACTCATCGGTCAGAACTTGTGTTTAGGAACACGTTTGCAAAGCCTGACGGTTACGCAATTTTGCCATTTTGTGTGCCGAAAAAAAAATAGGTACGCTTGGGCGTACATGTATCTACTGCGTAGTTGCTAATGTGAAGTATTTAATGGTAATATAAAAACAATGACGTAATCATGTAAAAATTTAGGAAATTTAAATTTTTTAAATTTATTTTATATATATATATATCAATTTGACATTATTTAAAGGACTTTGTTACAAGAATGTCAAAGTACAGGAAATAATGCAAGATTTCATTATCAGTTATATATCCAGTAGGTGAAGTAAATCGGTTCAGATAAAACCTATCTGAGTACTACCACTGTAAATTAGTATAAAATGAAGAACATGATGTCCAGCAATGTCATCAAGATAATAAGAGCAACCATATTGATTGATTTTCAACAGACACGCAGTAGAAGATAGTTTTTAATTCAAATAAATTAAAAAATGGAAGACATTGAACAAACAATAGTGAAGCCTTTGTTTTGGAAACGATACGTCGATGATATAATTTACGCGGTATCCAAGACTGAAGTGGAAATTCTTTTGAACCACTTGAACTCAATAGAGCCTTCAATTCAATTCACAGTAGAACGTGAAAAGAATGAATATTTACCATTTTTGGATTCAGTCGTCAAACGAACAGCCGACGGGAAATTAGAAACCGCTGTATACCGAAAACCATCACACACTGACAAATATCTTTCATTTGATTCTCACCACCCAATATTGGTGAGATTCTCACCACCCTGCAGTTACACCACCTGACGGGTTTTGTTCCGTATATTCAAAGGATTACGGAACCAATTAAAAGAATCTTAGCAAGTTTCAAAGTAAAAGTTGCTAGATTTGAGTGTCGAAACGTTGGGTCATGGACAATAACTTTTATAGTTACGTTCAAAAAACCTTTTTAAAGCCAGAGTAGCGTCAAACTATGTCTCTTCGAGTAACCTACCGATTTCTTTCCGCCACCGGCATTTTATTTTCATGCGAGTAACCATTTGGGAAACTGGAAACTAGTACTTTCATTAGTTTGCAGTTTCCCAAATGCCAATCTCGTTCCAGAGCTTATAAATAAAATTCACAAAAAATAATATATATAAAAGTTGGCTATTAAAAGCTCCTGGGCCTCTACGACCAGTGGGCCCCTGGGGTTGCTCAGTCAACCCTTAATCCGCCACTGTGCAGATTGCAGGTTTTTGCTTTTTGGTTTATGGCATGGACCAAATCAGTTGATATGTAAATGTTTATTTACTGAAATGTATTATATTCAATTTTTTGTTTGTTCAATGTTTTATATTTAATGTTTTATATTTAATGTTTTAAGTACAAAGTGAACGTTGTCATTCATTTATTTGATTGTATTTGATTGAATGTACAAAGAGGTATTACAAAAGAAATAATTTTTCGTGATGAAAACCTAATTTAACCTCATTTTTAATTGACCTCATATTAATTGTAATAAATAAATAAATAAATAGTATTCGATTTGCAATCGAGATACAGTAGCTTCTCTGTCCGTGTAGTGGCCATATAATATACCGGTCAAGTCGCATAAAACACTAAATGACATTTTTAACGTGCGATTCTTGTCATTATTATCTTATTTATTAGAATTAGAATTAGTCAAAGTCATTGCTTAACACTTGAATGCAATCAAATAAATGAATAATGACAACAATTGAAGCCTTTTGAATTGTCATATACATTGGTTTAGTATACATTGGTTTAGGATTAGTATATATATTATAACACAAACTATGTCACACGTATAAGCAGTCTTAAATTGATTTTGTATAGTCTTACTCTAATGCAAGCATTTAATAATCTTAATTTTATTACTTACCACATAGAACTGTGTCAAGAAACAGTAAAGTTAAGATTTTAACGCCGTTGGAAACCATTATCAATAACATGAATCATTGAACTCAATCGGATTGCTACCCACAAAGATAACCTGTTCTGTTAAAGCCTAGTCGGCGACCAGTCTCCGACTAAGTAGCCGACTGGTCGCCGACAAGTTGCCGACTCATGTTTCCATATAGTCACGAAAGTCGCCGACAATGGGAAGCCATTTTGAAATTAGCCGCAAAGTGTATTATGGGATATATTTACTGTCGGCGACGACGCAGACAGGCAAAATTTTGTGTTTCTATATCGTTGCTACACTGCGACTAGTCGGCGATCAGTCGCCAACTAGTCGGCACTGTTGTGAAAGTTGAACTCAGTTCAACTTTCCCGACTATGATCGGCGACTGTTGCGACGCCGCCGACAAGAGGTTTCCATATAGAAAAGAACAATCGGCGATCAGTCGCCAACTATAGTCGGCGACTGTTGTGAAAGTTGAGCTCAGTTCAACTTTCCCGACTATGATCGGCGACTGTTGCGACGCCGCCGACAAGAGGTTTCCATATAGAAAAGAACAATCGGCGATCAGTCGCCAACTATAGTCGGCGACTGTTGTGAAAGTTGAGCTCAGTTCAACTTTCCCGACTATGATCGGCGACTGCTGCGACGCCGCCGACAAGAGGTTTCCATAAAGCGCATGAGTAAGACCATTTTCAGACGATGGTAGTGGACGATAAATGACAACAAATCGAAATGTGCGTAATTTCGAATTTAGCAACAACTCCATTAGCTCAAACGAGCTATGCGTTTTCACGTCAAGCTTATTCAACTTCAGATTACGTTTGAAGAGAAAGCCAGTACCACCTCCACGACCAGTTTCTCTCGGACAATTAATGAATTTATACCATGTAGGGCAAATATCTCTGATTGTAAATTGATTACATTCCTCATCGTCTTTTGTCCACACCTCAGTGATAGCTAACATGTCCAAATTATTCTCAACCAAGAAGCGATTTATTATATATCGAACGAGCATTCAACAATCCAAAATGAATGTTCTTGCCAATATCTAAAGGCGCGTTACCATTTACATTCAGAGTTTACTTCTTAATGCAAATAAGATTGGGTATATTACTCCCAGAGAAGAACCGAGGTACTACAATACGTCTTTGGGAAGAGTTTATTACCGATATTCTGTGAATTTTAGACTTTGCACAAACCCCAGCATGCATTCGGCGAGTTCTCAGTACCCATATTGTTTCAGTGAAAGGTATAGACTTCTCTTGGCAGATCCAGCTTAGTCTTTAAATTCAAAAGCTGGCGCCTCGAATACGTAATGAATTCACAGGAAAATTTGAATCCAATCCTAGGCCAGAAACACGATAATTAGAAGCTTTTTAGCTTGCTTGCTAGATTCTCTAATCTATCTAGTCTATCTAGGGTAAACACTAAATAGCTAATGCTAATAAACTTGTGGCCCTCTATGAAGCTAAGAATTACAAATGAGTTAAATACATGAAACTAGATTACATTACCAAATATAAGCCAAGAATACATATAAAACTAAATTATAAAATTATTCCATAAAGCATGCTCATTGAAGGAATACAACGAGTCTCTTTTTCTTAAAGATAGGGGTAAACTGTTCCATACTTGACAAGTAGTTGTAGTAAATGTTCTTCCTCCTTCAGTCTGACGGGTAAACCTTGGACAGACTAAATTATAATTAGAGTTTGCCTATTATGCAAGTCACTATTTTGGAAAGCAATGCTACAATACATTTAGCTATTTTAGCATCTTCATAAAATGGCAGCTCGTAGGAAAGTTGAAATAACAGAAGAGTACTTAAGAATACTTATACGGATATATCTGACCTGAAGAAGGACACGTCGTCTATGAAAATAGAGTACTTAAAGTGCATATAACGTCTGTGGGGAAGGAAAATTTCGAGTGTTGGAATACATAAAATGTATGTATTCCAACACTCGAAATTTTCCTTCACTATAAATCCTTTCAACATGTAGTTTGATCGAGAGAAATGCCAAATATTACCTATAATATACCCAGAATCTTATCCCGGCATTACCACCACCATATATACAGAACTCGTGACTAGGCTCTCGGCAACGGCTTCCGTAGCTCAGTGGTCAGAGCACTGCACTAGCATCGCAGAGTCGCGGGTTCAATTCCCAGCCGGAAGGCCTTAAAGTTGCATTTTTCGCAACTGGTCCCGGTTTGGTCTTAAAATGTATGTATTCCAACACTCGAAATTTTCCTTCACTATAAATCCTTTCAACATGTAGTTTGATCGAGTGAAATGCCAAATATTACCTATAATATACCCAGAATCTTATCCCGGCATTACCACCACCATATATACAGAACTCGTGACTAGGCTCTCGGCAACGGCTTCCGTAGCTCAGTGGTCAGAGCACTGCACTAGCATCGCAGAGTCGCGGGTTCAATTCCCAGCCGGAAGGCCTTAAAGTTGCATTTTTCGCAACTGGTCCCGGTTTGGTCTTAAAATGTATGTATTCCAACACTCGAAATTTTCCTTCACTATAAATCCTTTCAACATGTAGTTTGATCGAGTGAAATGCCAAATATTACCTATAATATACCCAGAATCTTATCCCGGCATTACCGCCACCATATATACAGAACTCGTGACTAGGCTCTCGGCAACGGCTTCCGTAGCTCAGTGGTCAGAGCACTGCACTAGCATCGCAGAGTCGCGGGTTCAATTCCCAGCCGGAAGGCCTTAAAGTTGCATTTTTCGCAACTGGTCCCGGTTTGGTCTTAAAATGTATGTATTCCAACACTCGAAATTTTCCTTCACCATAAATCCTTTCAACATGTAGTTTGATCGAGTGAAATGCCAAATATTACCTATAATATACCCAGAATCTCATCCCGGCATTACCGCCACCATATATACAGAACTCGTGACTAGGCTCTCGGCAACGGCTTTCGTAGCTCAGTGGTCAGAGCACTGCACTAGCATCGCAGAGTCGCGGGTTCAATTCCCAGCCGGAAGGCCTTAAAGTTGCATTTTTCGCAACTGGACCCGGTTTGGTCTTAAAGTGTATGTACATGTATTCCAACACTCGAAATTTTCCTTCACCATAAATCCTTTCAACATGTAGTTTGATCGAATGAAATGCCAAATATTACCTGTAATATACCCAGAATCTTATCCCGGCATTACCGCCACCATATATACAGAACTCGTGACTAGGCTCTCGGCAACGGCTTCCGTAGCTCAGTGGTCAGAGCACTGCACTAGCATCGCAGAGTCGCGGGTTCAATTCCCAGCCGGAAGGCCTTAAAGTTGCATTTTTCGCAACTGGTCCCGGTTTGGTCTTAAAATGTATGTATTCCAACACTCGAAATTTTCCTTCACTATAAATCCTTTCAACATGTAGTTTGATCGAGTGAAATGCCAAATATTACCTATAATATACCCAGAATCTTATCCCGGCATTACCACCACCATATATACAGAACTCGTGACTAGGCTCTCGGCAACGGCTTCCGTAGCTCAGTGGTCAGAGCACTGCACTAGCATCGCAGAGTCGCGGGTTCAATTCCCAGCCGGAAGGCCTTAAAGTTGCATTTTTCGCAACTGGTCCCGGTTTGGTCTTAAAATGTATGTATTCCAACACTCGAAATTTTCCTTCACTATAAATCCTTTCAACATGTAGTTTGATCGAGTGAAATGCCAAATATTACCTATAATATACCCAGAATCTTATCCCGGCATTACCACCACCATATATACAGAACTCGTGACTAGGCTCTCGGCAACGGCTTCCGTAGCTCAGTGGTCAGAGCACTGCACTAGCATCGCAGAGTCGCGGGTTCAATTCCCAGCCGGAAGGCCTTAAAGTTGCATTTTTCGCAACTGGTCCCGGTTTGGTCTTAAAATGTATGTATTCCAACACTCGAAATTTTCCTTCACTATAAATCCTTTCAACATGTAGTTTGATCGAGTGAAATGCCAAATATTACCTATAATATACCCAGAATCTTATCCCGGCATTACCACCACCATATATACAGAACTCGTGACTAGGCTCTCGGCAACGGCTTCCGTAGCTCAGTGGTCAGAGCACTGCACTAGCATCGCAGAGTCGCGGGTTCAATTCCCAGCCGGAAGGCCTTAAAGTTGCATTTTTCGCAACTGGTCCCGGTTTGGTCTTAAAATGTATGTATTCCAACACTCGAAATTTTCCTTCACTATAAATCCTTTCAACATGTAGTTTGATCGAGTGAAATGCTAAATATTACCTATAATATACCCAGAATCTTATCCCGGCATTACCACCACCATATATACAGAACTCGTGACTAGGCTCTCGGCAACGGCTTCCGTAGCTCAGTGGTCAGAGCACTGCACTAGCATCGCAGAGTCGCGGGTTCAATTCCCAGCCGGAAGGCCTTAAAGTTGCATTTTTCGCAACTGGTCCCGGTTTGGTCTTAAAATGTATGTATTCCAACACTCGAAATTTTCCTTCACTATAAATCCTTTCAACATGTAGTTTGATCGAGTGAAATGCCAAATATTACCTATAATATACCCAGAATCTTATCCCGGCATTACCACCACCATATATACAGAACTCGTGACTAGGCTCTCGGCAACGGCTTCCGTAGCTCAGTGGTCAGAGCACTGCACTAGCATCGCAGAGTCGCGGGTTCAATTCCCAGCCGGAAGGCCTTAAAGTTGCATTTTTCGCAACTGGTCCCGGTTTGGTCTTAAAATGTATGTATTCCAACACTCGAAATTTTCCTTCACTATAAATCCTTTCAACATGTAGTTTGATCGAGTGAAATGCCAAATATTACCTATAATATACCCAGAATCTTATCCCGGCATTACCACCACCATATATACAGAACTCGTGACTAGGCTCTCGGCAACGGCTTCCGTAGCTCAGTGGTCAGAGCACTGCACTAGCATCGCAGAGTCGCGGGTTCAATTCCCAGCCGGAAGGCCTTAAAGTTGCATTTTTCGCAACTGGTCCCGGTTTGGTCTTAAAATGTATGTATTCCAACACTCGAAATTTTCCTTCACTATAAATCCTTTCAATATATATATATAGGTTCTATCATGTACGGCTTATATATATCACTCTCGCTTCGCTCGGTCGCGAAGGGACAATTTATTACTGAATTTTATGTCAATTTATGCAGACTGACGTCTTGTTTTTTTGTGAATTTCCCATCTGCATTCTCCTTTGGCGTGAGACTGAGGTGCCTATATTATTATATAATGTGACCAGCCGATCCCAGGGCCATTTTCGCCGACCTTCCACCGTGGAGACAAAATGCCCTGGGAACGAGGTTGTAGCCAATCATATTCGAGTAATTTTGCCCTCTATATGATTATAATTGAAATCCTTGATCGCCCCCCCCCCCCCCTCCCCCCCCCCCCCCCCCCCCCACCGCCCCCCCCCCCCCCCCCCCCCCCCCCCCCCCCCCCCCCCACTGCACTTAAAGAATGTAATAACAAATAAAAAAGAATGAAATATAAAATAAAAAATAATGTAAAATAAGATAACTACTTGGGCAGTGTTTATGCACATGCGCAAGTCTTTGGTGAGCATATGCACAGGTATCCGATAAAGGTTTATATGTTTCTAAAAAAAATTATCTATCCGAAACATAAAAGTGATAAAATTTGAATAACTTGATATGTATCCGTTCGAGTTCGAGAACGTTTCTATCAGATTTCCTTATCCCACATTCGGGACTTGATAATATTCAGTTTAAAGGTTCTCGGTGACAAGTGGAAATTAAGACCGTACTTTTTAGGATCATTTCTATAGTATGTGTCCCGTCTTTGTTCTCTAACGAAGACTACATTCGCAACCGCGATGATGAGTCGTAGTGCTTTCTTTTGAGCGGGAAGCAGATTGCTAATGTCATCTATACGGTGATAAATTAGTAATCATTGATGACCGTTCCTTGTTATTCTTCGGAATAACTGGAGGAAGATCGCGCATTCAGAGTGGTTACGAGTGCAACTTTTATAAGATATTTATGGCGATGAGCAGGTCGTAGCGGCGGTGTAGATTTTTTAACCGGTTTCCGGGGCCAATTTGAGCAGCCGTCCCTCAAGTTGTAAGCCACAATTTACTGGACTTGTTAAGGCATTGTAAGCAGTGAATTATTGGATTGTAACCGACGCCAAAACAACAAAGATCCTAGAATAAAAATACAAACTTTAAACTTCACTATCAAGATGGATGTCGACCGCAAGGTCAACCATGTTCAAGGCATGACAAATTCTGATATAAACCAGCCAACTCTTAGCTTTAGGGTATATGTTTGTATATCTCTAAAAGAATGCCAAGTACAACAAAGGTTATATTTCCATTTTTTTGTAAAAAAACATGTGCACATGCGCCAATTTATCACACAGAATTTATACCAATCACTTGCACACAAATGACGTCCACAATTGTCTCCGAATTAAACCCGAAGCGAAATGTGATTACAGGACCGCAGTTTCGGACAATACAAGAAAATAAAATTTCTGGATTCCTACATGAGTTATTTCGATTCAGAAAAGAATTCGAACGAGGCGATGGGTTTTTACATGGCAACGCAACATCCTCTTATCCGGTCTGACGGAATATCATTCCTCCCTCGTGTGCAAGCAGAGGCCCACTGCCTTGCACTCGATCTGAGTGGCATGAGCGAGTCAGGCAAATCGGATAACAAGTCCTACAGGTTCGTATACTATTGAATGTACATCTCTGGTTAATGTTGCTGGATCTACCAGAGTCGATATCTACCAAGGTCTGTGTTGATTGTGTGTAAGGAATGGGGGTCAGCGTCGGGTCAAAACACTGGTGCATATGGAAAGCGTTGTGGATACCTACAACATATTGGAGGACTGGACAGAGATTCACGTCGACATTGCAAAGAAAAGTCGGACGTTGGTGAAGATATGGCGCTAAATAATATCTTTTTCGTCGAAAATGCTACTGTCGAATATCGTACACAGTTGGAACCAGCGGAAATGGAAGTCGATCTATCTGAAGCCTTTCAGGGAAGAGGGGGGATGTCGTCGACTCACGCTGACATGGCCTCGCGCGAGAAATTCCACTTGAAAAAGTTGGTCCAGAGATGTCCTTAAAATTTCAATTAGAGATTTCAACAAATTCCTTAAGTCCACTGTTGATCTTCCAAAATTGTTCATCGAGGCAGATCCGCTGCTTTCTTTACCAATGCCATAAGGAAATCTGCTCTCGAATGACCAAATACTTCTGTTGTTAAAATGAAAGGGTTGTACTTCCCTCATTTCCAAAATTATTGCTACTAATCCGCGGCATATTAATAGCGCTCATGCCTCATTGCATCGCGATGACGGTGGTTTCATACCAGAGGCTTATTTACATCTTTATGTTAAAAGAAACGTCATCATCGGTTATAAGGGTACTAGAAATACGAAACCGCAATAATCCCCTCGCTCGCCTAGTTTCTACCACTTACCCATCCCCACCCCACCCCACCCATAGAGTTTCTTTTCCCATCCATGGTCGCCAGTGCCCAGACCGCGTATTTGTATTCGTGTCTCTGTCGATAAGATTTTGAACGTTATCTCGGCCAATATTTACTCGATTTCAATTCTGAAAACAGATTTGGAATTACCGTGATGTATTTATATACATCACACACGTACCCTTCGTAAAAACCTATTTATGTGTTCGCCAGATCATCACTCGCCAATGGCAGCTGCGTTTCTGCCAAAATATTGTCCGATTCAAACGGATCACCCAAAACGACTTTTTACTTCCTTATAAGGAGTTGGTCCTACCATGTACGGCTTACAACGATCACCCCTGATGAAGAAACTAGATTGGATTATCGAAATGTTGAGTCACAGAAAGTAACTTTTAAAGTTACATTCAATAACTTTGGTCAAACTATGACCTAAACGTTATAGTATTGAAATCCTTGATCACACCCTTGTAAAGAATGAAATAAAAAATAATGAAATATAAAATTAAAAAAGAAAGTAAAATAAAATAACAACTTAGAGTGTATTTGGGCTACCTATGGTTTTACGCTGCAGTGCTTATGCACATGCGCAATTCTTCGGTGAGCATATGCACAGGTGTCTGATAAAGGTTATATATTTCTGAAAACAAATTAATCCGATGTTGCCGACTGAACATAAAAGTGGTCAAATTTAAATGACTTTATATGTATTCGTTCGAGTTCAAGAACTTTCTATCAGATTTCCTTATCCCACATTCTGGACTTGATGATATTCAGTTTAAAGGTTTTCATGTAAAAAATGAAAGCAAGACCGTACTTTTTAGGATCATTTCTATAGTATGTGTCCCGTCTTTGTTCTCTAACGAAGACTACATTCGCAACCACGATGATGAGTCGTAGTGCTTTCTTTTGAGCGGGAAGCAGATTGCTAATGTCGCCTATATGGTGATAAATTAGTAATCATTGATGACCGTTCCTTGTTATTCTTCGGAATAACGGGAGGAAGATCGCGCATTCAGAGTGGTTACGAGTGCAACTTTTCAAGATTTATAAGATATTTATGGCGATGAGCAGGCCGTAGCGGCGGTGCAGATTTTTTAACCGGTTTGCGAGGCCAATCGATGTGATGTAGTTCGCGGCGTAGCTGCAATATCTGTGGAGGCCTGGGTATAAATTTTGATTTCGGAAAGCTTTATAACGCATTTCCAGCAATTTCTGGGATACATTTGGTTAAAATTCCTTTGCATTTACATTGGAAAATACTTGAAAACAAAAGGTTCTCTGTGAAATTTAGAATGTACGAAGATCCTGGATCCAATATTTGAGAAAATATATGTTCATATTTTTGTTCGTTGGACCGACAGACATTGAGCTTTGGTGAAGATATAAGCCAGCATCAAAAGGGCTGTAGTCATTTATATTTTCCACGTCGTTAAACTTTATGCCAAGAATAAACTTGGGTAAAGGCAAACTTTAAACTTTACTATCAAGATGTCGGTCGCAAGGTCAACCATGCTCAAGGCTTGACAAATTCTGATAAAAAGCAAACTCTTAGCTTTAGTGTATATGGTTGTATTCCAACAGATATCAATATTTCCTTGCTATTTCTAAAAGAATGCCAAATACAACAAAGGTTATACTTTCATTTTTGGTAAAAACATGTGCACATGTGCCAATTGATCACACAGAATTTATACCAATCACTTGCACACAAATGACGTCCACAATTGTCTCCAAATTAAACCCGAAGCGAAATGTGATTACGGGACCGCAGCGGTTCGGACCATGCAAGAAAATGAAGATTGTTTTATAAACATAAAATTATGCTGTAACGAATTATGAAATAAGTCAGTAAATACCTACACTGTACTTAAAATGAACAGGTTTTGTGATTGGCTATATGGAACAAAGGTGGTTAGGGTTTGGTCAAACTGTAATTAGTTGTTTAAGTAACATTAAGAATATATTGTTGTAAGAGCATTGAGACTATTGTATGATGCTCCTAATACGTCTTTATTATTATTATATATACATATATATATGCCGCGGCGAGATTATCACCCTCGCTTCGCGGTGCGAGGGGATAAAATAAAAAATAATGTAAAATAAGATAACTACTTACTGTATAGTATGTTTGGGCTACCTATGGTTTTGCGCAATTCTTTGGTGAGCATATGCACAGGTATTCGATAAAGGTTTATATGTTTCTAAAACATAAAAACGATCAAATTTGAATAACTTTACATGTATCCGTTCGAGTTCGAGAACGTTTCTATCAGATTTCCTTATCCCACATTCGGGACTTGATGATATTCAGTTTAAAGGTTCTCATCTTGAGCAACGAAAAGTAAGACCGTACTTTTTAGGATCATTTCTGTAGTATCGCAACCACGATGATGAGTCGTAGTGCTTTCTTTTGAGCGGGAAGCAGATTGCTAATGTCGCCTTTTATGGTGATAAATTAGTAATCATTGATGACCGTTCCTTGTTATTCTTCGGAGTAACAGGAGGAAGATCGCGCATTCAGAGTGGTTACGAGTGCGATGAGCAGGCCGTAACAGCGGTGTACGTTGTTTAAGCGGTTTGCGGGGCCAATTTGATGTGGTGTAGTTCGCGGCGTAACTGAAATATCTCTAGGGGTATAAATTTTGATTTAGGAAAGCTTTAAAACGCATTTCCAGAAATTTCTGGGAAAACATTTTCTTAAAATTCCTTTGCATTTATACATTGTAAAATACTCGAAAACAAAAGGTTTTCTATGAATTTTAGGTCTTCTATATGTTCGTAGTTTTGTTCGTTGGACCGACAGACGCTGAGCTTTCGTGAAGACATATAAGCCAACATCAAAAGGGCTACAGTTATCTATATTATCAGAATTTATATCAATTTATTCCAATCACTTGCACACAAATGACGTCCACTATACGTCACCTTAAATATGTATGCCTGACATTCTTGTCACCACGTTTCTCTACCTTATTTCCTGTTTGCATATCATTAGGAGCGTTACGAATAGAGGCTGGGGGCTTAATAAATTTTCACGTTCTTTTTTTCTTTTTTCACAATTGTATATATTTTTCATAGTTTCGACAGCTGTCAACCAAGAGAAAAATATCACAAAGTTCAGCAATTTCAAATAAATATAACAACACTAATGTATATAATCTTAATAAACTAATCTACTTCTCAATGAATAAAAATACCTTAGGCGCCGGTGTGGGCTAAATAGAGGCTGGGTTCCAATCATCAGATCAAGCCAGTGATCTTACCAATCCAATCTAATCACAAAGAAGGTGCAACCACCTTCCAAGTTATAGATCTCATCCAAGAGAATATATTATCTGGCCACACAGCTGAACAACTCCGACTGACAGCAAGAATAAATGCCACCTCCAGTAGCACAACCAATTCTCCAGAAGGACTGGACGACTTCCCTGATCTTCTCAATACAACCGGCACATTGCCAGGAACGGACACCATCAAGTTGACTCCAAATGCTAAACATGTTACATGTTATACCTGTGTTATACATGCAGGTCTCCTTAAAAAAGCAAACGATTGAGAAGTTGCATGAAATGGAAAAGAATGGCATAATTCCCAAGGTTGAACAACCAACAGAATGGGTCAGTTCTATGGTGGTAAGCATGCGTAACAGCAAAATTCGTATCTGCATTGATCCTCGTGAACTAAATCAAGTGAATAAACGGGAGCAGCAGAAATACCTGACGCGAAAGTATTTTCCGTTCTTGATGCCAAAAGTGGATTCAATCAGATCATCGAATCATCGCTTCTGACCACATTTAATTCACCCATTGGCAGATACAGATGGCTTCGGTTGCTATTTGGCTTGAAATGTGCTCCAGAAATATTCCAACGTATCATGGATCAAATGCTAGAAGGCATAGAAGGAGCCTATACGTCATTGTAGATGACATCCTTATAGTGACTGAGATCTCCAACACCATGATGAGATATTACATCAAGTCATCGAGAGAGCCACAACATACAACCTGAAGCTGAACTAGGCGAAGTGCAGAATCCGGCAGCAGCAAGTTCCATATGTAGGCACTTGTTGACATCCAATGGATTGCTCCCCGAACCAGAAAAAGTAGCTGCTGCAACATGTCAAGCGGTTTTTAGGATTTGTGAACTACCTGGGAAAGTTTATTCCCAATTTGAGCAACGTATATAGATGCACGAGAGCTTCTAAAAACAGATGTCTTGTTTGACTGGCAACCAGCTCAAGAACAAGCCTTCAACTCTCTTAAGGACATCTGCTCCAAACCTCCAGTTTTAAAGTTCTATGATGCAAGCAAGCAAGCCAGTAGAAATTCACTGCGATGCCAGCAAAGATGGACTTGGGGCTGTTCTCCTACAACTCCTCCCGTTCCATGACAAGCAGAGACACGATATGCACAACTGGAAAAAGAAATGCTATCCATTGTTCATGCCTGCAAGAAGTTTCACTGTTACATATTTGGGAAAGAAACAACGGTGTACAATGATCACAAGCCTCTGGAGCATATCTGGCAGAAACCGCTACTAGCAGCAGCAATGCGTCTCCAAATAATGCTGCTTACTCTTCAGTGGTACAGGGTATGATCTCAAAATCAAATACAGGCCAGGCAAAGAGATGTACCTACCAGACACCTCTCAAGAGCTTACCTACCTGAGCGTTACTCAGAGATCAGCAGCCTAGACCAGGTGAATGCAGTGTATTCTTGTTCATTACAAAGGAAAAGTACACTGAACTACAAGAGTGCACTGAGCGTGAACTTAATGAACTGCAAGCGGTAATTATCGATGGTTGACCTGATTCAAGGAAGCAGTTGCCAACTTGTGTACAACCGTACTGGGACTCCAGAAGTGAATTGGCAATCTTGGATGGAGTGATCTACAAAGGAATGCGGATAGTGATACCACCAAGTCAGCAGAAAGCAATGTTGAACCTGATTTGGAATTGCCAAATGCAAACAACGAGTTAGAGAAGCGCTCTACTGGCCGGCAATGAACTCTGATATTGAACAGTCCATAAAGAACTGCTCAAAGACTAGTCAAAGTGTGCTGATTTCCAGAAGAACCTAATGCCATCAGTGACACCAGACTTTCCGTTTCTGGAAGTGCGGACGGATCTGTTTGAGTTTGAATCCAAGAACTTTTACTGTGGACTAGTATTCAAGATTTATTGAAGTGGATCAGCTAAAAGACATCCGAAGCAGGACACTAATCGAAGCACTGAAATCCCAGTTCAGTAGACATGGAATTCCAGAAACTGTGAGAAGTGACTGTGGCCCTCAATATATGTCAGAAGAGTTTAAAGTTTTTTGCAGACTACGGAATCAGCCACGAACCCTCCGTACTTTCCAAGGTCAAACTGTGACGCAGAAAGAGCAATCCAGACCGTCAAAGGCTTATGGAAGAAGACTACAGACAAGCAACTGGCCCTGCTAGATTACAGACAACTCCATTAGAGGGAATGAACCTATAGCCAGCGCAGCTCCTGATGGGTCGACGTCCCAGGAATATACTTCCATCTTCACGTCTTCTTCTGACTCCTAATGCATACAACCGACAAGATGTCAAACGACACTTCAGTTTAGAAAAGGCCAAATAGAAATATTATCATGACAAACCTACAACCAAGGAGCTATCACAACTGAAACCAGGAACAAAGAGATGGCATCCAGCAACACTCCTCAGACCACACAGTGCTTCTCGTTCCAATGTTGTAGAGTCAAGGGGTCATCGATTTCGTCGTAATCTTCGCACATCCTCGGAAGCTGCCAACAGAGAGCAATCGAGTGAATCTGAAGAACTACCAGAAGATGATGACTGGACAAGTTCAACAGAAACTACCCAAATCCTTCCACCTGTTAGCACAAGACCTACAATCATGGCCAAACATTTTCGGGACAGGGTCGGTAAATCCGTAAATGGCGTTGCGTTTCCTATTTGCTTTGTTAACTCACTATTTCATTACTTAAACTTTATTTTTGCTATGTTATAGGGAGTCCCACCCTCCCCCGTGCAATGTTGAGTGTTTGAGATGTATAGTAAGATAATGCAATAGCCTGAGTTAACGCCGGCATCTTGTTTAATATAAAATCATATAAACGCCTATCTAAAGAAGCGGTTTATTAATGAAAGAACATGAAGTGCATTTAATTTCCTTGTATGTGTTTACAAATTTATATTAATGTTAAAGGTATGATAGAAAGCCTTAGATAGATAGATACGCTCGGTCCTTCCATATGTAGATAATTAAGACGAGAAAATTCAATTTTTCAACGGTAATAAAACTATTGTAAATCGTTAAATTAATACTACATTCCATCTTAAACAACATGTAAAAAGTTTCACCCTGCCAATAGAACTAGACAACCAATGTGACAATCATTATAACAGCTAATAATAACACTAATACAGATGCTTTATGCTGAAGACGTGCGGTGTTAAATTGATTGCCTAATATGGGATCTGAAGATCTACAATCACATGCAATCCGGGCAATGTTGAGTGTTCGAATGCAATAAAATGTGGTGAGGAATGGCATTCCTATATTAAGTTTCACATAAAAGTCGCCAAATTATAAATATCAATTCATAGCAAATTGCGCGGCCCAAACCAAAATACTTTGGCATTATACTATTATTTCGCCATGTTTAATTTTTTTAATTACCATGTTCAGTGTGTGATCATATGTTGGCATATGAAACATGAACAAAATTTCATAAACCACAAGATTGAATGGGGTGGTGTTGAAACTTGAAATTGCGATATGAAATTAACGTTAAGTCCCGCCACATTTGGCCATGATTGTAGGTGATGAAAATCAAGCACATGCTGAGCTAATTATTCTAACACTTTATTATTCTAATACAAATTTTATTTTATTACATATGACAAGGGTAGCATAGAGTAATTATACACAAGCATGAAAACAACAATGAAATGGGAACGAATTATTTAGGATTGTGTCAAAGGGGATGAACGCGACCCCAGCAGGGGAAGTGAGTAGTGACCCCAGGTCATTTGTCTCTAATAAAGATACGTCTAATCACTAATCAGGCCGATTTCTTATTCTCGTGCATGTTATATAGTGGACTTCCCATGCGAATATTGGAACATTTACTCGTGAATGCTCCTTGTCACTTTTGTTATATAACATGCACCGGGATATGAAATCGATCTTATTAACTTAAAGTGACAATGAATCGAAAATTAAGTTTGTCTTATTTGAAAGAACTCTTAAAATAACAGAGAACATCAATTTACAGCTCTTCCATATTTCACTTGGTTCTCGAGATATTTAGACTTATGCGAGATAATCTATGACGTCACACGGTTTTACAACATTTCTCAAACTCATTAATAATTCATGACCAAAAACAAAAGAAATTAATATTTAATTAGCGTTTTGAAACCGGAGGAAGATCCATCTAGCTGATCACGTGATGACGTTTTGAAATATTTCAAAGTCCTAGGACTTTCAAAATATGTAAATTACTATATGTTTGAGAAGTCTGTGCAAACACTCGACGTCAGACTTTACCAGGATTTCAAAGCCCTCGTGCATTAAAAATGCTCGCATTTTCAATAGGTACTCGGATTTTAAAATCCTGGTAAAGTCTTCCGTCTCGTGTTTGCACTATTGCTTAAAATATTGGAAATTTGTGTATATCTTTGAGATTTTTAACAAAACACTTAAAGTGCATATAAGCCCTACAGGGTTTTCAGTTATTCGTGTAGACCACGAAAAATGACCTGATAAAGTATTTTACAGTTTTGGATTTGGTCCTTTCGTTTCCGAGATATTGCTCTTCAAACATAGCCATTGGCGTTGAAAGCCGCGCGTGAGAGAGTCCTGGTACTCGGGGACGGATTATATTTCACAAACAAGGAATCATAACGTTTTGGACAACAACAAGTTCAAAAGATCATATATCAAGTGAAATCGGCGCGATATCACACTCAAATTCAGACTCAAATAAGTATGAAAGCCCATTGTCTAGTTCAGATAATATAATCGAGGAAGAAACTGAACTATCGGCGAAATATGAGGACGAGTCTGATGACTGTTTCATGGACGCCTACGCTGATGAGCCGTTGGCTGACAAAGAATGGCTTGCCGCGTATGAAAGAAGAAGGGAGGAGGACAAAAAACACTTGGAATAACTTACTCGAAGGTGGAATGGTGCTGAATCCGTAAAATCTTGGTACGTTCATTGCGCCATATTTGTCATATCTTTCATTAATTTATTTTATGTACAGTATGTATGGGTTTATTGTATAGCCTGTAGTATAGGTGCAACTAGTGGGAGAACTGTATTGATGTCGTTGTAACTGTAAAACCCTACGGAATGTTGTTGCTGCACAGAAATAAGAAATGTTCGACTGTTTTGAGCGACACTAAACTGATTGAAGTCGTAAGGTTAACAGCCTCCGTTGTAACTGTAAAACCCTAGGGAAATGTTCGACTGTTTCGTGCATAACTTGGCTTTGGAGTTTGGTCCTGTTTGTCTCAACAGATGGAGTTTGAACACTTTTCAGACACGAGACGGACGTCCATACAATCAAATATTATCAAAAGAAAGGTAATACACTAATATGAGAGGCCAAACTATTAAAATATTTAGCAAACAACCTTGTCAATCAGTCAATATCGAACTACACATAGACAATATTTAATTTTACCATTCCATTTTATAATAGGTGTCTATGTGTAGTTTAATATTGACAAGGTTGTTTGCTAAATATTTTAACATAGTTTGGCCTCTCATATTACGTCCATCTCGTGTCTGAAAAGTGTTTGCCGCTAACTCCAAACTTCATCTGTTGAGACAAACAGGACCAAAGCCAGGATCTTCAGTCATGCAACTATAGGCTATACAATAAACCAATAAACCCGTACCATACTGTACATAAAATAAATTGATGAAAGATATGACAAAAATGGCGTAATGAACGTACCAATATTTGACGGATTCAGCACCATTCCACCTTCGAGTAAGTTGTTCCAAGTGTTTTTTGTCCTCCTCCCTTCTTCTTTCATACGCGGAAAGCCATTCTTCGTCAGCCAACGGCTCATCAGCGTTAGGCGTCCATGAAACAGTCATCAGACGATCGTCCTCATATTTCGCCGATAGCTCAGTTTCTTCCTCGATTATATTATCTGAACTAGACAATGGGCTTTCATACTCATTTGAGTCTGAATTTAAGCGTGATATCGCGGTGATTTCACTTGATATATGATCTTTTGAACTTGTTGTTGTCCAAAACGCTTAATCCGTCCCCGAGTACCAGGACTCTCTCACGCGCGGCTTTTTTATGCAAACAACGCCAAATGGCTATGTTTGAAGAGCAATAGGACCAAATCAAAAACTATAACATACTTTATTAAGTAATTTTTTTGGTCTACACCAATAACTAAAAACCCTGTAGGGCTTATATGCACTTTAAAACATCGTATAAATCCACGAAACTAGACATGATTTCCTTCAATAATCGCAAAGATACAATATGTTAAATACACCAATATCTAATATGTTAAAATTTGTGTAAACCGTGTGACGTCATAGATTATTTCACACATCTCGAGAACCTAGTGAAATATGGAAGAGCTGTAAATTGATGTTCTCCGTTATTTTAAGAGTTCTTTTAAATAAGACAAACTTAATTATCGATTCATTAACTCTTATTATTCATATCCTCAGAATATCTTACACTATCGTTATACCAACAAGAATCCCAACCTAACTGGCAAAACAAGTTTTGTCTCTGGTTCAAATGAGATTTTCCAGAACATGTTTTGCTAGGACCACGACTGGACGTACGTTATAAAGAGATACAGGTAAATGAACGATTGTCGAGCTCAAATGCTTAGAAAATTAGTCCCATACAGGGACCAAACTATAACCTTCTGATTCCTGGTGAGAGATCACAGGTATTTTCTAAGGATCGCCCATGTATTGTCTACTCCCACATTCATCTGCTCCAAGCTCCCACGGTCACTAGGCACTGGAAACGCATTAACGCAACCGAGCAAAAACAAAAGGAGTGGGATCACCATGGCACGAAGAGAATGTTGCATTTAAATCGGTTTTCCTCTAGGAGAATTCGTTCGCACGAATTTACCACTTTTTCTATTGTCCCATGAGCGCTCGACTGGAAGTATAATTACCAATCTATTCAATTTTTACAATCAAAATGTCGGTTCGCGCGAACAAATTAGCCTAGTGGAAAACCAGCTTAGGGGCAGTTTATATGAGCCAGGCCACTAAGGCGCGGGATTGCAGAATAGACAGAATATACACTTGTATATTCCGACTGTATATTCTGTCTAGTTATACAAGACTGTATATTTAAATAAATAGACACAATATATCAGATTAGACACTATAATTATACACTATATACGTCTAGTAGACGTATAGTGTATATTTCTGTATATTGTGTCTATTTACACACTTATACATAAACTGTTAGTGTCTATTGTGTATATTGTGTATATTAACGTCTAATTATACACTATATACGTCTAATAGACGTCTAGTGTATATTTACGTCTATTGTGTCTATTTACACACTTATACATAAACTGTGAGTGTCTATTGTGTATATTAACGTCTAATTATACACTATATACGTCTAATAGACGTCTAGTGTATATTTACGTCTATTGTGTCTATTTACACACTTATACATAAACTGTGAGTGTCTATTGTGTATATTAACGTCTAATTATACACTATATACGTCTAATAGACGTCTAGTGTATATTTACGTCTATTGTGTCTATTTACACACTTATACATAAACTGTGAGTGTCTATTGTGTATATTGTGTATATTAACGTCTAATTATACACTATCTAGTGTATATTAACGTCTATTGTGTCTATTTACACACTTATACATAAACTGTGAGTGTCTATTGTGTATATTGTGTATATTAGCGTCTAATTATACACTATATACATCTAATACACGTATAGTGTATATTTACGTCTATTGTGTCTATTTACACGTATAGTGTATAAGTGGTCTATATATATATATATATATATATATATATATATATATATATATAAATATATTGAATGAAACAATATTTAACAATTATTCACCGAAGTGGAAGTGAATAGTGGTGGATATTTACCGAGACGCGAAGCGTCGAGGTAAATATCCAACCACTATTCACTGACACTGAGGTGAATAATTGTTTTAGCATATACCAAAACAAATTGACAAAAAATAAGTAAATTTCGGTTAGTTTCATTATAATTTAGCCAGGAATTGGTGCGAAACGCAAGGCAAAAAATGCCCTTTCCATATGGCTTTCCATATTTGGAGTTTGCCTGTCCATATTTGGAGTTGTTTATCAGTTTTGACAAGCTGACAGCACCTGTGGACAGCACTGCCGGTCGTTTTTAAAACCTTTCGAAAGTTGGATCAAAGTAAGGCAAAAGACCACTGGATTTTAACTCAAAGGAAATATTTTAATACTGTACATGGGAAAACCTGAGGACAAAGGATAACTAATGAACTGTGGGTGAGTAAGCGACAATAATTGTTCTTTTCAAAGCGTTTTTATTTCGGTCAGTGCAATGACAATGTTTCATGTGTTTAGTCGTTGAATTTCCTTTAATTTATAAATATTTCTGTGTGTGTTTACTGTAATAAAATCGGTAGTATGTTTTCCAGGTCATTTGTTTAGTATTCAGTTCATTACTCGCCAGTTTCTTGGGCAGTGTATCGCGGTAATCTTTATGGCTGAAACCGTACTAATTATTTATGTTTTGCTTGGTTTTCTTGTAACCGAAATTATTTTTAATGTTTGTAAATGTTATTAAATTCTATATGAAAGGCAATTCAAATTGTCTCAAACTATATAAAGGCAATTTATCGATATATGAACTACGGAGAACACTTTTCTTTCAAAATATTTGAACGAAAACTGACATGCAACAGTCAGTTCGTTCAATCAAGTTTGTTTTCGTAGCACTTTCTATTCTCTCTTTGAAACTTGTTTTTCATAAATATTACCTAAATAATGTTCCTACATACAGTAATTGTTTTCTACCTGTCTGCTTTTACCAATTTCTTGCATTATGTAAAAAGAAAATCGTTCAAGAGAATGACACCATCATGTTTTGCGAAACAGTGAATAGTGCAGGATATCCCGAGCTAGAGCAACCAATCAGATTGCGCGAAAAGCACTATTCACTGTTTTGGTATATGCTAATATATGTTATTGCCTCGTTCTATTCCAAAACCACGCCAACTATACTGACTACGCTGCCTCGTTCTATTATAAAACCACGCAACATATCGCTATATATAATATATATTTTCCTTCACCATAAATCCTGAGAACATGTAGTTTGATCGAGTGTGAAATGCCAAATATTACTTGTTATATATATATATATATATAGTAGAATAATGATGTAATTATATACGCTCGTATCTTTTCGAAACTAAACAACATATATCAACGCCATCTCCGACAAACCCAAGTGCGATTGCCGAACGAAGGATAGCTGTCCCCTAGAAGGAAGCTGCGGTGCCTTACCGCAAATTTGATTTATCAAGCCGAAGTGACCACAGCCAATGACATGACGACCAAAAAATACATTGGCATGACTGCAACCTCTTTTAAGACCTGTTACAACAACCATACCAAATCAATCCGTGATGCTGTATATTTAAAGGAACTTATATATATCAAGTTACATTTGGAAATTGAAGATGGAGAAACGCGACTACATGGTGAAGGGTCAATTTTGAATTGCGCGAAATCATACAGCAGTGGGGATAAACGATGTAATTTGCACGCCTGGAAGAAAAATTGTGTATTATGAAAGCCGACCCAAACCACCTCCGAAACAAAAGATCCGAAATATTTTCAAAATGCCGTCACCGAAACAAACACAGACCACGCAACTTGAAATGGACCGCAATGACGTCGCCACATGTAACCACCGTTATAACAGGACAACCAAGACGAATTTTCTTTCAGTTGTCTGAAGATCGTCTACGGGCGTGAAACTATTAGTAACAGCAAACAATCTTTATATATATATATATATGTATGTATATTGAATGAAACAATATTATAAGTTGTTGCCTCGTTCTATCCCAAAACCACGCAACATTTCTCTATTGAGTTAAACAATATTATAGCCGTAGTCTATTTCAAAAATACGCAACATATCGCTATTGAATGGAACAGTATCATATGTTGTTGCCTCGTTCTATTTCAAAACTACGTTAACTATATACTGACTACGCTGCTACATTCACATAGTGTTTGTGACTAGACGTCCATTAGACGTATATAGTGTATATAATTAGACGCTAATATTAAACAATATACACAATAGACACTCACAGTTTATGTATACAACTACAAGTGTGTAAATAGACACAATATACGTTAATATACACTAGACGTCTATTAGACGTATATAGTGTATAATTAGACGCTAATATACACAATATACACAATATACACTCACAGTTTATGTATAAGTGTGTAAATAGACACAATAGACGTTAATATACACTAGACGTCTATTAGACGTATATAGTGTATAATTAGACGCTAATATACACAATATACACAATAGACACTCACAGTTTATGTATAAGTGTGTAAATAGACACAATGGACGTTAATATACACTAGACGTCTATTAGACGTATATAGTGTATAATTAGACGTTAATATACACAATATACACAATAGACACTCACAGTTTATGTATACAAGTGTGTAAATAGACACGATAGACGTTAATATACACTAGACGTCTATTAGACGTATATAGTGTATAATTAGACGCTAATATACACAATATACACAATAGACACTCACAGTTTATGTATAAGTGTGTAAATAGACACAATAGACGTTAATATACACTAGACGTCTATTAGACGTATATAGTGTATAATTAGACGCTAATATACACAATAGACACTCACAGTTTATGTATACAAGTGTGTAAATAGACACAATAGACCTTAATATACACTAGACGTCTATTAGACGTATATAGTGTATAATTAGACGCTAATATACACAATATACACAATAGACACTCACAGTTTATGTATAAGTGTGTAAATAGACACAATAGACGTTAATATACACTAGACGTCTATTAGACGTATATAGTGTATAATTAGACGCTAATATACACAATATATATACACAATAGACACTCACAGTTTATGTATACAAGTGTGTAAATAGACACAATGGACGTTAATATACACTAGACGTCTATTAGACGTATATAGTGTATAATTAGACGCTAATATACACAATATACACAATAGACACTCACAGTTTATGTATACAAGTGTGTAAATAGACACAATAGACTAAGATATACACTAGACGTCTATTAGACGTATATAGTGTATAATTAGACGCTAATATACACAATATACACAATAGACACTCACAGTTTATGTATACAAGTGTGTAAATAGACACAATAGACCTTAATATACACTAGACGTCTATTAGACGTATATAGTGTATAATTAGACGCTAATATACACAATATACACAATAGACGTCTCACAGTTTATGTATACAAGTGTGTAAATAGACACAATAGACCTTAATATACACTAGACGTCTATTAGACGTATATAGTGTATAATTAGACGCTAATATACACAATATACACAATAGACACTCACAGTTTATGTATATAAGTGTGTAAATAGACACAATGGACGTTAATATACACTAGACGTCTATTAGACGTTTTTAGTGTATAATTAGACGTTAATATACACAATATACACAATAGACACTCACAGTTTATATATATAAGTGTGTAAATAGACACAATAGACGTTAATATACACTAGACGTCCATTAGACGTATATAGTGTATAATTAGACGCTAATATACACAATATACACAATAGACACTCACAGTTTATGTATACAAGTGTGTAAATAGACACAATAGACGTTAATATACACTAGACTTCTATTAGACGTATATAGTGTATAATTAGACGCTAATATACACAATAGACACTCACAGTTTATGTATAAGTGTGTAAATAGACACAATAGACCTTAATATACACTAGACGTCTATTAGACGTATATAGTGTATAATTAGACGCTAATATACACAATATACACAATAGACACTCACAGTTTATGTACAAGTGTGTAAATAGACACAATAGACCTTAATATACACTAGACGCCTATTAGACGTATATAGTGTATAATTAGACGCTAATATACACAATATACACAATAGACACTCACAGTTTATGTATAAGTGTGTAAATAGACACAATAGACGTTAATATACACTAGACGTCTATTAGACGTATATAGTGTATAATTAGACGCTAATATACACAATATACACAATAGACACTCACAGTTTATGTATACAAGTGTGTAAATAGACACAATAGACGTTAATATACACTAGACGTCTATTAGACGTATATAGTGTATAATAAGCAATGGAGAATTGACAGAATATACGCCACCTGTCTACTCAGTATAACTATACATTATATACGGTATACACTGTATAAATATACACAATATACTTCTTATGTCTAAACTGTCTATTCTGCAATACCGCGCCTTACTCAGCCAGGCTAGCCCGGCTAACCTGGGCTGAGTTGTGTAACGAAAATCTTTCCTCGACACAAAAAGATAATTTTAATGAACTTTATACTCTTCTAGAAACTAATCCAGTTCTACTTTGAAATATGATTTTGGGTGTCTATAGTAGCCGTAATAAGAGCTTCGTTAAGCGAATAAGCCTGGCTAACCGGGCTAACCCAGGTCATATAAACAGGCCCGAGTAATTATAATAGCGGAGCGTACAGATAATATTTATCAATTATTGAACGAGGTTGAGCATGATATGAAGAATTATCAAGGCCGAAGTTTGTGTTATCTGCCGAAGCCTGAGGCGGATAACACAAATTGAGGCCTTGATAATTCTTCATATCATGCGAAAACCGAATTAAATAATTGTTTTATTATTTATTTAAAATATTAACTTTATCAACTATTTAACAACTGCATCGTTGGAAAAACGTCATAGCGTGCAATATTAGTTTTTCATATTGCACCAGGTGACGTCAATGTGCAATAATCTTTTGTCATACAGGTATTGCACCATTGATGTCACAACTCCATATTTGGTAGGATCATGAATTATTTTAAATAAATAAATAATAAAGATATATATGAGTCATTTGCGAATTGTTCAGAGTCAATTTCAGTTTGTTTGTCCGCCATTTTGGGTTTAAAAATAGAATCTGTGCGCTCCGTTATTGAATGACTCTTATTTCAATCTGTCATAAAAAAGAAATTAAGCTAATGAGAAAATAAAAGTCTATTTACAGTAACGTTTTACTGAGAATCTCATAAATCATTCTCCGACGAAAATACGGCATGTTGTACTGCAAGAAAAGAAGACATAAAACGTGAGTCAATCGTAAAGTGTATATGCAGCCCTTTCAGTAACCTGCGTAGCTCGGCGCAAGGGGAGGAGGGAACGGGCGCAAGGGGAGGAGGGAACGGCAGTAGCTCTTTCAGTAACTTGCGTAGCTCGGAGCAGCAGTCTTTCCTTTCGTAAATGGTCTTTGCCATCCCGAACGGTCTTTGTCATCCTAAACAATGACACCAACCACCCTGAATCCTAACCCCCGGAATTTTTCGCAACACTGCCACAGCTCATAGTTAATATAGCCACAGCTCATAGACAATATAGCCACAGCTCATAGTTAATATAGCCACAGCTCATAGATAATATAGCCACAGCTCATAGTTAATATAACCACAGCTTGACACAATTTTTCCGTATATATTCGGAATGGGTAAACATACCCGCTGGTGTTCATCAGGGGACCAAGCTGGGACCATGGCTTTTTGTTCTTATGATCGACGAGATAGATGTCAACAACACCGACTTGTGCAAATATGTAGATGCGTCCCGATTGGGTCAACATTAGACGCCATCCACCTAAGTTCTAAAATCGAGATACTTGAGAAGGGAGTTTACAGAAGCTTGTCTTAGGCATCTATTGATTTTGAAGCCGAGATGGATGGGATATAGTTCTTGTGACGGTTGAAAAAGAGGCTTTAAAGTGCCTATATCACCTGTGGGATCTTTACATATTTATAGTAATTGGAACATTCTAAAAAGATTTGTAATATATCTTCTCAGGCGAAAATTTCATCTTCATGGACTTTTTTGCAGTTAAAGTTACCGGATATGACATCAAAGGAGGAATTTTTGAAGCAAGAAACAAAAGAAAACTGATTTGCAATTCCTCCTTTGATGTCATATCCGGTAACTTTAACTGCAAAAAAGTCCATGAAGATGAAATTTTCGCCTGAGAAGATATAGTACAAATCTTCTTAGAATGTTCCAATTACTATAAATATGTAAAGATCCCACAAGTGATATAGGCACTTTAAGCTATTTTGTTAATCTTTTGTAGAGAACTGCATGAGTAACGGTTACTCTACCATCATACGTGAAATATATTTTGAAGAGTGACGCCCTTAGGTATGAAAATGACTGTAGTCAAAGACTGTACATTTGTACCTGTGTGAAATCAAATTTTTCTCGTCTAGATATGTATTCAGCGTACTGTAAGAAAGAAATAAAAATAGTATTATGTTTACATGTTGTAAATTAACTTAATTCAGCTTCCCCACAATCACACATGTTTAACTTAAAAACATGTTTCCATGTTGCATTATATAAAGTACGATATTACTGATAGTCTGATATAGATTCTACATGAAGTGAATATAGTTGAATGACAAAATGTTTTATGATTTCAGCTTTGCGTTGTTCTATAATGGTTTGTTTTTACGAAATGATAATGAGTGTGACGTCAAACCAGTCATCATTTCGGATACAATATTCTGCTGCTAGAGAAATTTCTCCTAATTCAAACGTTGATGATATACTTGAATGCTATACTCGAGATTTTATCAACTTTTTCACTCAAATCCTCAACCAGTTTATCACACGGAAAGCAGAAAAGAAAGCTAAATTCCTGATTTGACGTCACACTAATTAGCATTTCTGATAAACAAACCTTTATAGACCTCTTTCATAATGTCACCCAAATTAAATATTCTTTTATATTCATTTAAATTAGCCTTTCTGACCTCGTTCGTGTGTCTGTAATTCCAAAGAATCTTTGCTTTGCAACGAGGCCAGAGAGGCTGATTTGCATGCATATATAAAAGAATATTTAGACTCGCCGCCATTATGAAAGAGGTCTATAGAACATCAATGCAAAGCTCAAATCATAAACCTTTCGACTATTCACTTCATGTAGAATCTATATCAGTAATATCGTAATACTTGGGGTTATATAGGTACTTTAATGTGCCTATAACGTCTGTGGGGATTTAACATATTTGTAATCTATGGATTATCCTAGACTTTTTGCTGTTAAAGTTGATGGAAATGACGTCAAATCGGGAATCTGTCTACATGAAAACTTCTTTACAGATGCCCGCTATGACGTCATTTCTGCAACTTTAATAGCAAAAAGTTTATGAAGATGAAATTTTCGGCTGAATTCATAGATTACAAATATGTTAAATCCCCACAGACGTTATAGGCACTTAGTGTTTATGAAACGAAAATTGAGGTGACCTTTTTATTGATTTATTTGAGAGAACTCCTCAAACGATAAAGAATGGCGTTTGTAGTTCTTTAATATCTTATTTCGTTCTCTGTATAATATGACCTATGACGTCACTAGTTGTACCAACCATTATTATGAATCAGAAAATGAAGCATAGCTACAAAAATATTGAGCAAAATTGTTTGAAACTTTACACAAGTATACAGGTCACTCAATTGAATATTTCCACGTCAACTTTATCGTTACCATAGCAATATATATTAGTTCCCAGACCTTTCATCCTGCAGAAACAATTTTCTATTTTCCACCATGCCCTACAAATATTTTGACTCGAAGTTGCTCTGTTTTGTTGGCAATACTATTGAAAATATACCTCACTGATCAACAGTTAAATATTGGTTCAGAAAATGCAGAATATAAACAAGTTTATGAGAGGAATAAAGGAGTCTGGGAACTAATCTGTTACCATGGCAACGATAAAGTTTATTCGATTTAGTTACCTGTATAATTGTGCAAATTTTCAAGGAATTTTGTTCAATAGTTTTGAAGATATGCTTCATTTTCCGATTCGTCATAAAGGTACAACTAGTGACGTCATCGGTCATATCACACAATCTTGAATAACGCGAGAACGGAATAAGGTATGGAAGAACTAGAAACGCCATTCTTTATAGTCTGAGGAGCTCTTTCATATAAATCAATTTATAAATCAAATTTCGTTTCATAAACACTTTAACGAATGGAAAGAAAGCATTCTCACAAAATTATAGAGTAAACGACAGCCAAAGCTTGTTGGCGAATGTAACCGCTGTAATTAATTCAACTCAGCCTTTGCCCGAAACGTTTACAAAATCGAAATATTCCAGTTTGTTAATCCTCGATGGTAATTTTCCGGAGTTTGTTTGTTCCTCTGATTGAAAAGCTTCCATTTTTTAGCCTATCACGTGACCAGCTCCCATCAGGATCTTTCCTTCGCGGAGAGAAAAGAGCCTGGAAACGAGGTTGATACACTGATGTCTAACTTGTCCGCGACGTCGTCTCTGGAACTACGTAACTACTTCTACTTAAGAGTTTTTTTCGACATATCGAAGTTCTCTTATTTCTCTTTTTCATATTATATCTATAGTTCTTTTGAGAACTTAGCAGCTTTTATATTTATAGCAATTGAGGTACCAGGCGGGAACACTAAATTGAAAATAAATATGACATTTTAATCGAACATTTTATTTCCTAACGTTTAGGTAATAAATATACCAACATCATCAGATCACATTAAAGTGAGTATCTCACGTTTGGGGATTTTACATATCCGTAACATTTGGGTCTTCCTGAGCAAAATGATAATATATATTGTCAACCAACAATTTCATCTTCATGGAGTTTTTCCGCTGTCAAAGTTACCGGATGTGATGTCACAAGAGGCCTTCCAAACCAGTTTTCTTTTGTTACTTGCAACAAAAATGCCTCTCTTGTGACATCACATCCGATAACTTTAACAGCAAAAAAGTCCATGAAGATGAAATTTTCGGCTGACAAGATATATTATGATTTTGCTCAGACCAAATGTTACGAATATGTAAAATCCCGAAACGTGATATGCACTTTAATGATAATATAGTTCCTTATATATAAATTGCACATTTGTAACGGTTTAGTCAGGTTCAGACGCCGTACTTCTTATGAGTCTTGAACAAAGGAGTTTGGTCATTTACATTAGGTTCTGCTCATGAGAAGCACCGCATGTGAACTAGGCCTTAGTTCTGTTTTCTTTTCACAACACATGCACCACTTACCTTGCATATAAAAACCCCGCAGTCACATCCGTTTAACTGTTCGGGTATATCCTATGAAAACAAATTTGACTGCATAGTGAAGCAAAAGCGACGATTGCACGCAACGTCGCAACCTAGTCAATCAATTTCCAGACCACACGTCCATTGACTATGGTCGCAACCTAGAGTATAGTATCGGCATCTTCTTTGTGAACAGACAATCGACACAGACAACGTGATAGTCTCATCAAGGTTGTTTTTGAGGATTCAGAAGATTTACAGGAACAAAAACTCTAACCACAACCCAAATAAAAACTCCAGTCATAATCAAGGGCGTAAGCAGGATTTTTCAAACGGGAGTCATTTTACCTCATGAAATTATTTCGGGGTGGGGGGTGAGGGGTCATGGGAGAAACAGCGAGCGGACTTCTTCCCGACATGTTTTGTTTTAAACATTTACAGAAATGTAAATGTTTGTAGTATGTTACGATAACATGTTCTATTATGAAAGCATGCTACAGTTCTACTCAAATACAAGATTGGCAACGTTCAGACGACGGTTGTTCCTTTTGTATAATTTTGTTGCTAATTGGATCCAAAAGGCAGTGCGCCCCCACCGATCCCCCTGTCTACGCCCCTGACCCTAACATAAAAATAATAACCCCTAGCTCTAAACCTAATATTTCAAAAACCTAATATTTCTTTATTCGGTCGCAATACGAGGAACGTTACTTGAAAGGAAATGGTTAAAAGGGATGACTCAAAAGGACCTTTCTCTTTTTGTCTGGTCTTTACTTTTGGTTAGGTTAGGGTTAACTACGGTAGGGTTAGGTTTAAGGTTAGGATCAAGGTTAAGGTTAGGATTGGGATTATACTAGTTCTTGAAAATGGGAAGGTCCTTTTGAGTCATCCCTTTTAGCCTTGTTCCACTTGAAAACTACATTATAAAATAATTTTACTCTACGCACTGTGATTGGTCAGCTTGCCGGTCTCGATCAAGCTACAGAGACCGGAATGACGTCAGTAACTAATGACAATGCATTAAATCAAAAGCGTTATATATCGAATTATTCAAAGTATGAGCCACTGTTTCTGAATTATTTTATAAAAGTAATAGAATACGTTTGCCCAGGTCTATATAACGTGATCGAAACCCTCGTGAAGTAATAAAAACACTCGAGAAGGTGGGAAAGCACTCGCCTCGCTGGCTCGTGCTTCTCCCTACACTTCTTTCGCGTTTTTATTTATAGAGACCCGGACAAACGCATTCTATTAATTAATGTTTTATATTACCCGCGGGGAATCAGATTTCCAGCCAGTCAGATCAAGTTTCGTTTTCTTCTTGTCCAAACTTTCAGCACAAAGGTAGTCACTGTAGAGAGACGGGAAACACTATGAGAATGCGTTTGAAGTTGCAGTAACACCCGATAGCGCTTTGAATGCATGGCGGGGAGGCAACCTCATACCCAGGGAATTTTGCCATTCTATAATCTTATTGGCCTGTTCTAAAACTCAATTAATTCAGAGAGTATAATTTATTTATCTAAATCAAAATATTAAAAAATATCGCCGATATTTATACGAGATAATCATGGATGTATTATGAATTAGTTGCTTTTATAATGAATCATTTACAAATTACACAAGCAAGTCTGGATAGCGTTGGATATTTTTTATTCAAAGACAAAGGACCACATAAATTATCATATTAAAACACCCTGGAATTCTGGATGTCATATGACCGGCCGATCCCAGGGCCATTTTCGCTGGCAAAATGTCCTGGGTACGAGGTTGAGTCACACCCAAGAGCGGTGTGGATGGGACGGGCTAGAGAGTGACGAATAAAGAGAAAAAGAGAGGGGATGATGGACAGGAGGAAACGGAATTGGGGATGGAAAACCATATCGAGAGAGGTGAGGAATAAAAGAAAAAAACAACAGGGAATGAACAAGGAAGAGGAGGCTAGAGACAGGGAGGAGTTGGAATGGGTAGAGGAAGGAAAGGATAAGAGCGGGAGCTGAGAACGAAAAGAGTATTGATTTGTTAAATCCTCGATTTTCTGTGCCCTGTTAAAATTAACCATTGACCTGTATATAAGAGACTGCATAGAACAACTGTTCTGAAATTGAAGCCGGAAGAAGCTCACGACCTCCATATCGGAGACCACCTTCTGAACCACTTTCTGGCACCACGCTATATAGTTTTACTATACAGTAGGTGACAGAGAATATCTGTCTTTGATTTTTTGATGCCAAAACGAATCATTTGTCGAAGGTTTTCGTGTACTTTAGCACACAAACCAAGGCTATGTGGCAGAAACCACATAGAGCAGGTGGTCTCTCAAAGATGGCCGCCGTGAAATGTTTTGGCTTCATTTTTCACAGTAACCAAACTCTGATCGTTCACGATGCTTAAGTGAATCAGTTGTTGAAGGTTTTCCCGTCATTTTGGACCACAAACTACAGCTCCTTGACAGAAACTACATAGTGATCTCTCCAAGATAACTGCCGCGAAATGTTTTGACTTCATTTTTCGCAGCATCGAACAATGGGTCTTCTTATGCAGATCAGTGAAGTTAACGCATACATGGACAACGACCGCGTACAGGAGATCTGGGAAAATAGAGTTGTGACGTAATTCCAGAACAAAGCTCAAGTGTCTATACCCGAGTATTGTGACAGCCGTCTACTATCTATCACAACAAATTATCTCAATAAAATAAAGTGAAGATACATTGTAGAACCACTGATCACCTGAGTTATAGAATTACGTCACAGTAGTTAGTAGACCCATTCCCCTTGAACTCGGCCATGGTTCAAAATGGCGACGCTTTTATCCCGATTTTCTCATTATCTCAATAAAATAAAGTGAAGATACATTGTAGAACCACTGATCAGTAGACCCATTCCCCTTGAACTCGGCCATGGTTCAAAATGGCGACGCTTTTATCCCGATTTTCTGTGTTTCAACATTTAACCAACAATTTATTTCATGGGGTTGGTCGTGGTTCCTAAGTAACTGATGTGTCTTTAATAAATGAACAATAATTACCGTAGATCTTGAAGACATTTCCCATTTTCTCCTTTCAATGAATCGTAGTAGGAAAAAGTCTTTGTTTTAAAATCGATTACCTATGAGATAATATAATATTATTTATTATATGGCTAAGAAAGATGGCGCACGCTGATTGGTTCGTGAGAGGTCCGGAAAAAAGCGTATTGCCCTCCCGGCGCTGTGAGAGGGCAATACGCCTTTTTCCGGACCGGTAAGTTTTGGCGGGAAAATTTCTGAGTTGATTTAGATGAAAATAAAAGGGGATTTGAGTAAAAGTTCGAACAATAACACGTCCTGGAACATTAGTGCTGCTTTTCTTGAAAGCTGTTTATCTATAAGTGAAGAAAATGAATGCCTAACGACCAGTAACGCGTGTAAACATGAAGCGAAATCAACAAGCTCAGAGGTAAGGGTAAACGGCAACATCTGAAGACAAACACAACGTTAAAAACAGAGAACAAAATGAACCAAAAGCCATATAATAAATGTCTTATTAACCTCGTTTGCTTGGTCTGTACGGTAAAGTATTTGCCTTCGGTTTTTTCGCACAAACCTCGCGCCTTCGGCGCTCGGTCTGTACGAAAACCTCAGGCAAATACTTTACCGTACAGACCTCGCACTCGGTTAATAAGTCTTTAGTAGTCAATGTAACGTTTCTGTTTGACCTACAGTACTACAAGTGCATAAGTAAGCGAGTGCATAAGTATAGGCTAAGCATCTCAGCTTGTCAATAAGTCAAATATAATATTATAATTACGGATATTATTATATACATGATAAAAATTACTGCATTCTGAATGGTTGAGAGGAGTACAATTATTTTATTAATTGTACTAATAATACTAATAATAATAAAGACTTATTAACCGAGTGCGAGGTCTGTACGGTAAAGTATTCGCCTGAGGTTTTCGTACAGACCGAGCGACGAAGGAGCAAGGTGTGTGCGAAAAAACCGAAGGCAAATACTTTACCGTACAGACCAAGCAACGAGGTTAATAAGACATTTATTATATGGCTTTTGGTTCATTTTGTTCTCTGTTTTTAATGTTATGTTTGTCTTCAGATGTTGCCGTTTACCTTACCTCTGAGCTTGTTAATTTCGCTTTGTGTTTACACGCGTTACTGGTCGTTAGGCATTCATTTTCTTCACTTATAGATAAACAGCTTTCAAGAAAAGCAGCACCAATGTTCCAGGACGTGTTATTGTTCAAACTTTTTCAACGAACATACTCAAATCCTCTTTTATTTTCATCTAAATCAACTCAGAAATTTTCCCGCCAAACCTTAGCGGTCCGGAAAAAGACGTATTGCCCTCTCACAGCGCCGGGAGGGCAATACGCTTTTTTCCGGACCTCTCACGAACCAATCAGCATGCGCCATCTTTCTTAGCCATATAATAATTATCACTTATTTACTGAGACCGAGGGAAACAGTGTGTTTTGTGGACCCGAGACCGCCGTTGTTGCCCTCGGCGAAAACTGCTTTCCCGAGGTCTCAGTAAATAAGTGTTTTGTTATATAGTATATTAGTGTCAAAGTATGAATAATTCACCGGTTATTGGAGTGAACTTTGAAACCAAAACTATAAAACAAAACTATAAAATGAACTTTGGAACTTCACGGTTGACGCGCATGCGCACTGCACCCATTCTATTGTGGACCGGTCAATAAATGTTCTGTTATGGACCGGTTGCCTCGTTGCCAGGGCAATGCAGTAAACACGACGTTTTGCGGACCGGCACGTGATACGCTTTTGTCCAATCGGAAAACAGAAAAATTGAACTTTGACACTAACTATATAACAATGGTCTTTATTGCATAAGATAAAAATACATATCTTGTGTTACAGGTATAACATACATAGTAAGAAAACAACGAAAACTATAGTTTTGACTGTAGCGTAAACCAACAAACATAGATAATATACATATCTCAGACAGCTAGATTATAGTTAGAACATTAGACGATCAATAAAACTATTCTTAAATCTCTCAGAGTTAACATTCGGGCGCAGACTTGATATATTTCGAAGGTTATAACCAGTATTCTTAATTTTAGGAAGCTGTTTATGTAGTGGATGTGAGTCTAGTTTCTTTACTTTATTAAATATATTCCTATCTAGTTTTTCCAATACCATTAGAATCTTAATGGCTGAGAAATGCATTTACGTTTAGTACAACAGTACAATTATTAATTTTCCAAAAACAAACAAAATGGCGGATCCAATGTTGTCATTCATATAATAAACAAGTAGCAGGTCTTATGAAAAGCGTGCGGATTTGAAAGATTTTAGTTATAGCAAATTTATACAAAATCTTAATCGATGTCTTCTGAAAACCTGATCAAGGTAAACAGTTAAACATGGAGGGAACACATAAGTAGAGGCAGAGTGGCGTTTTATGCATGCTGAATCATTTGCATTTCCTACTAGGAATTATATCCAGTTCATATAAACAGCCCATTTTCTTAGTCAGAGTCAACGAGGAATGTTTATACTGCCGGGGGCGAGAAAATACGGAAAGTTCCTAAAAACAATCAGAGTGTAGTCTTACCGCCAAACACCAGTGCATGCCCAGGTGAACTGGCACAAGGACCATATCCATAGAAAACAGGTCAACCTTTTTAGTCCAACGTCGCAGGCTGGCATGGCCAGTTTTAATAAGTTTCGAGTAGAAGAATGTATTAAACGAATGAACCTTAGGTCCTGCCTTTTTACTCCTGTCGGCGATCATGTGGAAATAATAGTTAACAATTTCATCGTTGAGCCAATTTTGCTGTCCCAACGTGGCTACGTCCCCTCGAATTATATGACCGAGGGAGGTCTCAACAAGTTGTTCATTAGCGGCACCACGACAAAGAGCTTTATCGATCTGCAGCGACAACATATTTTTTTTTAAAAAGGATTAGCAACATTATCCATCCATCCATCCAAATATATGGTGGTCTACTCGCTTGTTTCATGTCCACTCGTTCTATCAAAAACTTACCATACAGTTCATTTCAGGAGTTAGCTCTTTAAAAGAGTCAACCTGTGTGAGAATAAATTATCTTGAATAAGTTTAGGTGGTATAGCTTCCATAATAGCCCAACGAACACGTTTACGTCGTGACAACGTGGTGACAACGTCACGTTAACATCACGTCACGTTGTTTATCAGGTGGGGCGCTTACAAACATGAGCAGAAAGAATTCTTCTTAAAGTGCCTATGCAATGAAAAATTCAGTTGTAAAATAACTCTTTTATTTGAAAGAAATCTTGAAACTATAAAGACTAACCATTTACAACGTTTTCATATCTCACTTCTGTAGTAACCGGAAATGACGTTTTATCAGAAATGTATAAATATAGGTGTGTGTCAAATAAATCTGTCTCTGATCTCTGACTTCATGACCAGTTATTATATTGGCGACGAGGACAAATAATGTTGTAAATGGCTACCTACGGGAAAATCGAAGAGTATGACGAAGCCGAAGAATGGACACAGTATGTTGAAAGAATGGACCACTATTTCGAGGCTAATGAAATTTAAGAAAACGACAAAAAACGCTCAATTTTCCTTTGCGTGGTGGGTGCAAAGACATACAAACTTTTACGAGGCTTAATACGACCGGCGACACCGAAGGAAATGTCGTATAAGGAGTTGACAGAAACAATAAAGAACCATTATATAATTTGATATACGGGAGCATCATTGTCGCTGATCAACGAGGACACGTATCAACGCCTATGTCAAGGAAAAGAAGACCTCGCATTGAAAGAAAGCCCTACATACTTACATGTACACAGGCGAAATAATTAATCGCAAAAGACTTATTGAAGTTTCATTAGAAACAACAACCAAACCAATAGACTCCGGTTGCTGGTGTTATCAGGGAAGAGACCTAATCTAGTTGGACGTAATTGGTTGGAGAAAACATGCTTCGATTGGAAAAGTATTCGACGCCTAGCGCTGCCAAGATTGGAAGAGATCTTAAGCGAGTACGACCACTTGTTTAACTAAGAAGAGTTAGGTATGTTGATAGGTGCCAAAGCCAAGATCATATAGATCCGTGAGTGATTAGAAAGCGAGGGAACTATAGAAGCAGTGCAGTATTCAAAGTGGGCGACGCCAGTGGTACCGATCATGAAACCCGATGGAAGTGTTCGACTTTGCTGAGATTACAAGCTGACCGTGAATCAAGTTTCCCGTCTGGATGCATATCCTATACCGAAGATAGACTTGCACAACAAGTTGGCCGGAGGAAAAACATTCACCGAGCTTGATCTGAGCCATGTGTATGAGCAGATGGTCCTTTCTGAAGCTGCCTTACGTCTGAAGAAGACAAAGTGTTGATTTATACAACCAGTTCTCGAGTGTCTCGGTTATCAAATCGACGCCCAAGGTATCTACCCTGTCGAAGCCAAAGTTAAAGCTGTGAAAGAAGCCCCTGAACCTACCAACGTCAAGGAGTTGAAATCGTATCTGGGTCTGATCAACTTTTATGGCAAGTTCCTGTCCAATTTATCTATCGTACATGCATGAGCCACGCTACTTCGAAAAGATCAGCCATGGAAATGGGACAAGGAGCAGACCAAAGCATTTGAACTGTCAAAGACTATGTTAAAATCCTCATCCGTCCTGATACACTACGATCCAAGAAGGAAATTAACCGTATCCTGCGATGCCTCGCCTTGTGGCGTCGGAGCGGTGTTATCTCATGAAATGGATAATGGAACCGAAAAACCCATTGCTTTTGCATCACGAACTTTATCAGCTGCGAAAAAAAGTATTCACAACTGGATAAAAAAGGTGTAGCCATGGTGTATGCAGTCAAGAAATTCCACCAGTTCCTACATGGCCGCCATTTTTCGATATATACCGACCATAAAGCACTTTTAGGAATATTTAGACCCGAACGAGCGGTCCCACAAATGGCATCTAGTAGAATACAGAGGTGGGCCTTGATAATGTCAACCTACGAGTACGACCTGATATACGATACGGCCGGGTAAAGAGAATGGCAACGCTGATGCACTTAGCCGACTTCCATTGAAAACGGAACCAAGTCCATGCAGAACCCATTCCTCCGGAAGTTGTAAATCTGATGGATCAACTGTCCGGAAGCCCAGTAAATGCTACGAAAATTATACACTGGACAACTCGAGACCCTGTATTAGCGCAAGTGTACAAGTTTACCTTGCAGGGATGGCCAGCATAGGTGGAAGATAAAATAATCAAGCCCTACTTTTCCCGAAGACAAGAATTTAGTATTCAAGAAGGTTGTCTCCTGTGGGGAGAAAAAGGAATTCACCATGTCAAATCAGCACCATATCATCCCGCGTCAAATGGTCTAGTGGAAAGAGCCGTCCAAACCTTCAAAACAGCGATGAACAACGTGCCGTGTCTATTGGAGATTAGGTTATAGTGCGGCAATATTCCAATTCCAAATTACCGTGGTCTTCTGGAAAGGTGATAGAAGAAACTGGTCCAGTTTCGTCGAAAGTTAAGTTAACAGACGATACAGATCGGACATCAGATTCCGAACAATTCTGCAGAAGCTGAAGTTAACGACAACACCAATACCCAAGCTAATTCAGCCGAATCGACGGTGGTAGAATCTAAACGTTGCCCAACAAGAGAGCAGTGACCGCCCCAAAAATTAAACGATTATTTCATGTCATAAGTCAGTTTTTTGTTGTTATTCATTATTCTTGTATTGTCTATATTACGATAAAATGAACAAAAGTACAAAAAAATAACTTATGGGGGAGGAATGTAGTAACAGGAAATGACGTTTTATCAGATATGTATAAATATAGGTGTGTGTCAAGTAAATCTCTCTCTTATTTCTGACTTCATGACCAGTTATTATAACTTCACTCTTGAGATATTAAGATTTGTTTAATATGTAAATGATCATACTTTATATGACATCACATGCATAATGACTTATTGAAAAATTCTGCATTCTTTACCATTATCACATGGATCGTTTGATGATTTGCATATTTGATCTCAAGGATATATAAGCGTCTTCAATAAGTTATTATGGAGTGTGATGTCATAAGTATGATCATTAACATATCGAACAAATCTTAATATTTCAAGAGTGAAGTGAGATATGGAAAAGTTGCAAATGGTTAGTCTTTATAGTTTCAAGAGTTCTTTCAAACAAGAGTTATTTTACAACTGAATGTTTCATTGCATAGGCACTTTAGAGATTCAAAACGTCCACATGATGAATTAAAAAATCAGTTGGGATGGAAACTATTGTGCTTTCGCAGCACAATGCATCGCATCACCTTTGTTTTTAAATGTTTGAATCTGAATGTATTAATCTCTTGTGTGCAAATGCCTAGATGGTAACATACATGTACAGTCGACTCACGATAACTCGAACCATCGCTAACTCGAACCCTCGCTAACTCGAACCTCGCGCTAACTCGAACCAAAATCGATTTCAACCAAAACCGAAAGATAGTGATTTCAAACGAAAAACTTGTAGACACATTTGGAAAACTAAATATTATGCATTATGGTTGTTTTTAGTAGAGTTGGGCGGTATACCGGTATTTTTAGTTATTCACGATATTTAGTTGATACCAGTATGGTGGTATTGGTTCTGATGATATACTGGTATACCGTTGTTACGGTATACCGTAAGATAAACCGGTATCATGACTATCATCAGTTTATCTTTTTATTTACATGTAAACTACAAGAAAAGTATTTCCCCTGGATTTCTGATTTGCCTTTCATTAAATGTCCAATAACTTCGCCATCACGTTGCACACAAACCGCGTACTTGTCGACAATATTGTTTGGTCACAGCGTTTAGCTTCTCGAGAAGCTCTGGTCTCTCGAGAATACTCTGGTGAGTATTTCCGGTCATTTGTTCTCAACTCCCGGTAACGAGGTTCGAGTTATCGGGAGTCACCTGTATGTACAAATTTTAAAGTGCCCCTGACATCAAAATGTTTTATTGTCTTATTTGGAAGAACTTTTAAAACGATAAAGTAACTTCTTTTGACGAGTTTCGTGTCTTCGCTTTCTTTTTGAGATATAACAGTTTGTTTGATATGCAAATGTACGGAATTTACGTCACACATGCATAATGACTTATTGGAGAAATGTGTGTATCTCTTTCATTCTCGAACGAAATCCTTTAAAATTGAGAGGATTGGTGTTGTGGGAGAAACACGCACACGTGTTATTCACACTTTAGTGTTTTTATTTGATGAACGCAAAGATATATAACATTCTCTGATAACTCATTATGCATGTGTGACGTAAATTCCGGACATTTGCATATCAAACAAACTGATATATCTCAAAAAGAAAGCGAAGAAACGAAAATCTTCAAAATAAGTTACTTTATCATTTTAAAAGTTCTTCCAAATAAGACAATAAAAAATACAGGGGCACTTTAAGGGATATTTCCAATCACAATATAGGTACACGAAATGCTTCTTCTATGATACTGTATATCGAAACTGAGTATGGAAGAAACTCATTCTACTACATGGGAGAAAAGATCTAAATGACCTTCACTCGGCATCAGGAAAATTAAGAACTTCAATGAATTTGCACCCTTCTACCTAGATGATGACAATGACAACTCACCTTGTCTTCAATCACCGAAATACCAACATTCCCCCGCATTCTAGCTTTCACCTAAACACAACAAATAACAAATAATTTTAACAAGTAATTTTATTAAAATAACTGTATATAGGTAGTTTTCACGTAATGTAATCCAAAATCCTAAAATCTATATTGTAAACACTCTATAACCTGTTGCCTTTATATATTTTACAAGGCGTTGTTATAAATCTTCGTCGAAAATTTTAAGTCGATACAACAATTCTTTCTTGAGTTACAGAATTTTGAATTATTTGATAGCTGTCAGTATGTTTACAAAATGTCATGAAAAGCTATATATTTTACCAAACTTCCGATGTTCAGATTAAGCTATAGAAGTAATATCCAAAACATTTTAAAGTAAAAACTAATCATTTTGATTGAAAATTCGGCTTCACTCATGTCGTAGTTTTTCGGCCGCCATATTTTTGTACCAAAGTGGTACACAAACATAGCGGTTGTGACTTTTTAAAATTTTAATTTCCTCATATTTCAGTTACAAAGTGCATTATTACATAAAAGAGCATTATAAAATAAAGAATACAGCACCAACAGATATATCACTCCTATTACACGTTTCAATTCGCTTCCAACATATCTCAAAGAAATTGAAAATTATACTTTTAATCTGTATTTAAACTCAAATTAAATGACTTTGTTCTTGAAATGAATGATGAAGTTGACCATTTAGAGGATTTTCCTGTTGTAGGCATGTAGTTCCTTGTAATTGTAGTTAGTTGTAGTTCAACCTCGTACCCAGGGCATTTTGCCTCCAGCAAAAATGGCCCTGGGATCGACTGGTCCATTCTATAATCCGATTGGCTCGTCATAAAACTCAATTAATTCAGCCGAGTATAATTTATTCATCTAAATCTGAATGCTGTCTTTAAATTGTACAGCAAATTAGAAGTGACAACTTTCGCTAAATTGGATATATGCTTCTTCATATGGATGTATGGTGGATTATTATGCTTGTTAGCTGCTTTTATGCCGACGAATGCTGACATGAACAACTCTGATTATTTCGCAATTATTCAGGTCAACAAAGTAGACAAAGGCAATGGAACACCGTGGAGGCAAAATGCCCTGGGTACGAGGTTGAGTTGTAGTTGTAATTAAATAATGTCTGTAAATATGTAGTCTCCTACGCAGCCGTTCTTAATGTCGGTCGTATTCTCCCTCCCCACTAACGGCTGCTTACTGCAGCGCGGCATTCCAATTGTATTAGCTCGGCCAATCAGGAAACAGCCATGTATTAAGACCGTGTTTTTAATTTCCTTTCCCAGGAGTATAAGACCGTTTTCTAAGGGTTCAGTTTTTTTTTATATACACACTGTAGTAAGCAGCCGTTAGTGGCGAGGGAGAATACGACCGACACTAAGAACGGCTGCGAAGGAGACTAGTAAATATGTTAATGAATACGTTTTATCTTTCTGTGAATATTTGAGGGCATGTTAGGAAGAATACAATTTTGTAATAATATAACCTCTTGAAACAAAGATGATTATTATTATTATTATTGCTCCAAAATGTTGGCTATTGGTACATTTTTTGGGAAATTTGAGAAGGTTCTATGCATATTAAAGTGCGTATCTCACGTTTGGGGATTTTACATATTCGTAATATTTGGGATTTCCTGAGCAAAATTATAATGTATCTTGTCAACCGAAAATTTCATCTTCATGGACTTTTTTGCTGTTAAAGTTATCGGATGTGATGTCACAAGAGGCATTTTTGTGGCAAGTAACAAAAGAAAACTGGTCTGGGATGCCTCTTGTGACATCACATCCGATAATTTTAACAGCGAAAAACTCCATGAAGATGAAATTTTAGGCTGACAATATATACCATGATTTTGCTCAGGAAGACCCAAATATTACGGATATGTAAAATCCCCAAACGTGAGATAGGCACTTTAAATTATATATTAACAAATATTATTCTGAAATGCACTTGGAAAAATTTGTGTATCGTGTGAATATCGGGGTTTACATAGGTCTTCAATTCTGCAACTTTTGCTTTTTGATAAAGAGACAAGTCCCAAAACGTCAAATAAATTATTTTTAAAAGTTTATTTTTGTTTGTTGTGTCCTAGAATGGGTAGGTCTCGTGAGGTAGCTCAGTCGGTTAAAAAATAATATATGTTCTCGCACTCGATATTTATCTTCCCTTATCCACACTTTCAGCTAATGATCAATAATAAAATATCAACAACAAACTTTGGCTGAGCTTACACTGAGACTACGCGAGCTAAGAAAATAAAACTTGTATACCTCTTCTGATATCTTCTCATAGTTATCTTTCTACATGAAACAAATAAAGGACATCATTTAGTGTTTTTATTTAGTGTTAATATGAAAAGCATATGTTTTATAATTTGAATAATATAGACTTGAAGTAACTAACCCCTATTCATATTTAACAGATAGAAAATATCCCAGAAAATCTGGAAGGTAATTCTACCAAATTGAAAGGCAGTCTGTGGCTAACTCGTGGATGCGATGATCATCTATTTTTCTCACAAAAATCTAAAGTATCGTAGTTTTGTATATGTAGAGGCATGCACGAGAGGCGTACTACATTATATCCGCTGAAAATATGCAGATCGTTCTGTTGCATTAGTATATTAAAAAGAGATAGATTACCGATATTATCGACATTGTTTAGGAGTACATCGGGTGTAAGTACTGAATTTCGTTTAGATATGAAATATTTGAGGATTGTTGTTATACGAATTAATTTTAATGACTGTTGATGTTGTTAACGAAAGAACTAGTTTCAAAAAGCATTTCCAACAAAATAATGTGCCGCAGGAACGATTGACAATGATTGTACTTGGTGTAACAATCCCAAACTCGCAAAGGTCAAAACGAAGGTTACGTTCCCATGATTGGTTACTTATTGCTGTTATTCCTTGTTCGTGTTTCCGTCGGCGATAACTAATTACTTGGGCTAACTTGGACTACCATGCTACTGGTTTCGTCAATCACCTTTCGATCTTCGGTCTATAATCTCGTTAAAGCACTCTCACTGCCTTCATTACTCTGCGTGCAGTCTACGCGCCTGTCGAGACCACGCAGGCTAGGCGCACTCAGATAAGCAAACGTTGATATACAAGACACAACTTGGTGTTAAATTTAATATTAATGAAATCAAAATCTAAAAACTTTATCTCATATGGTAGTCATTTTTGCTGATTTTGCTTTCTGAAAATAGAAACTATTGGCTGGAGGGGGTTAACGAAAACCTTAAATCTTAATGTGTTACTGCGATGAAAAAGTCGGTTAATCACCTCCGCCACGAGGTTGTTTTTACCTCTGTTTGTTTGTTGGTTTGTTTGTTTGTATTTGTTTGTATTTGTTTGTATTTGTTTGTATTTGTTTGTATTTGTTTGTATTTGTTTGTATTTGTTTGTATTTGTTTGTATTTGTTTGTATTTGTTTGTTTGTATTTGTTTGTTTGTTTGTATGTGTTTGTTTGTGTTTGTTTGTTTGTTTGTTTGTTTGTTTGTTTGTCTGTCTGTCTGTCTGTAAACATGAAAGTTTAGAGAGGACCAATCCATTAAATGACAATTGGATGAAATATTGATAAATTAAAAATCTGTCTGTAAGCTTCTCCGCGTAGAAGAAATGAATGAAAATGTTTGATTGCGCTCATTACCCTTATATTATTCAAATCTTTAATATTTGCAAACAAGCTGAATTCACAAAAAAACAATGGACTTGTCAGTTCCATTGTTTATACAAAAGTGCGGTCATGGCGGGTCGCCTGCACCTACATGTACCTATATGAACAAAAAAGTCTTGCGATTGGTTGATTAAAACAACAAAACAATAAAATCAACTTCAAAGAAACCAATGTCCTAACCCTAACCACTTTTGTTCATATAGCCAATCACAAAACCCGTTATTTTAGGTACGTATTTACTGGTCATGGCCTAAGGAACAACATATAATTTTGCATAATATTTGAGTAGAAATGAGTGCAATGAAGCATTTTATTCACTCTAGATAAAAGAAGTTTATAGACGTGTAGATCGTACATTGAACAACAACAATATGTTATTGTATATGAAAAAGTGTGGTCATAGTCATGCACCAGGACCAACATTAAATATGTGCTAAATTTACCCTATAAAATGTCTTCAATAAATAACCCACTGGCGGAGGTATGCTGTCTGAGTGCCTTCTAGTTTTTTTTATATAATTGAAGTACATCACCAAATAACTGCGTGCCAAATTTTGAGTTTATTTTCACAAATTTAAGTGTTTTGTCGCCATTCATGGTTTGCAGCCTTAAATGTATTATTTTGCTTTGGTGTTGTACTTTGATTTCTGTGGAAAATATCATAGCCGAATTGTTCATCACAGGAGCACGCGTTAACCATTCGTTTTGATATCCCTGGATCAGTGATTGTTTGCCTCTGGCACCTTCACCTATATGCAATACGTAAGAAGAAGAAAAGACAGTACCTCTCTTCGTATAGCTTCAAGTCTTAATTTCTCCTTCACAATTTTCCTCTCACGTTCCAGGGATTCCGTGCTCAATGTTTCTCTCCTATAGAAAAACAAACACACATCATGGGCGACGCTGAAAATTCGGGAATCCGGAAACTCTACCTCGGTATTGAGCACTTTAAGATCAAGTGTCACCATTGAACATTTATCTCGCTATATCACGAGCAGTGTAAATACTTAATACTATACATTAGTTACCAGGTTTGATCAGTTCTTACCATTTCGTTATCCAACCATCATCTAACAAGTCAAAAGTTCTTGTGCTGCAGGAAAAAAGGAACAAAGGAAATGGCGATTTTCTGGAGTAAATTTATGCTGCCTACTTTCTATGTTTCGTGGCACAACTATAAACTATAAACTATAAGACGAGAGAGACCCCTTACACTCATTCCTCTGAAATAGGAATGCCCATATTTCCATTGACTTTGAACGGTGGTTTGGCTCTGATATGTTGTTCTTGAGGTATCACGTTATAACCTGCCTTTTAATACACCTTATTAAGTTTAGGAGTCACTAAAAAGCAGTTCATGTCATGTTAGAACAACTAACATGTTAGAACAAAAACTAAACTTTGTTGGAACAACTTTTGTTAGAGTTTTAGACTTATACTAGAAGTGTTATATGTAAAATTTAAAAACCGCGCAGGTGAGCTTTATCGGATATAAAACGATAGCCGAGTGTTTTAGAGCTGATATAGACCGTATTTCAAGGTTTTTAAATGGCTTCTAAACAGAATCATTTCATGCGTTCATTGGCGACGTATAGTAATAATGAAAATTAATCGCCGCCTCAAAAACAAGGGAGAAATTTAGAGCCAGTCTATATCAGATATATATAGATCCGATACGGGTCGTGATTTTCCTTTTTGTTTTGCTTATGAATTACTAATTAGGTTTAGTGTTAAGTGGACAATTCCCCCCTAAAAATTTGCCTAAAATATCAATATATTTGAAAATAAATAGCTATATATATTTATACATTTATACATTATAAATAAATATACATTTGACAGTTTAGTTCAACATACGCGTATCAATAAATCAATAAATAATAAAATTTCAAGTCGATTTCAAAGACTCAAACTTGCCTCAGTTGTGTGAAAACCACTCAGTCTTCTCTACATGTCAAATCTATCGCTGAAATTGGACGCACCCCCTTTTCAAAATCCTTGCTATAAGTCTGGAAGCACCTTAGGACGTTTTAGGATAAAGGTGCTATATAAATATATTATTTTTATTATTAATAATATTAATAATATTAATAATATTATTAATAAATATTCTTCGTCGCCTTACATGAGAATGCGTATTAGTTTTATTCTAATCTTTTTAGTTTTAAAGAAATTTGGCTTTGTTTATCGCATTTTTGTAAATTGAAGGTCGCCATTTTTGTTCTGATTGCGGGCGAATGCGGTCGCTGCCATTAATTTCTGACGTCATTGAGCTGTGATAGAAACACTATACAAAGAAACCTTTCACAATAGCATGACAATAACGTGGTCTTAGTCTATTGTGAAGGTTTTCTATTTACGCTATTGTGAAGGATTTCTTTTCAAAGTGTTTCTATCACTCAATGACGTCAATCATGTGAGGTGACAACTAACTTTCATTTAAGCAAAACTTATTTTGAGGGTGGAGTGTCGCTTTAATATTATTAATATTATTATTATTATTAATATTATTAATCGTATTAACAGTGATTAACAGTATTAATATTAATATTGATATTATTATTATTACAGTATAAGAACGCAAACGGTGAAGACAAATAGTAATACACACCTTGTTGTTTTACGATTATTTCTTCCAGACTCTAGTAGATCTAAAAACGAGTACCCAGCTCAAAATTCGTAGATGGAATATATGTCATTTTAATTATATATGATCGCATAGGTTTCATATTTATTGCCGTTCAAATGCTTCAATGTGTAGATGGCAATATATATATATATATATATATATATAAGGCATTACAGATTTCTTTTATAATCTGTCTATTGATCGTCCGTGCTTTAAGGAAAAATATAGTTGAAAAAAATAGGGGGTCACCGTGCTTATTTTCCAAATACGTGAAGCAAAAGGCCATTTTGAAGGGAATTTGTTGTGTGTCGTCATAGCAACGGACCCAATGTATATTAATCTATCAATACAACCCAATGTCTGCCGAATGAAGCTTAAACATACAAAATCAAAGAGTATCTAACTGCCACTCACAGAAATTAATAAAACTGTTTCTAGCCACCTGAAACTAACTCCCAAACCAACCGTAAAACCAACCCTGACTCTATGAAAACTGAGGTAAATAATTAAAAGAAAAACGTAAGTAAAAAATTAAAGGGGGGAATAAAATGCAATTTAATTACAACATACGTCTTGAACTAGGTCCAGGTTCCCCACACTAGAAATTCATCAGATTTAGATCGAAGTTGAGTTACTGAGTAAGCGGCTCGTACGTTTCGGCGAAAAATTAGTATTTATAGTGCATCAATAGTGGGACCTATATTGTTTATTAGGCGGTTATCGCTTAGTGTATATTCCCTAAACCTAACGTTAATTATTCGCCTAAATTTTTTAATCGACAATTGTTACTGCTAATCATAAGTATTTCATATTTCTAGAAGATTTATCACTCATTTACGTGAACGGAATTACCCCCAACAGGCTAGCAGCCTAATTGAAGGGGTTCCGAGCGCCTACGATTTAAGGTCGTTATCCCAGGGTCAAAGGGAGAAAGTGCTGGAGAAAGTGCTAGCCTCCTCCGCAGGCAACTCTGTGGCTTCTTTTTTCCGAGTAAAATAGCTTCCAAGAATGTTTTGGCCGAGCCAGAGAAATTAACAAGAGCGTGGAGACAGGGAAATTAAATGCGCCTGGGAAAGGGGGCGAGGCGCAATGGGCGCGTCGGCCAATCCCTTCACATATCCCAACAATATGCTATACTTCCCTGCAATCCCAGCCAAAACATTGCTCGCACAGCCTTGGAAGCTATTTGACTCGGAAAAAAGAACCCACAGAGTTGCCTGCGCAGGAGGCTAGTCCGACTAAATCAGTAGACCATCCTGTTCACCCTCGATCCTCGCCTGGGATATAGCCAAACCCGTGTTAATCAACGCACCTTTCGCGACATCAGCAGATACTCTCCTGGAGACAACTACCGCTTTGGGCTGAGCTGTTGACGGCGACACTTGTATGCTAACGGACTGGGGAACGTCTTGTGCAGTAGAATTCGATGATCGCTCAGGGAGCAGTGTGGAGGACAACAAGGATTGTTCTCGTCTGGCATTCCTTTAAAAAAAATACACTAACTTTAAAGGTGCGTCTACGATTAATCGATTTATGGTTTAAATGCATGGTAAGTAAGGAGAAATAGGAAAAAGAGTAAGCATTATGAGCCCACAAACTATTCCGCTGACAGTTTCTCGTCCCTAACATGCATCTAAAATCTAAACGATAAATCAGGCAGATTAATAGCTATTTAAGCGGTTGCTATTAATAGCTCAAAATGCGGACAAACCTACCAAATTTGACTCACAAATGATTGCAAATGAGCTATTTTCTTTTGATATGGACGCAATAATTATGGGTAAATGCGGACAAACATGGGTACTGACGTCATCTCGACAAAGTGCTATTGTAGTGCTATTGTAGTGCTGTTGTAGTGCTGTTGTAGTGCTGTTGTAGTGCTATTGTAGTGCTGTTGTAGTGCTGTTGTAGTGCTGTTGTAGTGCTGTTGTAGTGCTGTTGTAGTGCTGTTGTAGTGCTGTTGTAGTGCTGTTGTAGTGCTGTTGTAGTGCTGTTGTAGTGCTATTGTAGTGCTATTGTAGTGCTATTGTAGTGCTATTGTAGTGCTATTGTAGTGCTATTGTAGTGCTATTGTAGTGCTATTGTAGTGCTATTGTAGTGCTATTGTAGTGCTATTGTAGTGCTATTGTAGTGCTATTGTAGTGCTATTGTAGTGCTATTGTAGTGCTAATGTAGTGCTGTTGTAGTGCTGTTGTAGTGCTGTTGTAGTGCTGTTGTAGTGCTATTGTAGTGCTGTTGTAGTGCTGTTGTAGTGCTGTTGTAGTGCTATTGTAGTGCTGTTGTAGTGCTATTGTAGTGCTATTGTAGTGCTGTTGTAGTGCTATTGTAGTGCTATTGTAGTGCTGTTGTAGTGCTATTGTAGTGTCTAAACGTACAAATACCTTAAAGGACATTGGCAACAAAAATCATAATTTCAAATGTTTGACTTTCTGATTAACAAACAGGCTTACGAAGGTAATCCAAGTAAATAAAACTATACTCTTGTACAAAACAACAGCACAAATTTTGACCAAAGACAATCCTATCATCCGCCACCTTGCTGTAATACTTTGCCTACAAGTAGTGTTTAGCATTTCACTCGATTAAACTACATGCTCTAAGGATTTGTGGTGAAGGAAAATTTCGAGTGTTGAAATATATACATTTTAAGACCAAACCGGGACCAGTTGCGAAAAATGCAACATCAAGGCCTTCAGGCTGGAATTGAACCTGCGACCCGATGTGGGTAGCCAAGTTTCCGCGGAATGCTTTTTAAAATGTTGTGGTTCAATTGAAAAAGGAAGACATTCACAAAATTCGAGTTTCGACTTATACAGACATGAGGATGGCTATAATTGAGGAAAATATTTCGCTTAGGCCTAGCCTCCTCCGCTGACAACTCTGTGTCTTCCTAGCTGCAGCGTTTTCAGTTTTGCAACGTTTTCAGTCTATATAATGTTTTGGCCGAGCCAAAGAAATAAATAAGAGCATGGGCCCGAGCGAAGAAATAAATAAGAGCATTTCGTATTTATTTCTTTGGCTCGGCCAAAACATTATATAGACTGAAAACGTCGCAAAACTGAAAACGTTGCAGCTAGGAAGACACAGAGTTGCCTGCGGAGAGCTTAGGCCGTACATGGCCGTCCATACGAAAAGTGGCTGCCCAAAAGGCAAAAATCTGATTTTCAAAATTGGCCGTCGATAGGACGGCTGAACGGCCGCCTGGCTAAAAGCCTGCCAACACTCGAAGATAACATTCTTATCCCCACACGGTCATGTAATATCCTTTATATATCTATTTATCACTCCATTCTATCCATGTAAATGGAAGTCTTAAAATTTCACAAGTTCCAATAAAAAAGTTAATTTCCAACTGAATTTTACACAGCATGTGCAATTTAAGGTAAATACAAGAGTTACGTTTTCACTTACTCATAGCCCCTAATTATACTTTATCCCGTGCTTATATTTTATGTATAGTTTAAAACACGAGCAGCAGTGTTTTGAACGACTTCGAAAACGACTGCATCTAAATAACCATGTTTACCATCTATTTCAGTGATTCAAGCCATTTTCATCGAGAAAATCAAAGGAAAAGTTTGTGTAAATCAGGACGAATCTTTATCAACATACAATGTGTATAAAAAAAACTGAACCCTTAAAAAACGGTCTTATGCTCCTGGGAAATTAAAAGCACGGTCTTAATACACCTGGGAAAGTAAGATAACTTGTAATCGTATGAAGGAGCATAACTGCAGAGAAACATGTTAAATATATTAACGTTTCTCATGCAGTTATGCTCCTTCAATACGTTTACAAATTATCTTAATTTCCTAGGTGTATTAAGACCGTTTTCTAAGGGTTCAGTTTTTTTTTATACACACTGTATAAAGATATGATACGCTCATGATTTTCCTTTGTGTTTTCTCATGAATTATTAATGAGTTTTTGCATATTAAATAAAAATGCACATTATCACAAAATATCAACAGTCATTTGTGTCTCTGAAATCAATCAAAACGCTCCAGCCTCCACTACATTTTGCTCGTCAGAAAATGAAAAAAGGGTCACCTCTTTGTTGAAATCTCTGTCCTGTTGGTGTTGTAGTTCTTAGGTTCCTTATCAACAGATCGCGTACCAATGCTGGAGCATTCTTCAGTATTCATGGGCATTACTGATGTGTAGTGCGATACCAATTGCCTATACTGTTCTCGTTCCTGAAGGCGTACGACCTATAGCAAGATAAATTAATAATGTCCATTGAGTTTTGTAAAATAATGTTTACTCTATAGACCTTATTCCAAAATAGATCATGCCAATTTAATATTCTTTTATGTACATTTATTTAAATTAGGCCATAAGGATAATTTATATGCATATACTACGAGTAATCAAAGATTATGTAAGTGCGTTCGACGCATGTGGACGAGGTATTAAAGTGGCCCAAAACTGATACCATAACCACGCAAACTAACCCACTGATCTCAAACACGGACCACATCCACTTTATAGTAGATTACACCAAGTCCTCAATACATGTATATGTTGTATATTAGTATTATGAGTATTAGGGTTATTTTTGAGGTTTCCTGTACTTAAACAGGTTTGCGAAACTAAACAACAAGTTGCCTAACAAGGTGGATAATAATAACCAACCCCAAAACAACAAAGATCCTAACCCGCCACCTTACGAGTTTTCTAGTTAGGTTAAGGTTCCTAACCTGGATTTCGATTAAGCAAATATAGTCGCGCAGTGACTTTTCTATTGTACAAATTGAATGGTTTTCTACTTGGTTGCACACGAACGCTCTTAAAACAAAAGGAAAAAGTCGTTCGCGCGACTATATTCACTTAATCGAAATCCAGCTTAAACACGGAGTGCTCGCATAAAAGCGGAAGCCCTTCCCCCTCGAAACAATGAAGAGTCTTTGAAATTTTAAAAATCATTTCAAACAATGGAGTCTCGAAACAATGGAGATTTTGTTGTTTTGATTATCTTCTCATTTCTCTTTGTTTCCTGACCAATTACAGTAATTGAATAATTATGACGGCACGGCGAGCATCTCACCGCCAAATATGCAAGCACTCCGTGTTTAAATGTTGTTCGAATTAGATTTATGGCGTTCAAATGGTCATATTGAATTTCGACATTATAAACGCGCCATATGATTACCGTATGTTGTCTACATTCTATTTATTTGATCCTCCATTAGTCCCAAGGCAGCATTTTCCTAGCTAGTACTAATGCCATAATTTATTCCAAATTCCAAAACGGTAATTTATTAAAAAAGGGTAAAGATTTTATTTTGATTTCTTTTAGCTGTAAAGCACAGGGTGGTCTCCTACGCAGCCGTTCTTAGTGTCGGTCGAATTCTCCCTCCCCACTAACGGCTGCTTACTGCAGCGCAATATCAAAATCGGGAACTAAGAGCTCGCCAGAATTTATAATTACCAAAACAAAATGATTCGGTAAATCGCTGGTTTTTCAAGCTTTACCCTTGATCTTCGATTACCTGTTCCATCAACAAGGACATATCGTCGTCGTTGTCTCGCCGTTGGTGAACCTCATTGTTGAACAAGTCAAGAACCTCAGGGATTTAGCTATCAAAGCACGTTAGCATAAGCGATGTTGAAAGCGAGGAAGAACCGCAACATGTTGAACGTGGATGTTTTTCAATCATGGCTGTTTCCTGATTGGCCGAGCAAATACAATTGGAATGGAATGTCGCGCTGCAGTAAGCAGCCGTTAGTGGGGAGGGAGAATACTAGGACCGACACTGGAACGGCTGCGTAGGAGACTAAGCACAGGGTAACCCATAACATGCAAGATTAGAATGCGTTCTCCTTCGTTGAACGCAAAAAGAATATTAAATTGCCAGCCATTTTGGAATAAGGTCTATACGAAGTGATTGGTCAACTTGCCAGTCTCGATCAGGCTATGGAGCCCGGAATGACGTCAATAAACTAATGAACAAACAATTCGCATTAAATCAAAAGCGTTACATCGCCCTTGTGATGCGTAATTATTCAAATATAAGTAATTGTTTCTGAATTATTTTATAAAAATAACAGGTAGGTAACTACTGTATACATAAACTAGTAACAGCATGAAAAGGCGTGGATTAAACTGCGCGACGTTTGCACTTTAGGAAAACAGTTTTCCAGGACGATGCTGGAACCTAGAAAAAAGTGCAACAAAACCTAAAGTGCAACACGTCGCGCAGTTTAATCCACGCCTTTTCATGATGTTACTAGTTTATGTCATTTTACTCTGTAACTTCTTACTAACTTTAACATACGGGCACAGTAATTGGTGTAAACTGTTGTGGTGTCCCGACTCCTGTATTTTCGCATTGTTTGTGTATTATTTTGTTTGTATTGTGTATGTTTTATCAAACAAAGCTAATTAAAAAAAATCTTCGAGTTAAGCCCTTCAAGTTAAGCCCTTTTCGAGTTAAGCCCCCGATACACCCATTTTCTCCGAGGAATTACAGGTAACTCGATGAACGCAAGGCTGTATTCGCCGTTCGAGTTTAGCCCCCAGGGTTAAGCCCCAAGTGTTTTGATTACAGTTCCTCTTCAACCCTTTACTCCCCAGTATCAAGCATTTCTTACAGTATTAGTTGCAGTGTTCGCCAGTAACGAAGTAAATTTACTTCGTTATTTTACTTAAGTAAAAAAAATCAGTATTTACTTGTAACGAAGTATATTTTTAAACAAATACTTTTTGTTGTAACGAAGTAAAATTTTTGTTAAATATTTACTTTTTAACTTCGTTACTTTTTTGCTTTATCGGCAAAGTAAAAAAAGAAATTCGGAACGCGGAGTCGCGAAATATTCGGTTCACTATATCCATCCGCTGGAGATCTAGAGTGGAGAAATTGGTTTTGCATGTGCACGTGATTGGCAACTGTTGAGTTGGCGCCGCCAAACAGCGCCCAGATTAAAGTACGGTACCAGATTATCAATTGTCATGTTGGTTAGTGGTTCGAGAATATAAAGTTTGTTTCAGAAGTACTTTTCTGGAATATTTTTTGCCATACTTTTACTTAAGTAAGATTATCAGGCCATACTTTTACTTCTACTTAAGTAAGATTTTCAGGCCATACTTTTACTTTTACTTAAAATGAGGAGTTACTTTTTACTTTTACTAAAGTACAAAATATCAGTACTTTGCTGAACACTGATTAGTTTAGTTGGGACTAATTAGTAGTTGTTTTAAAACGGGTCTGAGTTCACCTTTGGTGATCATTTCCTTTATTTGCATAACCTCTATACTTGCTTAAAGGGACACTCCGGCCCAAATACAAATGTAGTTCATATGAAAGATCTTACTGACTTTAGATTATTTCCAAAGTTTCAGCATTCCTATCAATTTAGTTAAGAAGATGTGGCTAGTTGAAGTTGGAGAGTTTGTCCAATTTCGACGCCATTTTGTTTCTCAAATATGACGTCACTGAGTGACGTGTCTCGTATTATGCCTAAGAAGCTCCTCTACTTTCCTGCATGATGAACTAAATAGTTTATTTCGACTAATTTTCGTCCAAAGACCATTCACAATAACTATCACTATGTGATCGCCATCAAAACAACTCCACTGACGATAAAGCATCACTCAATGACGTCATATTTTCAAAACCAATATGGCGTCAAAATCCACAAATTTTCAACTTCAACTAGCAATATCTTCTCAACTAAATTGATAGGAATGCTGAAACTTTGGAAATAAACTAAAGTCAGTAAGATCTTTCATATGAACTGCATTTGTATTTGGCCCGGAGTGTCCCTTTAACCATTGATGTTATTAGAAGAAGTTAGTTGCTGATCACTGTTGGGGTATAATGGGTTATTAAACACAGTTGCAGCTATTTACTCACACTTTCAGTCATTGTTCCTGTTCGGTTTTCTTTTAAGGACTTCATGTTTTGTGATGGGCCATTTGCCTTTGTTTTTCTAACGTTGATGGGGGCATTCATAACTGCACCAAGGTTGCCAGTATCTAGATTAATACATCAACTGTTGTAAAAAACACGTAATGTACAGCAAAAGTATATCGCAACTGTAATTAAGTCGTGTTCTGGCTACGCTCTAGGATCTCAAAATCATCCACGATATTTTATCAAATTCACTATTAATCATGCAATCGCATAATCAACTCATTTCAGAACAAATGAGCATTGAAATATTCACCGGGTGCCAGAAGAACATCGAGAACTTGTACTGATATTCATAAAAGAAACACACGTTAGCGAAAATCGTGTGTTCCGACACACGAAGTTTAGCTGGTCTTACTGAGGAAAGTTGCAAAAAAGCTGCGAGTATGTGAGTATACTATCCGTGACGAAGGTTTACTAGTGAGGGAGGTTTAAAGGGGTAAAGGTGTTACCACGATGGTTCGCCTCTCCCTTTATGATCACTACACCTGTACGTCTCCAATTCGTGGCGTGTCGGGTTTATTTCGTGGTGTTCTTGTGTGTCTTTCCCGAAGTGCTATACTAACTGCTGCTGACTACGGTTTTTTTTTCAATACGTTGTTTTCTACGCGTTGTTTTCCGCTAGAACTTTAGTGTATTTGTGCTTGAGATTTCTATGTTACTGTTAGTGCACAATTCCACGTGTTTGCCTACATTGCAGACAAAGGGGTGTTGAAAATTGTGCGTGTTATTTAGTTAGTATAATCTCGTTACAGCATATTCTCCTATACATGGAATTACTAATAATCAGTAAATGTACAAGTGCGTAGAATTACTAATAATTGTTAATTTAAATACAATGATGTAAACAGAAACGTGGACATGCGCAGAATGGACTTGACTACACCTTTAAATATGAGATTCTGATAATAATATTATGGTTACCTTTTCTATAGCTGGTTGTAGAGCGAGGTCGAAATTCCTTTCTCAATGAATCTTGTGTCCCATCACGACCTGTATATCTCGAAGGATCATAAACCTTCCGTCTTAACATAGAGTGCTCGTGTAAAGGAAGTCTGGTGAAATTATCTTCAAAAGATGATTTTTTCCAGTATGATGGCGTAGCCTCATCTCTGCCTCGTGTCGCACATGTACGGCTAGTACTTCCCTGATAATAGGATGGAATAAAAGTCAGACAAGCCGGAGTTGGGTTTTCTTCCCGCTCTGGCTGTGGGGTCTCCGGCTGTTCTGATTTACACTAAGTGAAATCATGTGCATGGATGACAAAAAAAATTACAATTTCGATGAAGCTATCAACACTCCATATACCGGTATAGGTAGACTGTGTCCGGTACATGTGGGCTATTCGCTTTTCTTAGGCTCACAGGGGGTGTTTCCGCCCGCCCTCCTCGACCCCGCGCCCTCCCAACCATCGCTGCCCAAACTATACCTGCTCGAACTCTACAAAAAAAACCCAGCAAGAAGCCTTTGCGGAGGAGAGTGAGCTATCAATGAAAATAACTGGGAGCGCGATTTGTTTTCTCTAAAAAACAGCTCAAATTTCGGCCGGCCGCCATTTTATAATAACTGGGAGCGCGATTTGTTTTCTCTAAAAAAACCAGCTCAAATTTCGGCCGCCATTTCGTGCGGGCAGTTTCTGAAAATTGCGCGGGTTTCTGCGGGAAAATGACGAGTTGCAGGGCAGACACGCAAAAACTGGATAACGGCTTTTTATAGTTTTCGCCTAATCTAGATAGAAATTGCGCGGCACAGGGAATTATTGCGAAAATTGCGTGGCTACGGGAAATACACATGCACAAAATTAAACGGAAGCCGAAAAAACATGAAAACAACATGGCGACTGAGAAAGTCAGTAAACAAGAGATATTTCATTATTATAAGTGGGAAAATACCAATATGTTTCTCATTTCTAATAGGAGGAAGTTTGTCTGATATGTGTTGGAAAATTATGTACAGTATATGTACTTTATTAGATATAGATATAGAGTGCCATTAGTAAGAGCTACATTATGTGCCTGAGTTTGCGAAAAATACAATTGACCTCGATTGGATTTGAACATACAGCCATTGGATAACATGTTCAGGCTACAAGGCGATTGCTGGGAACGATGGCCGTAAGTTAACTCTTAATAATGAACCTTAGGATAGTTTTTGTATCAAATGGCATTTTTAAGAACAATTGCAGTAATAATTACTATAAGTAATTTTTGATGTAATAGATCAAACACGAGTTTGAGTGTTTCATCAGGGGTTCCAAACACGAGAAAACAAATGAAAACCGAGGGCGTAGCCCGAGGTTTTTATTGTTTTCGAGTGTTTGGAGTCCCCTGATGAAACACGACAAACGAGTGTTTGATCTAGCTTCTCAAACGATTATTCCTATAGCGATTTGCTCCCATAGCGATTTTATTTTAATATGTAGATTAAGAAATGTGATCCAGTTCACTAGGAAATTTCCTACAGGTTTTCATTGGGTATCAAAACTCATGCATGTGATGTGGTATACGTTCATGGATTGGCTATGATAATTCATGAATTATTAATGAGTTTGAGAAGTTATATTACACATTTACCTGTTCTGAACTGCTATGTTTCATAACTGGATGTTGACAGAGATGTGTGGCTATGTCGCTGCTGCTATCATCGTCTACTTCATCCTGCCAAAATGAATATTTATCTGCAAATGATCGGAACATGTGCACGGTTTTCTTTACAGTTTCTTTAACCCAGGAAGAAACCTTATTAAATGGTGTTCTGGATCCTGAAATAAAAACAATTTACTCAAAAAAGAGTAAGAGAAAAATGTATACATTATAACAATTAGATTTAATATAAAACCGCTTCTTAAAGTCTTATTAACAGACACAACGTCTGAGACGTGTGACTTCACAAATGTTTAGCTCGAACATGGCCGGATTCGACGGTATGTCAAAGGCGCCGCATGCTGCCACCATACCACCCATGTCTGACCACGGAGTACAGCTAAAATTACTGAGGGAGGAAAACCGGAAACCCTCGATGCACGGGAGAGATCAACTAATAATAACTCTACTCACATCAGTTCCAAGCTCGTGAATCAACACGAGGTTATTCCCTGATGGTCACCCATCCAAGTACCAACCCCGTCCGACCGGGCTTGCCTTAGCGGTGAGGCGCACAATTTTAAAAGGATTTAAAATTTTTAGAAGGTTTACTTTAGTTAGGATTTTCCCCCACATACTACAAGACCTAGATTATAAACAATTTGCCGTAGCAGGGAAATCAACTGACCAAGCGTTAGTTTACCTCCTACATCTAGCATTAGAAGCTCTTGATAAGGGTCACTGCTATTTAAGATTTTTCTTTGCGGATTTCCGCAAAGGGTTTGATCTTATAGACCATGGCATATTGTTAGAGGAACTCTCGCAATTTAATATCCACAGATGTTTATTAAGATGGGTAGCTTCGTTTTTGCAGGGGAGGTCCCAAATTACACGTATTGGCACTGCGTTTTCGACTTCGCAGAATCTTCGGGGTGGAATCCCTCAGGGCACTAAATTAGGCCCTATCTTGTTTGCAGTGATGGTCAATGACCTCCTGTCCACTTGGGGTCCACGCGCCAAATATGTAGATGACTTAACAGTTCTGCAGGTCATCCCCAGGAATTCTCCATCCCTGTTAAATTTTCTTGTGGATGACATTCAATCATTTGCCATAGAGAATAATATGCGTTTAAATCCGCGTAAATGTAAGACCATGGCTAGTGACTTTCTTCACTATAATAGTTGCGTGCCTCGGCCCATTGCTGTCGGTGGATCCTTTATTGAACAGGTAACAACGTTCACGCTTGGCGTATATATCTCCGAGGATCTCACCTGGGTGGCGCACTGTGATTATGTAGTCAAGAAGGCTAATAGGAGACTGTATGCCTTGAGACAACTTAAGGAGTGTGGTGTTTCTCCCTGTGATATTGTCACCATTTACTGCACGCTAATTAGGTCAATAATTGAATACGCATCAGTAGTCTATTCTGACTTGCCTGCGTATCTTTCCAATGCTCTTGAAAACATCCAGAAGAGAGCGCTCTCAATTATATGGCCTGGCAGTTCATATTCTGAAGCATTAGACACGGCAGGGATTGCTACATTGTCTGATCCGCGGCGAGCTGCAGCGTGTCGTAAATTTATAACTAATATCAAACCAGGGAATCCCATTTTTTAATTCATGATAGAGTTATCCGGGTAACATCAAATTACACATTAAGATCTGGGAAGCAATGCTATCCCATGCCTCCCAGGACGGGTTTTGCCAATTTTGCCACCGTACTAATTAGGTCGCAAGTTTATTATAATTATATTATTATATATATTTAATATAATTAATTAAAGTGTATAATCAGCCTGTAATTCAGTTTTTAAAACTGCAACTGGCAGAAATAAACTATTATTTATTTATTATTTATTTATTATTTATTTATGTTTGGTGTGCTTGTTCAACTATGGACGCACTTGAGAAGTTTGGTTAATCTCAAAAGGTTAGAGTTGATCACTTTCTTCATGCTTTCGCAACTTCCCAAGTGCATTCATAACTCGAAGGAGCACACCTATTCTAGCACTACAATATTGCATATCTGTATTTATTTTTCCCATTTCCGTAACTGCAGGTCCATAACAAAAATGCCGGCTTCTGATTGGCTAAATACGAGGTCCGTATTTAGTTAACGGACCTCTCGTTTTTCCCGCCAAAGCTAATATGGGGTCTGAAAATGCACTCCAACGATAGTGAGCATATTATCCCACGACGACGTCCCAAGCACAAGTGCTGGAAATTTAGTCCATTCAGACCGGCCAAACGCGAACGAAAACGGGTGTTATAATGGCAGCGATATTGACATCCAAAATTATATTGAGAGTCAACGACCGGAAAACACGAAGAAGAAAACGGAATACGATATAAATGTCATTACCAGTTTATATTACCATCATTGTCTATAAATAAAGTACGAGAAATTCAAACCATAGCTGCCATAGAATTAAACATCCTCCACGCCAAATTTTTCGTTAACGCTCGCAAGAAAAATGGCGAAGTTTATGAGCCTTTGGGAAAAATAAATAAGTAATTTACCAAACTTTGTCGGTCCGTACTGGAAAAATATTGCCCTCGGACTGTATGGAACTCGGCCTGCGGTCTCGTAGAGTCAAGACCTCGGGCAATATTTTTTCAGTACGGACCTCCAATTTGGTAAATAACATATATGTACTACATACAGTACAGTACCTTGTTGCGAAAGGTCAGACATACACAATCGCTTGTTTGGAGGAGTCTAAAAAAGATAAGTTAAATACACTCTATAGTTACTATGAGTTCAGATATACATAGTAAAGCACATGTACTAATTGTTCTATTAACCGTGGTGGAAGACAGTACATATGTATTATGTGAAATGTGACTGTACCATTTTTATTCGTTTATGTACGTTGTCATGCACTAAAGACAAACAAGAGGTTACGAGCGAATACAAGTCATACAAATGAAAGGGTTTAATGAGACGTGAACTCATGTACTAATTGTACTATTGAATTGAACTACAATATTCTAGCACTACAATATTGCATATCTGTATTTATTTTTCCCATTTCCGTAACTGCAGGTCCATAACAAAAATGCCGGCTTCTGATTGGCTAAATACGAGGTCCGTATTTAGTTAACGGACCTCTCATTTTTCCCGCCAAAGCTAATATGGGGTGAAAAACAGTTTTCAAACCAAAAAAGTGCTGAAATTGTACTATTGAATTGAACTCATGTACTAATTGTTCTATTAACCGTGGTGGAAGACAGTACATATGTATTATGTGAAATGTGACTGTACCATTTTTATTCGTTTATGTACGTTGTCATGCACTAAAGACAAACAAGAGGTTACGAGCGAATACAAGTCATACAAATGAAAGGGTTTAATGAGACGTGAACTCATGTACTACTACTACAAGGGGTGATTTAATCCCTAAAATCACTCATCAACATTGCATCAACTTTTGCTATTTTCCCTCAAAATAGGAGAAATTTCGAATTTTCCCTCACTTCCTACCCACCCATTCAATGTTCTCATTTCAAAAATAATTTCAAACAATACAAATTATCATTCACTTCGTTTCTATCTTGAATTTTGATTGGTTACTTTACCTGCAAATAACTGATTGCAAATAATTTTCTGAGCATGCACAATTGTAAAATTTGCCTTTTGCTGCAAGTAGTAGAACTACGTTCATATTACGTTAGCAACTAATTAATAACATTAATAGACTGATTGACAGCTAGGTGTTGTTGTGCGCGTCTGGAAACAGACGAAAGTTGTAAAACGAGTGTTTTCCTGTGTATTAAATATAAAATACGGTTTTAAGCCTGTATAATCTCGGTTTGGATAGCATCCTGCTACACGAGCATGCACACTAGCAAGTACAGTAGTAAGTTAGCGACAGCTGTTTCAAATAATTTTCCTTAACCCATTAACCTTGTTTGTTTTCATGTGTTCAGCTATCGGAGGACGAAATTGAAAGAATTTCGATAATAAGAAGATAATAAGAAGACTGGATAGGAAACTAGCTGACGTCAGCGTGAAAACCTAGTTGAAAATCGTGATATCACGAAGATGTCACGAGTATGAGATTTTGCTGAGTTTCTCTTTCACTTCTCCATATTTTCGTATTCAGGTAGCTATATTGAGATTCCAAAAAGTTTCATCGTCTCACAAACCTGCCTAAAACACGACTAAGTGTTCGAGGTAAATGTTGTTCGTCTTTGTTTCATTTGTTTTCCTTTTGTTGTGAAGAAACTGGCGTCGCAAAAACTACCGTTGTTTTATTGGAAATTTTTCACCGTCTAAAGTTGGAACTTTTCGCCTAAAATGAGTAATGGCAGTCGGATATTCCATCGTAAAGTGGCATTGTTATATTTGTTGGAAGTTTGACTATCATTTTTAGCTGTATTATTGCTAAAAGTTGCGATTTATGGAGATTTTGTGACATCACGATTTTCAACTAAATTTTCACGCGATCAACTGGTGCCTTAACCAATAAGCACGCTGGAAACGTCACACGTGATCTTAGTTTCCTATCCAGTCTTTCTAATCCATGCTGTCACCTGCAACATGTTAAGGCAGATGGGAAGAATAAGATCGTGCCTTACTCCTAGTGCTTCCAAATGTATTTATAATACCTTAATTCAACCGCTGATGGATTATGCTGATACAACTTTGGGTTCCCTGAGTACTGGTTGCACACAAGATCTTCAACGAGTGCAAAATAAAGGGGCTCGAGTAATAATATCATCCAGTATCGCCATATCACAACTGAAATGGATCAACTTAGAAACCAGGAGAATTATGCATCAATGTACATTGGTATATAGATGTCTACACGATATAGCTCCTGAATACCTTGTTCAATATTTTGTGTTAAATAGATCAATCCATGGACGTAACATGACAATACAATCTAACAACATTTACCTTCACAAACCTAAACTTGAAATTTTTAAGAAAGCTTTTAAATGTTCAGCTGCTTATCATTTTAATTCTCTGCCTAATGAGATTAAACAATCCTCGTCGCTGAACAGTTTTAAAACACAAATACGTAATCACTTCTTAGCTTTTGTAACTTAAGTTTTTCATTCTACCTTATATTTAACTCAATCCTGTAATTTAGGCTATTTGTATTTTCATATGTATTTAGTTAATAATGTAGGGCCCTGAATACCAGCTTTGGCTGAATGGGCTACCCTACTAAAATAAATTTATCTATCTATCTACAGTGTATCTATCTAACTTCAGGATATTAGTGCCTATATATAAATACCGAGTATGTAGAGTTGAGAATTGACAAACAATATTCAATGATCAGTTTATTGAAATCTTCAACAAGAGTCCGCTAACCGGACCTAGAAAAGTGGTTGGATAAAACCCTGCTCTGCGTATCTCGGATTATGCAAAGCTGCGATTCCTTAACTTCTGGTTTCAACGGTCCAGTTGCTCGGTCTCCATCCGTAATCCGGCAATTATGAACGAATCTCAGCACCCAAGATAAAACATGAACTAGTTTCGACCAACCGGACCATCTTGTTGGATTTAACCTCCACGTAGAATCATTAGACAAGAGCGTAGGTGGTAGAATAGAGATCAACGTTATCTTCCTCTCACTGTTGACATCCTCTCCCTTTACGATCTTTCTTATCGACCACTCCGACTCCTTTCCCCGCAAAAATCGGGGACTTTGCCACCACGATTCACTCGAACTCAACTGTGAAGCTCGGACAAAAATTCAACATGAACGTGTTTCAAAATCTCATGTGATAGTCCACCAAGAGAACATGGAAAAGGTGTATATTCTATAAAAGTGATGTCTTTTTGGGTTTCATTGAAATTTTCAATCAGGTAACGCCCTCGCAAATTATACGGAAATTCTGTTTGCTTTTTATAGCGGCGGTATTGGGATTACGGCTAGCAACGATCATCGTAGCCGCGTTGGGAATTCCAGTATCCGAGGCGCGATTTTGGAGTGATAGCATGAATGTGCTCCTTTGGGTCCGGGGGCGAGAATTTCGACCATTTGTGGAAAATAGAGTGTGCCTGAATGATCCAGAGTTGTACAAGTCCTGAGCAGTGGCACTACGAAGGAGAATCATGCTGATCTATTGTATGCTCTCGAGGACGCACCCATACGAAAATTCCACATGAACTGTTCCATAATCACATATGAAAATGGGTTTTTTACCTCTCGTCGGGCAGGATATTCACGAAGAAACCATTCATTTTGTTCTTGTAGCCAACAAAAAATAACCGAACAACACTTCGATAGTGAGAGAAAACCACAAAAAAGATTCTGTGTTGTAGAATATGAAGGCTAGGCAAACTGACAACATCACCTTATATATGCAGCAATCCAACAAAAAGTTAAACTGCATATTTTGGTGATTAAATCCATCTGGAAATATCTTTTTCATCTAGCGTGTTTTCCTGATGTTTTTACCTCAAGCTTATTTTCGGCTGCAGTTTGCTATCGTCAGCGTCATATAATAGAAAACCATGATCCACGATTGGCCGATTAACTTAGAAGAACATGAAAGACCTCCCCTGATTAGTAGTTGACGGGTTTTGGGAGAATTGCAATGCTTTTCTAAAGTCTCGCAACATCCCGCGTGTTTGGATCACGTTATCCAAACACGGATATTTCTTAATACCTACAGGCTACAGTGTAACCTGCGTGTAACCCTAACCCTAGCGTTTCGGACGCGTTCCAAATTGCGTCAGGAACGCGTTCCGGCTTTCAGGCTATCAATGTCGTGATCGCTTCGGCCATATCCGGAAATTCTCGCCATTTTCGATTCGTAGCGTCGTATTGTTTTATATCGTCGCTCCGCCATATTTACTGTATACAAGAGATATTTTACGATGACAAAGCTTTCGTTATATGCAAGAAATAGAGTGATTTCTTTGAATCGGCTAGAGTAAAGATTCAAAAAATAAGATATTCTAGACGAGGAAGGAATTAAAACCTCAATATTAAAACCACTTAAAATATTTTTAACTTTGTTTGTTTCGATAATTGTTTTGTCAATGTTAAAAAAAAACATTCTAAAAAACATTCTAAAAAAAAACATTCTAAAAAAAAACATTCTAAAAAAACATTCGCATACGAGAATGTCACGAAAAGCCATCGTAGAATAGTCGAGAAAAATCGTAGTCCAAGCTAGGGGGAGGCGGTTTTTCGGTAAACCGATAAAAAAACCGTTACGGTAGTTTTTGAAAACCGGTTCAACCGATGTTGCATTCAGTGAAAAACAGGAAAACTGAAAAAACAGGACAAAAATCGGTATTTCAATTTACATGACGCGTTCGTGATTATTTCGCATATGAAATCGAGTTATTTATACGGGTTTATTACAAACGGATTTACACAAGATTTACGGGTCGCCACCTACCTATACTATCAAGTTTTGTGATTGGTTGATTAAAACAATAAAACAATAGAATCAACCACAAAGAAACCAATGTCCTAACCCTAACCACTTTTGTTCCATATAGCCAATCACAAAACCTGTTCATTTTAGGTACGTATTTACTGAGATTTACGGAAAAACTGAGATTTTGTTTGAATTTGTTAGCGTCTTCGAAATACGCGTTCATGGTGCGACGTTCGTTGCCAATTAGTGTGATCGGCGATGTTAAAATGGAAGGCTTCGATTTCACAGATTCGCACGAGCTAGCATTTAAGCGGATCATGTGCATAACTTGCTGGGGTTCAACACAGCATGATAAGCAGGGTATTCCGCAACAAGGACATTAAAAGGGTTCTTGGTGACGACAAAGACACTTCCCATTTGGTGCCAAAGTGGGAAGACTTGGAAGTTTTAGAGTTCATCGATAAAGCACTTGGTCCACTCAAGGAATTCACCGATATCATGTCAGTGAACAAGTACGTCAAGATTAGCATGCTAAAGCCAATTCTTCATCGCCTGTCAATGACAGAGTTGGCCCACCAGGATGATGATTGAACATCTTCAGGAATGTGTTCTGGAATGTGTTCTTGAACACGTCCAGAATGCGTCAGGAACGTGTTCTGGATGAGAACGCAGCGTTAGGTTATTTCTGAGCAGTACTGTATTTCTTTTATAAAAGAACAATAACACACTAGTTTTGTTGCCATAAAATCCAGTGTTTGTATTGCCTAATCCAAACACGGGTATTGACCAATCAGAGCTTGCATGTTGTGGTCTAGTGGTTACCACACATGTTTATGAGCTGGGAGACCTGTGTTCAAACCCTGGGTCAGACCACCACTCAGGGTCTTAAAATAATTGAGGAGAAGGTGCTGCCTTTGCAATAACACCTGTCACCAGCTGCTTTGCAAGGGGACATGTTTCAAAACTGGTTCAACATTTACCTGAAGCTGATCAGTGCAAATTTCCCAATCTTGCTCCTCTTCATTCACACTTTCATTGCTACAATAAATATTATATATGAAAAGATCTTGATAATAAATTTTATCTGCTGCTAAAAATAGTTATATGTATTGAAAATGGCCTGCAGAGTAGAGCTCAAGCTCTCATTTTGTAATTCCTTAAAATTACTGTCAATTAGATTCCTCTTAAAAATGGTCTAAAAATGCAGGAAATGGCATTTCCAAGACTTACAAATTCAAACATTTTGGGGACTTGGCTGATGTGGTATAAAAACGGTAAATGATGATGTGGTAAAACAGTAATTTTGAATATACCAGTATTTTTACAGATCAAATTTTCATGAAATTTAAACTTTTTTAGTACTTGATGTAAAGTTATTCAAAACGCATAAAATATTATAAATAGCAGTCGTGTGCATTCACATAACGCTGGTCATGGATTGAAAAAGTCTAAGCATGATAAATTTAGAATGTTTTATTTCTCATTTTCTAAAAATCCAGTTTATAATTATAAATATTCTGCGAGAAACACCAACATGTTCGCTTTGTCAGGCTTCAGTTCGGCTTGCTGCAGAGTCACAATCGGTCCAGTATAGTATACTCAGTATGGCACTGTCGACTGGCAACTGCAATGAGCTGTATAAATTCTGACACAGTGACATTTTACTTTTAACCTAAGTTGATACATTTAATAGGTTCAGCTTATGTTTTTTCTACGAATATGCGAAAATGGGGTGTAACACACAACCGATAATATCGAAAGTTTCGATATTTCCGGTATCTGAGAATTAGAATATTGAATATTCGGTATTTTAAAAATGTTGGTAATTACCAAAATATTGATATACCACATCAGCCTAGCTAGCCTGTCCTTCCAATATTCAAACTGCTCTGCCACATGTAATTAGTGTTCACATTGATAGTAAAAAGTAAAAAGTAAATAGATTTACCTGTAAATGATTGATTATGTTACTAATTTAATAGTATATCTTATATTTTGTAAATAGCTCTTATCACTATTCTTCTACATGTACATGTACAGTACACTCCTCTTGCACACGCCCCTCGTGGAAATCAGCTTCGGTTGACCCGGGACAACGTGTTTAAATAAAGTTTTGTACAGTATATTCTTATTATTTCTATGTTCAGCATTTAGTAAAACAAATTTTGCTCAATAAAAATTCAAATATACAGTATACACAGAAACACTACAATACATACAGCACATGTATACTAGTGGTAGTACATGTGGACGTGGTAGACAATAAATGCCAGTCAGCAGAGTATGACAATTTGTTGTGATTGGTTGATTAAAACAATAAAACAATGGTTCAATCAACCACAAACTGATAGTCGCTGGTCGTCGTGGTATAAAACATAAATTTAACAAGAAAACTCTTTTATTGGACTTTAGAAGTTAGATGTTGATTGAGAATTTGTCGCATATTTATCTAACTTTTCCGTGCTGAATCGTTCTTGACATGTCACATTGTTGTTTGCTATCCTTCACGGATTCAATCCGGTTTTTGCGAACGAATATCTCCTTTGCCAGTTTAGTTACGTAATGTAGATTATTCATGGCTGATGCATAATAAAACTTCGGCTGATAACACAAGTGCTGGCCTGGTATCATGCTCAACCAATATTATATTTGCTAAGCAAGCCTAAAGATGTCAGAATCAGTAGCCAAATTTGCCTTCAAACCACAATAGAAACCATACCTTTCCCACTTTCTTTTAATTTTCGTGGATTGTTGAGGCCTTCGACGATTCAAAAAGGACGTGAACATGCTAAATTGAACGAATTTTTTTGAAATAGACCGCCGTTAAGACAAAGACGACTACAAACATCCAAAACCAAGTGATAAGCTGTCATACTCCTGGCACGTTTAAGGGCCCACAGATGCTTGTGATGATTCAGCGGTCCACAGAAGCTCTCTAGATCGATTAGGATACGATACTCAAACACTATCTGATTGGCTAACCATATGTAGTTACGTAAGAGAAAACTATTTCGGATAATTCATATAAAACTATGCCCACTGCACATGGCGTAAGGATGAAACTCTAGGCGGGGGCGAAACGACTTTGAGTTGGAAAAAGACCTAAAACGGAGAAAGACATTCTCCATCGAATGTGTAAAATGTCCCCCTATGTTCCTGAAGCATTTAAGTATTTTCAAACTGGATAACGGGAAGATGCTGAACATTGACGTGTACTGTAATACATTTCTTTTCGTCCTCTTGACAATTTATTTGGTATACCAACTTGGAACATAAACCACTTAACAGATCACAACAATTACCGACACCATACAAAAGACTTCTTCGCACACACCAACGAACAATAGACCTACCGACAAACAATATACCCACGCTTAACGCATGACAAACAATATTGGCCCACGCTCAGTGGCGGAAATTGTTGTGGGATGGGGGCGCAGCCGCCCCCCCTTCGTCAAATTGCCAATTTGTCGGAAATAAGAAAATTTCCATACGTAGTATACATTAATCATAAATGAATAAAGTTCCATTATTATTATTATTATCGATTTGAACTATTTACACTTTTTCGATAGAAAATGTCTTTGTCTTTCAGATGGAGTTAGCTTGAAGGCGTTGTGTGAAGTTGATCGTCCAGGTTGTTGTAGTCTTGAGAAAGACTGTTGTTGGTGACTGACAGTGATAAACCTCTCTTTTACAGGTAGTTTACCAATGTCTACTTGAATTAACATTATATGGTATAAAAATATTAGTATGACATTAAAGTCGGGTCATCCCATTCTTTGTTACGTTTACAAAATATATAGTAAGATGTCCTTATGCAAGTGTTCATAATTTTCTGAGTATAGTATACTTTCTACATCGTTCGTCAAATTTCAGGTCTTTCAGCATTTCAATAAAGTCTACAGATGACTGATTAAAAACTCCAAGCGAACTGATAGATAAATTTATAAATTTCACTTTTTCATAATTTTTGTGCTGTTCGTCAATAAGTTCTAGATATTTTTGTCTCTTACGGGTTGCATTAGTAAGAAGATTAGATTCAAATCCAACAGTCAGTTCGAGTGTGTAGATGTATTTGTTTTCGATTGTCACCAGAAGATCAGGGCGCAACTTATCTCTGGTGATAACAGATGGACTGGTGAAGCCAGGCAGGTCAGCATCAAGGTTAATAGAGTGTTGTACGGATTTAAGAGAGGTTGCAATGAAATTAAGAACGGAATCGTGTCGCCACGTAAAACGTCCTTCGTTTAGGTATGTCTTGCATCCAGCGACGACGTGGAGCAGGGTTTCTGGTTCCAAGCAGAAAGAGCAGTCGGATGTCGGTGATGTTCCCCATTTCAACAGATTCTTGCGAGCGTAGTATTTATGTACCGGATGAAGAAGTTAAAGATATTTTTAGGAAGTTTGTTTTGGACCGAGGACCATATAGAGTTGAGCGAGAGTGTAGAGTATTTGATAATATTGGAGAAGAATGAACCTTGTGATATGAGGTGATTTTGAAGCTTATTTTCATTTTCTACGTCTTTTGTGTTTTTGTACTTGTCATATTGTACATTTTTGTGATTGCTTGTGGCCATCCATAGGTTTTTGATCTCTTCATTTGGTGATGATTTCAAAGCTTTCCGAGATACAGTTTGACATTTAAGCCGAATTTGTTATGAGGATGTAGGACGTTGCTAAGAGTTGCGGAAATTGGAAGCTCGAGCCACTTTCGGATATATTTTGACGCGATATTATCTAGATTCTCGTTTACCCAGGTTTTACCTATATCAGAAACGGTGAAGTGCCAAGAGATTTTTGAAAGTACATAGCGACGGTACACCAGAATTTTGTTCTTCGGATGTAATGGTAGTTATTCATGGTATTAGTCAGTGTGTCATATAATTCAGATTTGTGATCTTCGTCAGACATATTGAAGTTAAAGTAGTGACCTAAGTATCGAAAGGATTTACCATTCTCAACACGTGGTACAAAACAGCTATTTATGAACAGTTTAGGGAGATATTGAACGGATTTTGTTAGTTCTTTTTCAATTCCAAATGTTGAGCATTTATCCATACGTATAATCATATTGGCCCACTGACACCAGATGGTAAAACGGTTTAGTAGCATTTGAATTTCTTTTTCCTGACCAGTGATAACGGCAGCATCGTCGGCAAATTGGAACCAGTGGATTGCGTTGCATAAAATACCATTCTCGCTTAAATTCCAAAATCCAAGTTGACGGTATTTTTCAGATTTGATGTGTCGAATAAATGTATTGAATGACATATTGAATAAGAGAGGGCTGAGAGAGTCAACTTGGAGAACGCCACGACCAACTGTAATGAAACGTGTGTTGAACTCTTCGGTTATGATGGAAGTTTGGAAATCAGTGTAGAGGCTGTCTATGATATTTTTTATGTGATCGGGAATGTGATGATACTCAAGGACTTCGTGAATAAGGTTATGATGGACTTCACCAAATGCATTCTTAAGGTCTAATAATGTTATGACGAGAGATCGTTGTTTTGTACGCACTTTGTTTATTATGTGTGCCATCTGAGCTGTGTGTTCTAGCGTTCCGGAGAGTTTTGGGGTGAAACCCGGCTTTCTGGATGTTTTATTCTATGTACTTGTTTACTGCAAGAAATTGAAATGTTTTATTACGAAGGCATGATGTTAAAACTTTAAGCGGAATGGATTCGAGTGTTATTGGGCGAAAGTTTGCAGGTTCGTCTGTTTCCCCTTTCTTGTGTATTAAAATAATAATAATAATAATAATAATAATAATAATAATAATAATAAATTTTTATTGAAATACTTTATATAAATATACAATTATAAATCTCACTAATAACTAAAAACACCTAAAAGCCCTAAAATGCGTGATGATTCAAACGCCATTCACTAAATGTACGTGTCCGGCATCAATGTCTTTAAATAGCGTTGTCGCTTAATAATAATAATAATAATAATAATAATAATAATAATAATAATAATAATAATAATAATAATAATAATGGAAACTTTATTAAATGACTTTTTAGATAATATACAACTGTAAATCTCGCTTATTTAAGGCAACTTGTGAAATTCATGAATAATTAATGAGGCTAAGCCACAATCACAACGTGGTATTTTGGTCACATGTATAGCTATGTAAAGCTCAATAAAGATTCAATACTGATTCGACGATCTTTAACAAAGTTATGAATGCTTATTAGGACGATCTTTAACAAAGTTATGAATACTAATTAAGCCTATAGCATCGTTCATTGGTTCATTTCACAAGTACGATTAAATACTCGCGTCAGATCTGTATGGGATTTACAATGGCTCGTGCTACGCACTCGCTATTGTAAATGCCCATACAGATCTGCCGCGAGTATTTTATCTATTACTTACAATCGGCTACTTGAATCAACACTAACAATATATAATTACTAATAACTATATATAACAACATAAAACAAATATATAGCGCAATAATTTTAAAAAGTTAGCAGTTTGGGATTTGTCCATTCCTTGTTTCGGCAACAGAATATGTAATAGGTGGTTCTGATTGCGATCGTCGTCATTCTCTTAATACAATATTTTTGGTCAGTCTTGTCAAGATATGTCAAGACTAAGATCATTCAGCATTTCTATGAATGTAGAACATTCTGCTGCAAAGACACCAAGGGAGCTGATCGATAGGTTTACAAATTTAACTGATCTAAATTGTTCACCTTGACTTCGTTCCCTAATCAATTAATAATAATGATAATAATAATAATAATAATAATAATAATAATAATAATAATAATAATAATAATAACAATGAAAACTTTTATTCAATTCAATCAGTTGAGCTATTTACAAATATGAAAACTAGGTTATATAAGAAGATAAAAAAGGCAGTCCAACAGAGACGATCTGAGAAGATCAAACAATTAGTAAAATTTCAACAAATCTGGATTGGTCCACGATTTGTTGCGTCGTATATACAAATAAAAGGAGGCGCGCATGGACACTTCCATGCACTTATCTAACATTCTTGTACAGTTTATTTCAGTACCGTTAAAGAGACGTTTTGTTTTATGTGCTTTGTGATATGGCCAAGAGGTAATTTCCACGAAAATCTTCTTGAAATGTTTAAAAGTAAGTGAGCAATCTCGTTCGATTTGGTTGTATTTTTCCATTTTATAGTTCCTGCTTTTTTCAGTGTTCGTTTCGAAACAGCAAGTAAGTTCTATAACATAGATGGTGTCATTTTTTGTTATAACGACGTCCGGACGAAACGACTGGAATAGCTCACTGGGACATCGATAATCCTGAAGGTCGACATATATTCTGAAGCCGTGCGAGCTCAGCTGGCTCAGATACCTCATCATAGTGTAAAGTATCGAGTCGTGTCTCCATGTGTAACGGCCTTCCTCCACAGCTACTGAACAATTTGATAGCATATGGCGTTGTGTTTGACGCTCAGAGCAGAGGTCACATGAATCAGCTTCAATTTTCTCCCAGCGATGCAAATTGGAATTTACTGAGTATTTCCTGAGGATCTCGTTTATTGATTTACTGAGGATCTTCCTTATACTTAATTTACAGTATTGGAAAACATCGACGACTAGTTGGAGGCCAAAACCAAATTTACTGACCGATAACTTCAAATGCGAGAGATTTGCTCCTTGATGGAAGTGGAGCCATCTCTTAACGTATGATACGATCTTCTCGTCCAAATTTAGAGTTATCCAAGTCGAAGATAGCTGGTACACAGATAGTCTCCATCGGATTTTACTGTATACATATTTAGTAATTATTGAGATTTTATGCTTTGGATGAAGACTGAGGTAAATTGTGTATTTTCTCAGTTTTCTCAGTAACTTCAGTTCCATTGATTCAGAACATCAGTTCCATTGCTTCTGAACATCAGTACCATTGACTCAGAATATCAGAACTTCAGTTCCATTAACTCGGAACTTCAGTTGCATTGATTCAGAACCTCAGTTCCATTAACGCGGAACGTCAGTTCTGTTCACACAGAATATTAGTTCCATTTACTCAAAAATCCCGGCAGTATAATCGACTCGCAACGCGTCAGTTCCATCGACTCGGAACTTCAGTTCCATTAACTCGGACCATCAGTTCCATTGCCTCGGAACTTCGGATCCATTGATTCAGAACTTCAGTTCCATTGATTCAGAACTTCAGTTCCATTGATTCAGAACTTCAGTTCCATTGATTCAGAACTTCAGTTCCATTGACTTAGAAATTCAATATCATGCCTCGGAACTTCAGTTCCATTGATTTAGAACATCAGTTCCATTGCCTCGGAACTCGAGTTCAATTAACTCGGAACTTCAGTTCCATTGATTTAGAACATCAGTCCCATTGCCTCGGAACTTCAGTTCCATTTACTTAGAAATTCAATATAATGACTCGGAACTTCAGTTCCATTGATTCAGAACATCAGTTCAATTGCCTCGGAACTTCAATTCAAATTAACTCTGAACTTCAGTTCCATTGATTCAGAACATCAGTTCCATTGCCTCGAAATCAGTTCCATTGCCTCGGAACTTCAATTCAAATTAACTCGGAACTTCAGTTCCATTGATTCAGATCGAACATCAGTTCCATTTTCCCAAAACGTTAGTTTTGTTGACTCAGAACATCAGTTTCATTTACTCATAAATCCCGGCAGTATCATCGACTCGGAACGCGTCAGCTCCATTGACTCAGAACATCAGTTCCATCGACTCGGAACTTCAGTCCCATTGATTCAGAAAATCATTTACTTAGAAATTCAATATCATGACTGGGAATATCAGTTCCATTTACTTGGAACTTCAGTCCCATTGATTCAGAACATCAGTTCCTTTGCCTCGGAACTTCAATTCAAATTAACTCGGAACATCAGTTCCATTGCCTCGGAACTTCAGTTCCATTTTCCCAAAACGTCAGTTTTGTTGACTCGAACATCAGTTCCATTTACTCATAAATCCCGGCAGTATCATCGACTCGGAACGCGTCAGTTCCATTGCCTCGGAACTTCAGTTCCATTGACTCAGAACATCAGTTCCATTGACTCGGTACTCGAGTTCCATTAACTCGGAACTTCAGTTCCATTGATTCAGAACATCAGTTCCATTACCTCGGAACTTCAATTCAAATTAACTCGGAACTTCAGTTGCATTGATTCAGAACATCAGTTCCATTGCCTCGGAACTTCAGTTCCATTTGCCTCGGAACTTCAGTTCTATTTACTTAGAAATTCAATATCATGAGTCCTGAGTCAACAAAACTAATTCCGAGTCGATGATACTGCCGGGATTTATGAGTAAATGAAACTGATGTTCTGAGTCAACAAAACTAACGTTTTGGGAAAATGGAACTGATGTTCTGAATCAATGGAACTGAAGTTCCGAGTTAATTTGAATTGAAGTTCCGAGGCAATGGAACTGAAGTTCCGCGTCATTGACTTGGAACTTCTGTTCCATTGATTCAGAACATCAGTCGTCAGTTTTGTTGACTCAGAACATCAGTTTCATTTACTCATAAATCCCGGCAGTATCATCGACTCGTAACGCGTCAGTTCCATTGCCTCGGAACTTCAATTCAAATTAACTCGGAACTTCAGTTCCATTGATTCAGAACATCAGTTCCATTGCCTCGGAACTTCAGTTCCATTTTCCCAAAACGTCAGTTTTGTTGACTCATCAGTTTTGTTGAGAACATCAGTTCCATTTACTCATAAATCCCGGCAGTATCATCGACTCGGAACGCGTCAGTTCCATTGCCTCGGAACTTCAGTTCCATTGACTCAGAACATCAGTTCCATTGACTCGGTACTTGAGTTCCATTAACTCGGAACATCAGTTCCATTAACTCGGAATTTCAGTTCCATTGATTCGGACTCCAGTTCCATTGACGCAGAACTTCAATATCATCGACTACAAACTTCAGTTCCATCGACTCAGAACTTCAGTTCGATTGACTCAGAACTTCAATATATCATCGACTCAGAACTTCAGTTCCATGGACGCGGAACTTCAGTTCCATTAGTGACTCGGAACTTCAATTCAATCGCTGAAAATTATTTCCAAACACGGGTATTTATCAATCAGAGCCTGTAGCATACATGTTATTTTATAATATTTATTCCAAAACACTATATCCAGCATTATATGATAGAAGTTTTTACCACCTCAAAAATTACGCGACGAATTATTCATAGGTAAGGCATTTTTATTTCACTTCGCCGATACAAAGACAGGCATTTGTTCCACCGAAGCCAAATGAATTTGACAACGCTATGTGCCTTTTACTATCATTTGCTGTTAATTCTTGAGGTTTGTTCGGAACATAATTCAGATTAAACTCTGACTTGGATGACACTTCGTGTAAGTTTAACGTTGGTGGAGCCACTCCCTATATAATGAAAAGCAAAGTAAACTAGCGTATCTGCAGGTCTACGAGTTCATAGTTTCATTTGAAACGTGAGGAAATAAGGTACCGCCAAATGACATAAAAAGCGATCAGATGCACGGATACCATGCTATACATGCAAAGAATATACGGTTTTATTATATGGCTTGGCTCGTGAGAGGTCTTAACGCAGCTTTTCTGCAATCTGATTGGTTCCTGAGCGTACAAAACAACTGAAACGTTTTAAAAAATTGAGGAAGAGCACAACACTTGCCACAGAACATGCAGTGTACAGTATTGTCTCGTACCCAAGTGTCTCAAGCTCAACACTCGAAAATGGGGCAGGGAGGGAGAGGAGGGCGAACGATCCCATCACTCCTCGCACGCTAAGGCGCCGGCCTCCTTTGTGCGCCTGGGTACGAGGCAGGAAGAAAATATGAAGCAGAAATAAATAATTTTGTTTTTACTAAAAATTAAAAAAATTGGAATGGTATAGTTCACTATATTAAATGTATTATATCGATCACAACGACACAACATATATTTCTTTTACGAAGATTTGAAAGAATATCATAGATTCACAGTTAATGTCGTATTGTTTAATGAACCAGCCAAATACATGTACTGTCGATACCAAAATTGAGGTATTTTATCAATATTCCAGACTCACATAATTTCCCCAAGTCCCAGAGGTTATACGCAGCCCGGTTTTGGTTGTCAATAATATTATTTGATAACATAGTTATAGACCTCTTTCATAATGGCGGCCAGTCTAGATATATATTCTTTTATGCATGCAAATCAGCCTTTCTGGCCTCGTTACAAAGCGAAGATTTTTTGGTATTACAGACACACGAACGAGGTCACAAAGGCTAATTTAAATGAATATAGAAGTATATTTAATTTGGGTCTCATTATGAAAGAGGCTTATTATAGTACCTCTTTTACGGCTAAAGTTGTAAAAACTGCTTCAATTGCACCAGCAGCCCCTAGTAAATGACCAGTAGAACCTGCACGAAAGTGAAAGAAGGAAGGCAATCTATCAGAACTAAATAACCTGCCTCGGGCTTAAAGTATAGAAATTATTCGCTGATGCAGGGCACTTTTTGAATAACAGTGTTTCACAAGTTTTCATTTACACAGACAGGTAGATCATTCAGCTCTTGAACCACACACACAAGTTTGTAGTAGTTCATTTATTTATCATAATTACCTTTGGTTGATGATACTTTCAAGCTTTTAGTATTCTCAAATAACGCTTTTATTGCCCGGTTTTCGACAGCATCGCCTAAATTATGGAAAATTTGTTTAATATATAAAATAAAGATAACAATTTTTTCGATGGTGACAAACTTAAATATTATTTTGTAAAACGCATTTTCCATGGTGAATGGTAATGTTCGAGAGTTCTTACAAGAACTGTTTGGAACTTAGCAGAGTCAGAGTTAAGAATGAAGTAGAGTTAGAGTAAAAATAACTCTGACTCTGCTAAATTTCGAACAAACATTGCCATTCATTGCAAAAACCAAAGAGAAACAAGTGAAATAAAGCGAAGTGGAGGAAGATGGAGCGAAGAGAGGAGAAAGGCAAGGAGGGGCGAGGAGAGCAGAGCGAGGAGGGGCGAAGAGAGTAGAGTAGCGAGGAAAGAGGCGATGAGCGCACTGAAGAGCGAGGAGCGAAGAGAGGGGCGAAGAGAGGGGCGAAGAGAGGGGCGAAGAGAGGGGCGAAGAGAGGGGCGAAGAGAGGGGCGAAGAGCGCTGCAGAGGACAAGAAGAGGGACAAGAAGAAGGGTGAAGAGAAGCAACATATCCTCCTACCTATAGAACTACCAATTATACACATTTACTAACTATTGGTAACGCAAGAAACTGGATCACTTACTCGTTATTGATAATTGATAATGATGAGGTAATGGTAGGAGGATGAGTGAGCAAGGAGAGAATAGGAGAAGTATAGAGTAAAGTTAAGCAGAGCGATGAGAACAGATAACAAGCAAGAGAAATGCATGGATATTGATTAGATTGACTTGCCAACTGGAGTAGATGTAGCATGGGCATTAATATACGAAACATCGTTTGGTTGTAAATTGGCATCTCGTAAAGCAGCTTTCATACAACGGATGGCTCCTCTGCCGTCTTCACTCGGTGATGTAATGTGACAAGCGTCTCCTTTTCAAAATCATAAGATAATCAACAATTAAAGTAGAGCCTATTTGAAATCCATTTCGAATGATCTCATGCTTTATGAATTTCATTTTTGTTATTTGAAGAATTGTCTGTGAGTTTTTCAAACGAAAATTGTAAACTAAAGTAATACCTTGTGAGAGTATTAAAGTACAATGGTCGAGAAAACTTGGTTGAAAATCAATATGTTAGTGAAGAAAAAATAATAATGCAAGAATGACAACGACATAACCTTTTGAAAGGATGTCTCTCGACTCTCGTATGTCGGTTGATCATTGTTTTATTATTTATTGGACGATACATGGACGATCGACTTGCTCAAATCCTCAATTGATATATGTACTGCATTCTATGCGGCAGTCTGCACTATATATACTATACATTGCTGTACTAGTGAATGCGGGAGCTTGGAGTAGACAGGATCGAACCTGTAACCTTCTGATTTCTTATTGATTTCGTCTGAAATTTAGTCTCAGAAAATACCAGAAAGTCTCGTTGTTCAAAGTTCATAATATAAAATCAGCAAATACCATGACTTCAATGAGCGATATATCAAGACTTCAATGAGCGATATAAAAATGTTGTACTACGGACTATATAAGGTAGTGTAGAAATACAAATCGAAAACTGTTCACTTTACATTTCACTCTCTGACGAAAGACCTTCGCTCAAAACGTTAGACCTGCTACACACTATTTCGGCAGTACACCAATTGATTCGATTAGTTAAAGTGTCTATATATAATAATAATAATAATAAAAGACGTATTAGGAGCATTATACAATAGTCTCAATGCTGTTACAACAATATATTCTTAATTTTACTTATAAAACTTATTACAGTTTCATTATAAGATATAAAGCCTACTACATATATTACCACTATGCACAAAAAACTATTAATTTTAAAAAAGAAAAGTCTTAAAGAGTGAGTGTCAGGGTAGTGCTTTGCGCGCTTGTTTTCTTCTTGGCGGCCATTTTATGGGACGCCTATTTCAGTTCACAAACGAATCCGTCGATATTTGATCAATCCTTCTTATAAATTATCCATTTTCAAGTTTTCTAAGAAGTAAATATACCTGAGTGATCAATTATTGTGATATTTTTCGTAAAATTTATCATTTACTATAGTAATCTTTTCGATACATAGAAGCTTACGAGCGCTTCACCTCCGAAGCGTGGAAGGCCGGGTTATGCTGCTGAAACAGCGCGAATAAGTTTGCGAATGGAAGTGTTTGATGAGTGACTAGTAAATAAATATATTTTGTTTCTTCTGATGTTTTGTTCATTTGAATTCGCAAAGATTCAGGAACTAAAGCCATCCGGGCCAGCTTGTTCGTCAGAAACGGCGTTGTGCGTGGCCCGCAGTGGTTCACAAACAAGCGAACCGCAACTGTTCAAATCGTCTTGAACATTAACTTCATCAACGCCCCGAAGTCAGGATCGGACTCCAATTTCAACATTTCCAAATAAATCTAGAGTTCACATGCAAATTATAGTTCTAACGATGCGATGCACTGCAATCAATTCGTACGAAAACAAAAACACAAGCGCGCAAAGCACTACCCTGACACTCACTCTTCTTAAGTACTGACTTAAAATTACTTAACATATTAAAGCTTCTAATTTCCTGAGGTAATGAATTCCACAGTTTTGGTGCCGCAACCGAGAACGCTCTGTCTCCATAAGACTGCCCGGCATGAGTCACCGTTTTGGAAGTAGCAGATTTCGGTCAGATGATCTCAAAGCACGAGTAGGTTTATATTTAATATAACCCCAAATACGATATTACTGATATCGAGTCTATATAAAGTGAAATGTAGTATACCAAAATTTGATACGAGAGTTTTGCGTTGATTTTCTCTAAAGTTTGTTTGTGACGTCAAATCGGAAATCAAATCGGAATTTGGCTTTCTTCTCTGCTTTCCGCGTGCTAGACCAGTTGAGAATTTGAGTCTTTTATCATTCATGACAAGTATATCATCAACATTTTACGTCAAATTTCTCAAGCAGCAGAATATTGTATCTAAACATGACTGATTTGGCGTCACTCATTTCGGAAAACAAATCCTTATACAGTAGAACATCAACGCACAGTTCAAATGATAAATATTTTTCCATTCAACTACATTCACTTCGTGTAGAATCTATATCCGTAATGTCGTGTTTGGGTTCATATATATAAGTTATTTACCAAACTGGAGGTCCGTACTGCAGGAAAAATGTTTCCTAAAGTCTTGATTGTACGGACCGAGGCCTAAGGGCGAGGTCCGTGCAATCAAGAGTACGTGAGGGCAACATTTTCCCAGTACGGACCGACTATGTTTGGTAAATAACTTATTTATTGTTTGCTTTGTTTGTTCATATTTTCACGATTTCTGAAGGTTTTAGCCTTTTTCGGGTCATTTTAGCCGCGAGGTCCGTACTCTAAAATTCCAGACCGCTCGTTAGACAAACAGAAAGTAGGATTTTCAAGGATTACGGACTGGGGAAAAATAAGGAAGCTTAGAATTAACAAATTTGCCATAGAATTTCACAGATTTAACAATCTACCAAGACAGTCTGTATGTGGTATATGTAGGTAAAACTCTTTCGTTTAGTAATGCCATATTATGACGTCATCATGACGTCACCGAAAAATCCTATAACTTCGAAGATTTTTAAGTAAAATTAATTTATCACATGCGATTAGAATCTGGACTGTTATCTTCGAAAAATACGCAAGGAATTTAAGAATTTTTAAAAAGAAACCGGGATATCGAAACCGGGATATCCATACGTACATTTTTGTAAAGGAAGTAATTTAGGTTTACGTGACACTCTGCACAAATGTAGCATAATGTCGAAAATGACGAAAATTATAGAGTTTTTGTGTTTGTCGATGACGTCAATGACGATGTCGATGACGTCATCAAAATCACTAGACGAAAGAAGTTTGCCTACATATACCAAACATAAAATATCTTGGTTATACCTTGAATTTATTTTCCACTCACGAAGTATATTGGGCGCTATATTATCTATCCTTAGCAACAGGTTGTCAACGACTTACCTGATAATCCATAGCCAAGAATCTCGGCATATATGTCAACATTTCTCAGCTTTGCATGTTCGTATTCCTGTAAGCAGAAATATAGAAATGTAAATTCCTTAAAATTTATTAATCTATTCTTGGTAAAAACGGATGTGGCGTAAAAATTGATAACACAATTTTTCACCACCCTGACCGCCATCATCACCACCCGTACAAAGACCATTATCTACAATAAATTGATCCTGATGTATCTGTATGTACCCTGGGCTTTACAGATACAAGCCGTAAATTTGTAATGAGGAACTCGCGGTACAATTCACCCCAAATAGATGTAGTTCTATAAAATGTATAATAAAGCAAATATAATATAAATTCAAAGATCTTTTTATATGAAACGTTCTCTCATAGGAATATATTTTGTGACTTAAAGTGCATATAACGTCTGTGGGAATGTAACATATATGTAATCTATGGATTATCCTGAGAAAAATTGTAATATATCTTGTCAGCCGAAAATTTCATCTTCATAGACTTTTTGCTGTTAAAGTTGACGGAAGTGATGCCATAGCGGGCATCGGTCTACATGAAAACCTCTTTACAGATGCTCGCTATGACGTCATTTCCGTCAACTTTAACAGCAAAAAAGTCTATGAAGATGACATTGTCAGCTGACAAGATATATTACAATTATCTCAGGAGAATCCATAGATTACAAATATGTAAATCCCCACAGACGTTATATACACTGCTGTTAAAGTTACCGGATGTGATGTCACAAGATGTATTTTTGTAGCAAGTAACAAAAGAAAACTGGTTTGGAATGCTTTTAACTTTTATTTTTTGGGGGAAATGTGAGGAAACGCGAGATATTCTAATACTCGGCCTATCACTCGTCCCAGGCTCCTTTGAGGATGTATACCATGTCCAGGGATGTATACTGGATATGTGTCCATAAGTTTAATATTGTAATCATTATTCGAATAAATGTTAATTCCGAATATTGTTAATCTCAAAACAAATAAATATACATATTAAATACGCTCGCCATAATTCAACTATAAGTTGATTTCCAAGTGCGACGTATACATTACAAAGTGATAAAACAGGCGGAAAGGGACTCCCCATCCATGGTGCCCAGACCTCGCACGCCTTGAATTTGTAGATTTTGAACGTTATCTCGGTCAATATTTAACCGATTTCAATTCTGAAAACAGATTTGGAATTACCGAGTCTAAATACATAACATTCGTGCATATTATATTACGAAATCCTGCTAAATTGAAATTAAATTGAAATCCTGCTAAAAACGAATTAAATCTTATTCGTAATCCTCAAATGTATACAATCCCTCGGGAAAATTAATATTTAAATGTGACCGCAGGTTTTCCGGACGAGACGGGGGCTCAGTTCTGAGAATGAGATTTCCACAAAAAATATGGCTGACATGGACTCTTGCGCTATTAAAAAGCGATATTGAAATCATGTTTTTTTTTAATTCTTCATAAATGTGCTGTCAGAATGCGGGAAGTGCCGTTTCAGAGATCCAAATTTCATGCAGTATAGGACAAAATGCACTATTAAAATCATGTTTTAAAACTTTTAAAATTCTTCACAAATGTGCTGTCAGAATGCGGGAAATGCCGTTTTAGATATGCGGTCACATGTAGAAATTAATCGGCATGTGTGTGCTGTTTGCCTCACTGATCTCTATGTTAAAGTGCCCCTCTGATCAAATTTTAGGTATCCCGAATTTTTACATATTTGTAAAGAGCATGGTGTTCTTACTTAACTTGCCAAATTTCAAGCAATCGCGAGCATGGGAAGTCGCCTTTTCAGACTGTTTTTATACGAGATTATACGGCCGCCATTACTCGAACATGTTTGCGATTAGAGGAAGTGACGTCAAAGACTCAACACGTGGCTAGCTGTGTATGAATATAAAGCTACTTGGGGAAAACTTTCTATTGTAACTTGTCGTATAATTTCCATAAAGCTTGTCACGTGTTGAGTCTTAGACGTCATAATCACATACTCTGCTGTGGAATCGCGGGCTCGTCTGGAACAAATTTTTAGCAATGGCGGACAAAATTTGGGCGATTTTGGAGGCTAAATTTCTTGTGATATAACGTTCATTTTTTTGGCAAATGTGAACATTTATTAACCTAAAATGATGTTCTGTAACAAAAAATGCCAGGAAACGTAATGTGATATTTCGTCGCAGGGGCACTTTAAGTGTGTTTGTCTCCCAACGAATATTGGCCGATTAAATTGGATCACCCAAAAGGCGTACTGGGAACATAGCTGATATAAGAGACGTCAGTTGAGCTGGGCTCTCATATACATATATCCATGCAGTAATGTTCTTTTTATCTTATATATGCATACCACACAATACCTCGAGTATTAAAGCTGCAGCACCTTCCGCCATGACAAAACCAGACCTGTGTTTGTCAAATGGACGCGATGCTTCTTTAGGTTTCTCATTAAATTTTGTTGTCAAAGCGTTGATCCTGTATGAAAAAGTGTTTATATTTAAAGATGAACTGTAGTCAAAAAAACAAATAATATTTTAATCAAAGACCTTCAAATGTTATGTGTAGAAATGTTAATAATTTGATAATATATACATTTTAGAGTTTGCTCGACGGCTCAAACAGGATGTTCAACGGTAATCGCTAGAATAAGATTTCCGCGGAAAGACTGAAAACTAGTTGTTTGAGAGTTCATACTAATCTAATTCCCACTATTCTCGTGCCCAGACCTTTCGCGGAACTATGTATAGTTTGTATGTCCACATATTTATGACGTTTTGTGACGTAACTCGTGGATGTCCGTTTAATCGCCGGATGCGGAAACTATCCGAATCAAATGTTCGGAACTCGCCAACGGCAACGTGTTCGGCTTTAGTGCTGAACTTCTAGCTGTATTTTATGGCGCGTTTATGTCGAAATTGAATGTGACCATTTCAACGCCATACATCTAATTCGAACAACATTTACTCGAAAGAGCAAGCCTCGCGAAGTTATAAATTTTCCATTCAAGCGGAAATCATGCGGGCGAAGTTATACATTTTCATTCAAGCGACACTTTTTCAAAATCGAACTTCACGTTTGTAATATTTCTGAATTGAACGACTTATATGGCGACTTAACGACTTATCTGACTTTCAACAGGGGGTACCCTTCTAATATACTTCTAATATAACGACTTTCAACTGGGGGTACCCTTCTAATATACCCACTGCTCCTGTGAATGTTTCGAGGCAGCATTTCACTTCTGATAAGAACTCCTAATTTTAAAGTATACTAACTAACGATCACCCGTCAATGAGTCTCAATGACGTCAAAATTGAAAAAAACCCGCCATTGGACATCAACTTTGAGCCGTCCAGCAAATTCTAAGATGGCGTCCAGAAGCATATAAAGCAGATACCGTAAAACTATTAACATCTCTAAACATTATACTTAAATTACTTTTTATTTTAAAAAAATTGTGTAGAAAAGTTAGATATACTGGCAAATGAAAAAGCGAGATATTAATATTCCAATACTCAATAGCGATAATCAGTTCCTCTACTTTCAAGGTAGCTCGCTAATTCGAGTTTTTACATTCCATAATGCAAAGCTGGATAGATTTGCTTTCTCTTTTTAGGAAGGATATTTTCCCTAAGCCGGCTAAGGTTATTTTAAATCAATTTTAAATCCTCATGAGTTCATTGTTTTTATCAGTAACCACAAGCCTCGCTTCTGTGCTGGCCGGCCATGCTTATAACAATGTTAACTATGGACAATCGTGTTACACAATGTTTTTTACCGGATTTCTAAAAAGAAGCATTTCCAGCCAGAAGCTGAGATGACTACCAAGCTTTGGAAATACAAGCAAATTTGGCATTTTGCCTCCACAGTGGAAGGTCGGAGGAAATGGCGCTGGGATTGGGCTGTCACATGACACGCTGAATTTCTGGGTGTTTTGATATGATAATTAATAATATAGTATAGCAGATTGTATAACAGGGTTTCTTTCAGAAAATATAACAAGAGGGGGCAAAACACCCCATAACGAAAATGGGGGGGATTGAGTATGAGGAGCCATTCACGCCAAAATTAAGCACTCTGCAATTTATAAAATGCAGCCTACAGTTTTATAAAATGCAACTACAATTTATAAAATGCAGCCTACAATTTTATAAAATGCAGCCTACAATTTTATAAAATGCAGCTACAATTTATAAAATGCAGGCTACAATTTTATAAAATGCAGCTACAATTTTATAAAATGCAACTACAATTTATAAAATGCAGCCTACAATTTTATAAAATGCAGCCTACAATTTTATAAAATGCAGCTACAATTTATAAAATGCAGCCTACAATTTTATAAAATGCAGCCTACAATTTTATAAAATGCAGCCTACAACTTTATAAAATGCAGCCTACAATTTTATAAAATGCAGCCTACAATTTTATAAAATGTAGCCTACAATTTTATAAAATGCAGCTACAATTTTATAAAATGCAGCCTACAACTTTATAAAATGCAGCCTACAATTTTATAAAATGCAGCCTACAACTTTATAAAATGCAGCCTACAATTTTATAAAATGCAGCCTACAATTTTATAAAATGCAGCCTACAATTTTATAAAATGCAGCTACAATTTATAAAATGCAACTACAATTTATAAAATGCAGCCTACAATTTTATAAAATGCAGCCTACAATTTTATAAAATGCAGCTACAATTTATAAAATGCAGCCTGCAATTTTATAAAATGCAGCCTACAATTTTATAAAATGCAGCCTACAACTTTATAAAATGCAGCCTACAATTTTATAAAATGCAGCCTACAATTTTATAAAATGCAGCCTACAATTTTATAAAATGCAGCTACAATTTATAAAATGCAGCCTACAACTTTATAAAATGCAGCCTACAATTTTATAAAATGCAGCCTACAACTTTATAAAATGCAGCCTACAATTTTATAAAATGCAGCCTACAATTTTATAAAATGTAGCCTACAATTTTATAAAATGCAGCTACAATTTTATAAAATGCAGCCTACAACTTTATAAAATGCAGCCTACAATTTTATAAAATGCAGCCTACAACTTTATAAAATGCAGCCTACAATTTTATAAAATGCAGCCTACAATTTTATAAAATGCAGCCTACAATTTTATAAAATGCAGCTACAATTTATAAAATGCAGCCTACAACTTTATAAAATGCAGCCTACAATTTTATAAAATGCAGCCTACAACTTTATAAAATGCAGCCTACAATTTTATAAAATGCAGCCTACAATTTTATAAAATGCAGCCTACAATTTTATAAAATGCAGCTACAATTTATAAAATGCAGCCTACAACTTTATAAAATGCAGCCTACAATGTTATAAAATGCAGCTTACAACTTTATAAAATGCAGCCTACAATTTTATAAAATGCAGCCTACAATTTTATAAAATGTAGCCTACAATTTTATAAAATGCAGCTACAATTTTATAAAATGCAGCTACAATTTTATAAAATGCAGCCTACAATTTTATAAAATGCAGCTACAATTTTATAAAATGCAGCCTACAATTTTATAAAATGCAGCTACAATTTTATAAAATGCAGCTACAATTTTATAAAATGCAGCCTACAATTTTATAAAATGCAGCTACAATTTTATAAAATGCAGCCTACAATTTTATAAAATGCAGCTACAATTTTATAAAATGCAACTACAATTTATAAAATGCAGCCCACAATTTTATAAAATGCAGCCTACAATTTTATAAAATGCAGCCTACAATTTTATAAAATGTAGCCTACAATTTTATAAAATGCAGCTACAATTTTATAAAATGCAGCTACAATTTTATAAAATGCAGCCTACAATTTTATAAAATGCAGCTACAATTTTATAAAATGCAGCCTACAATTTTATAAAATGCAGCTACAATTTTATAAAATGCAGCTACAATTTTATAAAATGCAGCCTACAATTTTATAAAATGCAGCTACAATTTTATAAAATGCAGCCTACAATTTTATAAAATGCAGCTACAATTTTATAAAATGCAACTACAATTTATAAAATGCAGCCCACAATTTTATAAAATGCAGCCTACAATTTTATAAAATGCAGCTACAATTTTATAAAATGCAGCCTACAATTTTATAAAATGCAGCTACAATTTTATAAAATGCAGCTACAATTTTATAAAATGCAGCTACAATTTTATAAAATGCAGCCTACAATTTTATAAAATGCAGCTACAATTTTATAAAATGCAGCCTACAATTTTATAAAATGCAGCTACAATTTTATAAAATGCAACTACAATTTATAAAATGCAGCCTACAATTTTATAAAATGCAGCCTACAATTTTATAAAATGCAGCTACAATTTTATAAAATGCAGCCTACAATCTTATAAAATGCAGCTACAATTTTATAAAATGCAACTACAATTTATAAAATGCAGCCTACAATTTTATAAAATGCAGCCTACAATTTTATAAAATGCAGCTACAATTTATAAAATGCAGCCTACAATTTTATAAAATGCAGCTACAATTTTATAAAATGCAACTACAATTTATAAAATGCAGCCTACAATTTTATAAAATGCAGCCTACAATTTTATAAAATGCAGCTACAATTTATAAAATGCAGCCTACAATTTTATAAAATGCAGCCTACAATTTTATAAAATGCAGCTACAATTTATAAAATGCAGCCTACAATTTTATAAAATGCAGCCTACAACTTTATAAAATGCAGCCTACAATTTTATAAAATGCAGCCTACAATTTTATAAAATGCAGCTACAATTTATAAAATGCAGCCTACAATTTTATAAAATGCAACTACAATTTATAAAATGCAGCCTACAATTTTATAAAATGCAGCCTACAATTTTATAAAATGCAACTACAATTTATAAAATGCAGCCTACAATTTTATAAAATGCAGCCTACAATTTTATAAAATGCAGCTACAATTTATAAAATGCAGCCTACAACTTTATAAAATGCAGCCTACAATTTTATAAAATGCAGCCACAAACTACTGGAATTGTTAAAGCATTGTAAGCAGTAAATTAGGGGGTTAGGATCTTTGTTGTTTTGGGGTTGATTACAATCCAATAATTTACTGCTTACAATGCTTTAACAATGCATTGTAAGCAGTAAATTATTGGATTGTAATCAACCCCAAAACAACAAAGATCCTAACCCTAACACCCTCATTAAGGCAGCATTTTATAAAGTTGTAGGCTGCATTTTATAAATTGTAGCTGCATTTTATAAAATTGTAGGCTGCATTTTATAAATTGCAGCTGCATTTTCTAAAGTTGTAGGCTGCATTATATAAATTGTAGCTGCATTTTATAAACTTGTAGGCTGCATTTCATAAATTGTAGCTGCATTTTATAAATTGTAGCTGCATTTTATAAATTGTAGCTGCATTTTATAAAATTGTAGGCTGCATTTTATAAAATTGTAGGCTGCATTTTATAAATTGCAGCTGCATTTTCTAAAGTTGTAGGCTGCATTTTATAAATTGCAGCTGCATTTTCTAAAGTTGTAGGCTGCATTTTATAAATTGCAGCTGCATTTTAAGTTGTAGGCTGCATTTTATAAAATTGTAGCTGCATTTTATAAAGTTGTAGGCTGCATTTTATAAAGTTGTAGGCTGCATTTTATAAATTGCAGCTGCATTTTCTAAAGTTGTAGCTGCATTTTATAAATTGTAGCTGCATTTTATAAAATTGTAGGCTGCATTTTATAAATTGCATGTGCTTAATTTTGGCGGGAATGGCACCTCATAATTGAGCGCCTTGGCAATTTACAAGAGGGGGCAAATATTTTCAAGGGCAGGGGGAAATATTTTTCAAAGGGCGGGGGGGCAATGTCTTCTGAAAAGAAACCCTGAGTATAGTCCATATAAGGAAGAGCAAATACGTTGCCCTAAAAATCATATACGTTGCCATGACGAGCAAATACATTGCCTAGTAGATTTCAATAAGGTTTATGTTAAGGTTAATGTTTCCAATAAGGTTTATGTTACGCAAGTGCTAAGCGTAATATTAGGGTTACTATAAGTATAGGGTTAATATTACGGTCAGTATTAGGGTTATTTTAAGGAACCAATTACAAACCAAAGCTTTTCTATACTTAGTCACAATTTGTTGTCGTGATGGCGGCCATCTTGAAACTTGCTAGGGAAGGTCAACGTATATGTGTTCTCTAAGGCAATGTATATTTGCTCTTCTTTATATACAGGAATACGCATTATAAGTACCTATCCTTTGTTGACCTAAATAATGAATGAATTCAACTGGATATAATATGAAAAAGAGAAATAAGAGAACTTCAATATGTCGAAAAATACTTAAGTAACATCATAGACGACGTTTCGGACGATAAATCCTTCTTCAGGTCAGAACAAGGGCACATCGTGCGAAACGTAGTCTATGAAAATAGTACTCTTACTTAAGTATCTCTCGACATATTGAAGTCCTCTTTTTCATATTATATCTAGTTCTTTTGAGAACTTAGCAGCTTTTATATTTATTCTTATGAATGTATTCAACGCTCGGCAGACTTGCTCATGTAAAGCATCCATCGTTAAAGTAAATACCTAGCATAATTCGTCATACATACATGATTATCTGGTATATACTTCATATTAACAATCATATAGTCTCCCGATTAGTATATACCTATATTCTCCTACCTAGAATTTACAATAATTATATAAATTAGTTTTAAATTGTAGGATTCTAGATCCCAACACCAATCCTAACCCTAACCCCCTGCCTTAGGAGACTATATGGTTGTTTAACACAAAGTATATACCGATTAACTTGTACAAATACAATGCATCAACAAGTATATGTCGAATGACAATTTGACAATTAACCAAAGACCTTATATTTCTAATTCGCGGTGAAATTGAAAGAAAATTCTTAACATTCGGATTTAGACGAATTATACTCTAGTTGAATTAATTGGTTTTTAAACGGACCAATAAGATTATAGAATCGACCGCCCGCTCCCAGGGTCCTTTTCGCCGACCTTGGAGGCAAGGGTTCCACCTGGGTACGAGATTGAGCAAATTTCTTTCCAGCGACATTTTATCTGTAAAATATTTTTTCGTGTATCCTATTGTAATTTACGAAGCTTTTTTATTTATTGATTCTTTACGCATACACGTTTTGTAGGGAGCTGCTTGCAGAGTCTATACTCAACCCCCTCTATGGCCACTGACTATACTCAACCCCAAGGCCGTAGGAAGATCAGATGTTTTAGGTTGGGGGGGGGGGGGGGGGGGGCTTGTCGAGCGCCGAACGCGCGAGAACCATCTAGGGGGGTCCGAGGGCATGCTCCGCCGTAAATTTTTTGATTTTCTCACTCTCTGAAACGCGATTTCCTGCATTTTGAGGTCAATTTTACAACAAAATTTTGTGATCATAAACAGCATAATTTTAGTCTACCTTTACTTTCTTTTTTTAGTCTACCTTTACTTTCTTTGTCAATATCTGACTAGTTTCTGGAAACTAGTTGCATATGGTTGAACTGGTCTGTTTTTGAAACTTGTGCATGAGCAAGTGCCACCAGGTTAATTCTGGTGCAATCTGAGGCATCAGCAGTAATTGCTTATTTGATTTTATACCTAGAATTGTAGCGAAGAAAATACCAGGTCGGATATAAAGATCGGATATTCTTCTGCGCCATACGTCTGTCCTAACTGGCAGCAGAAAACTTGTGCTTTTACGTCCAATTTTTAGGGGGGCTCGGCCCCTGCTTCCGGAGAATACAAGGATCAAGAAATTCAGTTTCCGGCCCAAATGTGATGCATTATGGGATAGAATCAAAGGTCAAGTGAGCACCAATTAATTCAGTGGCATTGTTGTGGCTCATCGATATTCTATGTTAACAATGACTTACTTAATTAGTGCTCACTTGACCTTTGATTCTATCCCATAATGCATCACATTTGGACCAGAAACTGAATTTCTTGATGCTTGTATTGGGGGCGCCAGCCCCCCGCTGCTTCCTACGGCCATGCTCAACTCTATACTCAACCCCCTCTGTGGCCAAGTCTGCCATTACTGACTCCATATAATCCTACTTACACTTTAACATCATCTAACCGAAATCTGCTATTTGTGCCAAAATCCAATACTGCTACCTACTGTATGAAGACAGAACATTCTCAGTTGCCGCACAAAAACTGTGGAATTCATTACCACAGCAAATTAGAAGCACTGACCTTTTAAGTAGTTTTAAGTCAGCAGTTAAGACTTTTCTTTTTTCGAATTAAGAGTTGTGTAGTTAGCATAGTTTTATTAGTTATCACGTGTAGTAGTTTTGATTTTATAATGAAATGTAATTAGTTTTATAAGTAACTTTAAGGCGATATATTGTTGTAAGAGCACTGAGACTATTGTATAATGCTCCCAAAACGTCTAGCTACATGTATCTGTGATAAAATCACTTCCAAATAAAGTGTAAAAATCACCTGGTAAATGCACCAACGAAAACCGGAGTTATACTAGCATCTGTAGCAGCAGTAACCATGAGATCAGTATCACCATTACGAATTAGCCTAAACGCTTCACCAATAGCATGTGATCCCGCTGAACAAGCCGTAGCGGTAACTAAATTTGGACCCTGTTGATTAATGATGAAAGAAAATGTCAACGTCAGACATCGCTTCACAATTTTTATTAAATTGTACAATGCTTACTTAAATGGGAACTGCAAGTCAATAAATAAATAATATTTAAATAAGAAACCATCAAGTGTTATGTCTCAATGACGTGAATTGAAAAGAAAACCGCCCCTGTACATCAACTTTGAGTCGTCGAGCAAACAGTCTAAAATGGCGGTATCCAGAAGCATAAAATAAAAGGAAAAAGAGAATGAAAACGTTATTTCTCGAGTACAGGATACCCTAAAACTACTTAAAGGCCGTTAATATGATTTGACTACATTTTCCCTTACACACTGATGAACTGTCTCGATAAAACAACCTTTCTAAAGTGGTATACTCAAACTTCGAAAACACAGAGAATTCCTGAGTAGTTGACGGGAATTGAACCTTAATCCTTCAGATCACAGGTGAGACGTTTCCCCGGGTCCGTGGGATTCAAATTTCTCAGATTTTCATAGTACGCGCAGTGAAATAGTGTAAGTCAGAAGCAACTCGTAAGATGGGAGCTCATACGAAAGAGCACACAATCCCCTTTTACAAACTCCATCGCCAAAGCGACCCCCACAAGATACAAGATACGAGAATGTCACCAATGATTTCTGTATTTTGAAAATTTAGTAAAATTTTAAAAATTGAAATAAGTAGAAGCGCCATTCTTTATCTTTTCAAACGAATGGACCAGATATTGCTTTCTGTTTACCGGCGCTCACTTCAGTGGAAACCACTTACGAAAAATGCTAGAATGCCAGCTTACCTGCAAACCAAACTCCATGCTAATAATTGCAGCTGGTGTGTTTGGCAATATTGTCGGGAGAGTGTAAGGATTGATTTTACGTGGTCCCTAGAGTGTAAGATAAGAAAATGTATCCCCTTAAAATGTTTCTGGTTATTAGTTGGTTTCTGATTTATGGTTACCTAATTGCAGGGAATAATACATTAATAATAATAATATTTATTCAGGATACCCAACATAAAATAAAATGCAATAAAATAAAATCAGTGCAATTAATACCATGCATACATACAATATAATACAACACAACACAACACCATACCATACCATACCATACCATACCATACCATACCATTGGCCTCCTCCTAAAAGTGCACAAATCGGGCGTGCAAGTGCACGTGGGACCCTTTGGAGGATATTCATATTGTGTTTGTGCTTTCATGTTTGACATTTGTTCAGCCAAAGGATTCCAAGAACACCCGCGCGCGCCAACCCTGCGCCCAGCCCCCCACCCCCAAGGAAAAGGCCAATACATATATATATATATAGAACGTTATACGGTTAGTTTCTTGATTAACTTTTTGAATTTATGTAGAGAGTCAGTGTTTCTTGTTTTAATGTCCAAGTGATTGAAATTCATTGAGGCTTGATAGATTAATTTTTGTTTTCCCCAGTTTGTCTCCCCAGGCCGAAAGCATCTCACCGGTACCAGGTTCGATCCCTGTCCGCCGAGACTCTGAGGATTTGAGCTTGACGATCGTCCACGTATCGTCTGACGTCTACACCAAGTTCCAACATTTACTATATGTATAACCACCAGTGTCACATTTTCTCAACCGGTAAAACCCACATTTCTCATTAGATAATTGCGGGTACCGCCCAGCTGACCATCCCTGCAATCCAAAATAATCCCACAAGAATTTTCTATTGCGTTAATTAACGACGGAATTCCTAAGGGGAGGAGGTTGGATAGGCTGTGGATTTGAAACGGAGGTTAGGGTTGGGGTAACACTTAAGACGGGAGGTTAGGGTTAGGATAAAACTTTAGGCGGGGGATTAGGGTTAAGATTAGGGCCAGGATCAATAAAATTATTGTTTGGATGATCATTGGGATGATCATCTACGCTGCGCGGTTTTACCCGTTGAGAAAATGTGACACGGGTGGTATAACACACCAAAGCATTACTAAATAGACGATATTATACACGGTAGTGCGAAGATAATAATTTTATCTTCGAGTGGTGAAAGCAATATTTTACGAATGAGCGTAGCGAATGAGTAAAATATTGTTTTACCATTTCAAGCCACCTTGTAATTTTCTTTTTATTATATAGAATCAATGCAAAAGGTGGGAAAATGTTTAATCACATGATCGATATCTTCACTAGTGAGGATATGGAAAATATGTCACTGCATATTTCTTAGTAAAACACTCCCATCTATATAATAATATCACTGTATAGTGACTACATATACAGTACATTTATAAATCGCTATAATATGAAATAGAGAAATAAGAGAACTTCAATATGTCGAAAAATACGTTCATAAATCGAACCAGTGTATCATTATAACCTTCGTCTTAGTATCGTCAGTAGTTCTATGGTTAAAGCGTTTTACCCATAATCAGAAGGAATTACAGGTTCAATCCCCGTCCGGAAAATATTTTCTAAAGTTCCACGTCAATTCGTATTTTGATTGTGTTTGTAAAATTACCTTTTCTTCAAATGTTTTAATCAGGTTCATTATTTCTTTGAAAGCTATAAGACTACAACCAATCGCTACTCCCTAAAATATTTAAGAAAAAAAACACATTTAAAATTAGTCAACGTCTAAAAAATTATTAAAGAACCTTGCTGAATTTCATTAAACGGATGTTTAAAAGTCACAAATCTTCTACATATCGATGAGCGTTGAATAAAATATCAAATGTATACAATTATCAAATACATGTATATACAATATAAAATTATTATTTCAAACAGAAAAGATTTATCTATATAATAATACGCTTGTTTCTCTTAGATTTTCTCAAAGCCCAGTTTTTTTTGTTTTGGCAGGTGGGGAGGAGAAAACGGACTTTTCTAACCTGCTTCGCGCCATCTTTACCGACCTTTATTTTGGTAGGAGGTGTGTCTGATATTTAGCCAAGCCCAAGCTTCTCTGACGTCAAATTTATGCGCGGATGTTTGGATAATTATGAATGTTCAAGCAGAGTACGCATTTATTCCTTAGATTTTGGTAAAATATTTGGACGATGAGCTGGTTTTGTTCATTCATTATTTTGTTGTAATTAACAAGACATTTTGCAACCTGGACATGTTGACAACTGTCATGAGAGGCTAAATCGACAAGCCCGTAAATCCATCAATCAATTTTCGCGCCAAATATATAATAATATTGGAATTCCTGCAAGTGAAACAAGTCCGCCTCTCCCCTTTCTGCCCACCTTTCCTAGCCCGCTCGCTTTTTTGCTCGCCCGTTTTCAAACCACCCTTGAAACAAACCCGTTTCGAAACAATCAAGAGGCGGACTTGCATGGAGCAAGTCTAGCTGTCTCTGTACAACGCTCTTTCCCAGGCTCCCTGGTTCTACAGAGTCCTGTAAGTTATTCATAATACAAAATATCTATTATTCTTATTGTTAAGTTATCAATCAGATAATAGACCAATAAACAAACAAATTAATAGATAAATTGATTACTAGATTGGTTAATTAATTTAATTTAACTAACTAACCAACTAACTAACCAATCAACCAGTCATGCAACTGACCAAGCAGTAAAACAACCAACCAACCAACCATGCAACTAACATTAAGTAATCAACCAACCAATCATAGAATCAACCAACCAACCATACAGCCAACCAACGAACGAACCAACCAGCGAGTCTGTCAGCAAGCTAGCAATAAGTTAGTACAACCATTTGAAACAAAACTCACAGACGATTCTTTTTCATCGCTCGGTATGTTGTCCCATTTCGCATCTTCAAGTGCTTTGCTTGCAGCAACGTAAGAAAACAAAATTTCTGATGTAATCACTCTTCTTTCCTGGTAAATAAAGTAGATGCTTGATAAATCACGGGTCATTCATTTAATATGCACACACCCCTATGGACGAGATTTTCCGAGGGTCGGTGAATTTTCCTAAAATTTCCGAGGGGTTGGAAAAAACCCGATCTCATCCATAGGTATTTCTGAGGAGGCCTTTGACAAAATAAAATATAAATTTGCTAGGGGACAACTTAGACTCCAACTAGCTAATGTAGACAGTCTACAATGGTAACGTGTAGCTGTTAATGTATGTCTACATTAACTCAACTCGCGCTAAAATAACGATAGTTAGCGCATGCGTTTAACAGTCAACTTCTAATCCTGCACATGCTTAGCTCATGCACTAGTCTATTAATCTAGCAACCCAATGGATGTGGCGGGGGTTAGGGGAATGGATGTGGCGGGGGTTAGGGGAATGGATGTGGCGGGGGTTAGGGGAATGGATGTGGCGGGGGTTAGGGATGGCTAGAAAACTCGTTAGGTGGGGGGTTAGGGTTAGGATCTTTGTTGTTTTGGGGTTAGCGATTATTTGTTAATGTAGACATCACACAATCACAACTACACGTTACCAATGTAGACTGTCTACATTAACTCGGTGGAGACTGGGTTGGAGGGGAACCCTCTTCTTTAAGAGGGTCTAAAATACTCTAAAATGTGGCGGGGATTGGGGGAATGTGGCGGGGATTAGGGGAATGGATAGAAAACTCGTTAGGCGGGGGGTTAGGGTTGGGATCTTTGTTATTTTGGGGTTAGCGATTATTTGTTAATGTAGACATCACACAATCACAACTACACGTTACCAATGTAGACTGTCTACATTAACTCGGTGGAGACTGGGTTGGAGGGGAACCCTCTTCTTTAAGAGGGTCTAAAATACTCTAAAATGTGGCGGGGATTGGGGGAATGTGGCGGGGATTAGGGGAATGGATAGAAAACTCGTTAGGCGGGGGGTTAGGGTTGGGATCTTTGTTATTTTGGGGTTAGCGATTATTTGTTAATGTAGACATCACACATTCACAGCTACACGTTACCAATGTAGACTGTCTACATTAACTCGGTGGAGACTGGGTTGGAGGGGAACCCTCTTCTTTAAGAGGGTCTAAAATACTCTAAAATAGAGAATTTCCGAGGAGTATAACAAAAAATATTTCCAAAGGGTTGTTCCTAATGGTTACCATGCATATCTATGAGCTGGAAGACACAGGTTCAAATCCTGTGTCCGACTATACCACTCAGGGTCTCAAAAATAATTGAGGAGAAAGTGCTGCCTTAATTTGCAATAATACCAGCAAATGGTAAGACTTTCGGGTCTTCTTGGATAACGACTTTAAATCGTAGGCCCTCGGAACCCCTATCAATTGGGCTTCTAGCGTGTTGGGGTATTCCGTTCACATAAAAGAGTGATAAATCTACTAAAACAAATAAAATAAAACAAATGGAATGGCCCCACATATTGCTTACGTGACAATTGTTATATAGGAATAAAGCATATGTAAACTAAACAGTGTGTTCAGTTAATCAGTTCAATAACTCAATATTGTTATACAGCGGTTAAGACTTAAAATATCGATATCACATAGGTTAGATTAGATAATTATCGTAGGCTTTCATCTAAAATAACGACTTTGTGTCATAAAACGGTGGTAAAGCAAACTTATATTTCCTTCATTTGTCTTCAAATAAGCTTATAAATTTTCCGTTGTGCATCAAACATAGGATTATTTAGGGTTAGGGTTAATTAGGGTTATGATTACGGTTCCGATTACAGTAGTATAGAGAGTGGGGCTACGAGCTCATTTTTTACATATTCAATGTTGAGCGCGAATATAATCGCCAAAACATCACCAAATTTACACCAAATCCCAAACCCCCAAAAGTTCGATGTCATTTCGGTAATTCTAAATTTACAACATACATCAAATAAGACCACAAACTCGATTTATATGCTAATAATGTGACATTTCAATATTTTTGCATGTTTTTTGAAAAAATAGAATGTGTCGTTTCAACATTTTCACATATTTAAAAAATAGTCGTTTCAACGTTTTCACATTTTTTTTCAACAAACTACTGCTGTCTCAACTCACGCGCGAAAAAACCACTAGATTTTCAAGTCTAGTGATGATGTTTATCCAAATGGATAGCAAAATGGTGCTCTTTTGATTGGCTAACAACATTGACTAACAAATAGCCAACTACTCTACAAATTAGTCTGTTTGTTCACTACTCTCAGTGTCTACCACCTCGCTCCTAAAATGATGATCGTACACGTGTTTCGATGTTATAATTCCTCCCGACAACAAGCCCAAGAAAGGTACGTACGGTGTCACAATCGCGACAATACTCTCAACGTCTTTCTTTAGTAACGGATCTTTTTGTAGTTCGTCGTTTAGTTCCTCAGGGTTCTCGATAGCGTTCAACCCATCTAGTAAGCTGGCGAATTTGCTGATTAGCAAGTCGGTGAGAAAAGCGTTTGCGATCTCCATTCTCTTCAACTCGTGTTGGCGCCATATCTTATCAATAGCTTTCGCGGACGCTTTTTTAATGTACGCTTCGGACTGACTTACCACACCGTCACCGGACAGTCTAATAAGTTCGGATCTCCTAACGTCAACGTTGTCTTCCACAGTTGGGGTGTCGTCAGTCTCCTCAACTAATTCCTCAATCGTAGGATTTTCTTCACTTTTGCGTTTTACCATCACGCTATTACTTATACCCATATTTTATTGCGGAATAACAACTTCGTGACTGTATGGATAGCGCAGTGAGATTTCGAGTCTAGCGTACTTGTTATTTTTTAATGCGGTCACAATCGCCGACGATTTTTCTCTGCTAATGTTTCCAAGGTAATCGTCAATAACAACCTTCATATCACTTCTGCTCGGACAGTAAAAGCAAACGAGCTTACTAATGTTTTCTCTATACGGTTTTGCGATCGACGTCAGTTGTTGTGTGATGACAATAACGCTCAACATAAAATGTCGCGCACTAAAAGCTAAGTTGACCAATTGACTAGTCCTATTCTTGACGTCCTGTCCACTCGCACAGTCGTCCAACACAATCAGAGTGTTAGTACCTTTAAAAACGTTAGTCACACACTTGAGAACAGCGTCGACATTGTCCTGTGCGCAGTCTATCGCTAACACATCAGGGTCGCGCACATATTTCCAATCTTGATACGCTTTGTTCCACTCGAAAGTTGGACAAATCAACACAATGTAGTCAAACTTACTAAAGTACTCAGATTCCAATGTTTCCAGCAAGTAATGCGTCTTACCACAAGCTGTCATACCAACGATTAACATATTAAACGGGGTCTCCATTAACTCACGTTTGATTTAATACTGGATTGACTGCAACCCATTGTTCATGAAGTTGACCAACCCATCACTCATCACAAACACCCTGCACATGACATTTGCAGTCGTCGCTTTCTTAGTGATTTCAAGAAGCACGCCGGATTGTGTGTTCACAATTTTCTTGCCAGTGGCGACGTTGTAATTATCTTGAACGCTCCTCAAGTCAATGACTAACGCAAAGCCATCTTTGTAGAATTTCTGTATGGTCATAAACTGAGCGTGTTCTTCACCCAACCCAAACAATCGTTTCGCTTCCGCATAGAACTTCGACTTTGGAATACCCTGTGAGTGCACGCTATTTGGCACGCCTTCGATTGTGACTCTAACGCTCTCAATATTTGGGTAAAGAAACTCCTCACTGTCTGTTCGCACCTTATTCGTGAATAGCAACACAATCGCCTTCATGCTTTTTCTTGGCAGATTGACATTTTCATTCACAATGGTTGTGCCTTTGTCCCATTCAGTGGTTTTCATCAATGTAACGTGTTCGTATGACAAACTACGACCACTTGCATAGCCTGACGTTATTTCATCAGCAAGCTCCTGATTATCGATCGTTTCATACTCAAGCTCGAGGTTCTCCAGAGTGTATCCACCCACAGCGCTACCGGATTGCGCCACCATGATGTCTGTGGCCTTCGGAAGTGTGATCACATACTGCAAGTTGTTGTTCATGCTAAAAGGAGCGTACAACCCGTGGTCGTTCATAATTTTACCAAGCTTAATCCGCTGCTTCGTCCCAATCACACCAAACATCAACGCGTCACTAACCTTAACAACGTCTCCACTCGTCGCACCACTGTCATCCTTAGAAACTAGCTTTCTCAAGTTCTCACCACCAATACCATAGTCAATCATTTGGTCTCGCGCAGTAACACTCTCCCAAAGGTCGCGATAAACACCAGTGTAGTTTTCCCCATTGTTGTCATACACAGTTTCCCCAGCTAGTCTCACAACAAGTTTCTCAACCAACAACTTGCTCACATTGTTCAAGAACCAGCTTTTGGCGTTTGCATTCTTAAAGTCGAACACTAGACCCAACGACCCAGGCACCAAACAGCTACTAACCTTGAGCTTCGGTATATCAATGTAAAGTTCCTCGCCAGGACTGACTTTATTAGGGTTCAACGTGATCACATGCTGTGTTCTCACCCCTTTTATGACACCCATGGTCGCTCGTCTAAAACCAGGGCTCAACTCTGCTGACGTGGCGTTCATATACTTTACATATGTTTTATCATCTTCGAAGCTGAGACTACCGTTTTAGCTTGTAATAATCATACGCAAACCACGCAAGTACCACCGCGAGTACCCACAGATTCTGAGCCAACCATGCGAGACCCTTTGCACCCAACGTCAACGCGTTGTAAACTAAATTAGCCAACCCAACAGCCCATGGACCCATCTTCATTATCGCGTTCTTAACAGCCTGTGCAAATGACCTCGCGGCCATAGCGCCTTTCATAACAGCGGATCTACCAGCGATAATAATTGTTGTTATAATTCCAGCCACTGAAATCGCCACAGCGCTCAACCCAACCATATTCTCTTTAGCCCATTCCTTAAATTTCTGAAATCTGTCAATGTCGACTTCTTGTTGTTCTCTAACTTCTTCGAGTTCGCGCTGTCCTAGGGTTCTGTCTCTGGCTTGCTCAAGTCCTGACTCTCTTTCAGGCAAGCTAGCGTGCTCTCGCTCTTCGTCAGGCGTGAGACCAGTTTGGTCAGCTTTTCTATTAAGCTCTACCAATCTCCCACTCGTTTCACCCAACGTTTCTTGAAAGTGGTCTACCTGTATTTGCAGCGCACCATCGTCACCTACTCTCGACTCACGCGACATGCTATCACTTGGATTAACCACACCACTCAGCTCACGGTTCTCGTTTGGTGTTAGCCCAGGTATGTCGTCGTGACCCACTCTTGTTTCAATCACTGGGAAGTCATCTGGGATCACTTCTGTTGTGATAGCTGTTGTCTCTGTGCTATTGGGGATTTGTTTAACTAACTCTTTGAACTGCTCAATAGCCCTTTTACTATTGCTATCTTTGCTGTAGATCAAAATGTCTCCTTTAGGTTTTAGAATTAGCCTGGGTCCTCCATACTTACCATGTGTGCCTATTGGTTTGAAAAGAATAGCCCCCGAGTCCGTGACCCACGACCTGTTGGCTATCTCCCTTGACGCGTCGTCGTGGCCAAGTGCTTTTCCGCTCGATTTATTTATTTTCTTATTTATTAGCTTGATTCTTTTTACTTCATTTTTTATTACCTCTTTGTCATGCGCTTTTAGCTCACCAAATCTTCTCTCAAGTTCATCCCCCTCTCCAAGAGCTAAACTGTAGCTTGTGTCATTGACGTCACCATATGGCTCGTCCTGTTCAACGAACTCTACCGCTGGGACTTCTGTGTTGGTTCCCCTTATTGTCACCGTCTTACCATCGTCAGTGTCGGTAAATGACGTCTCTTTTTGCCCACCTCGCCTCACGTCTAGCTCACTCATTATCTTTTTCGCATGGTCTTGATAGTCGTTGTAATTAACACGAACGTCTTCCGGCATGTTGTCTTCAGTGTACTTACCGTACATGCCTTCAATAGAATCTTCGATATCGGCGAGCGTCTTTTCTAATTGCTCATCACTCATACCTTCATACTTGTCAAAGTTTTCCATCTCGTCAAAACCTTCCCCACTCTTAGCCATATTACATTAGCTCACATTTTGAATATCGCTCTCTGACTCCCACGAATCACATTTTCTTTCTAGTTCAAATAATTGTACGCAAGCCATGCGAATGCCACCGCAAACACCCACAGATTTTGAGCTAGCCAAGCGAGACCCTTTGCACCTGTCATCAGCGCGTCGTAAACTAAATTAACCAATCCAACAGCCCATGGACCCATCTTCGTTATCGCGTTTTTAACAGCCTGCGCAAATGACCTCGTAGTCATAGCGCCTTTCATAACATTAGTCCTCCCAGCGATAATAACAGTTGTCACAATTGCGGCTACTGAAATCGCTAAAGCACTCATCCCAACCATATTTTCTCTAGCCCATTTCTTGAACTTCTGCAATCTGTTAATGTCGAGTTCCTGTTGCTCTCTAACTTCTTCCATTTCTCGCTGCTCGACGAGCGTGTCTTTAGCATCTTTAAGTCCAATCACTCTTCCGACTAGACCGACGAACTCTTCGCTCTCCTCAGTCGTGAGACCTTTTTCTGCAAGCTCTGCTATTCTTTTGTTCAATTCATTTACTAAGTTTTGAAAACGGTCCGCTCGTATTTGCAATGTGCCAGTGTCACCTATTCTTAACTCAGACATCTCACTTGGATTGAGTAGCGCGCTCAACTCACGGTTCTCGACTGGTGTTAGTCCAGGTATGTTGACATACTCTGCGTGTGTGGTGTCTAATAACGGCGCACTCCTCGCGATGTCTTCACGATCTCTCGCGTTGTCAGTAGTCTGCGTTGCGAGATCACTAAAAGCCCTCTCCATATGTTGATACACCCCTCCACCACTACTCGCGGCGTCTTCACGATCTTTTGCGTAGTCTTTAATCCGCGTTGCGAGATCGCTAGTAGTCCCCCCCATGTGTTGACGAAGTCTTATCTCGTGTTCGCGCATCAGTCCACTCTCCACTCTAATTAGTCTAGTTTCCTCATCAGCTGTGACGCCTAGATCACCCCGAGCTAGCTCGAGATCTTGAGTGGCTCTTTCGAGACTGTACTTTAGCTCGCCGTCACTCATATCTTTGTATTCATCAGAGCTCTTCGTCTCAAGGTCGCCGAAACCGTCCCAATCCATATTACATTAGCTCACATTTTGAATATCGCTTTCTGGTACCCACGAATTATGTTTGCTCTCATAACCCAACCATTTGACCAACGCCATCTTCTTTCCTCTGACTTTCTTTCTTTTCAACACCTTTTCAACTCTGTACACATCATCAAGTTTTTTGTTGACTAGCGATAATTCCTGTTCGTAAAATTTCCCAATAATCTGTTCACCACTTATGTCCTCAATTTCGTACACATTTGGATCACCGCGAATAACTTTCACCACTTTAAACAGCTCTTCAGTGAAGTTGGCTTCATAGCCCTTTGTGAACACACTCTTGTATTTACTAATTCTCACTGATTGACCAACTCTAAACTTCGGTGATGGATTGTCTGCAAATTGGTGACCAAACAAAGTGGTCCAAACTTCACCCTCATTTGACTTATCAACATCCTTCGGCTTCATCATAATGCTTCGATTCACGTTGCTATTGTAATTGCTCACAAACTGGTCAAGAACGTCAATCCATCTGTACGTTCCACGGACATAAAAGTACTTCCACATAATGCTCTTCAGACTTCTATTAAAACGCTCAACAACGGCAGCCTTTTTATCACTCTTAGTGCTGAAATATTCAACGTCGTTTTCTTTCAACAAACTTTTCACCCCAACATTGTAGAACTCGAGTCCATCATCAAATTGCGCTAACTTAGGTGTGGCCCCAAACCGATCTTTAAAGTCAACCAACAATTTTCCAACAGCCTTAGTCATGTTCTTAGTGTCTTTTCTGTAAACTGCAATACCAAAAGCATATCTACTTAATATTTCAATGCCTGTCAATATCCAATAGTACCCTTTGTTCTGTTTTGAGTACTTACTCATGTCCACTAGATCCATTTGGAGCTCTTCACCAAGAAACCTAACAAAAGTCGCGCGGAACTTATGTCTTCTCACAATAGGTTTGTACCTAGTGTAGGTGTCCTGCGCTGTCAACCACTCTTTCACTGTTTTTCTAGTTACTTTCAATCCGTCTCCCAATGCGCTTTGATACAATTTCTCTACACCACTGTACCCTGTCTTAGGATTGTAATAAATGTCTCTCAACCCTTGTTCTGTTTCCACACCAAGCTCCATATAATTCACACAATATACAGTTCCAATAGCACCGCGCCAATTTTAAGACCACCGTTATTTGATTTGACACGAAACGTCATACTTGAGTAAACACCTTTTTTAATACCCACCTTGGATTCAATGTCCACATGACGCTGCACCGACCCATTCAAAGACTGTTCAGTGGGTATTGGCAATGTTGTGATCACATTGCTACGCTTCCCATCAATGCCCACATTGCTCTCGGTTTCAACAATATCACATAAGATTTCTATGTACTTCAAACCTCTGAGCATGTCGACCTCGTTTGGACTAATGTGCCACAGTGAGTCACCCTGAATCACCCTATCACTCGCGAAACCAAATAGAGGTCCAAATCTGCCAAGCTTGAGTGGGGCGCTAGTCTTAACCCTGCATCTACTTGTGAACGGTAGTTTCTCTATCTCAAGGTCTCCCCTACTTTTAAACTCTTCTTTAAAGATTTTGACCAGTGTGTCGAAGTTAGCATACCCTCCACTCGTTATCGTACTTTTAAGATCACTCGAAGGGTGATTCATCACGAGGAGCCGAGGGGTGTCGCTATCTAGCACGTTATTGTAGTCCCAAAACACAGTAGCTGTCTTGACCATAATGTACGGGTTATCGTGCGTGATCATCACACTGTTGTCAAAGGACACAACTTTTTCTACACCTTCAATGAATACCGTCAACTTTCGCATTATGTATAACATACAGTATATTATATGCAGAAAGCCCTTCGTGAGTACTATGGAAAGTACTACAAACGTGCGATGGCTAACACATCAAAGGCCACACATGACGCAAAGGCAGACCTCATCAAAAAGTACCCCCACGCTACTTTAAGCAAATTTGAGTTCTATCCAAATATTTTGCAAGATGGTAAGATCATGAGTGTCGACATATATTTCAGAAACAACGACATCCTCAGCACGGACATAACCAGCACAACCTTCAAAAATGATAAAAACATGCAGAAGTGGCTACACAATAGTAAGTTCCCAATAATATGGCAAGGTGGTGGAACTATCCAACCACTGTCAAAAGGTCATAAGAACCACTGGGGGCTTTGGGACGGCTACCCAACAGAAAACGTGTTGAATTATCCAGTGAATAACTTTAAAGTTTTCGTTAACCAAAATAACTACTTCATGTCAAAGCTACCAGTCTTGCGAGTCACCACGTCAAAGACAAAATCAGAGTGGGACGACAACGAATCTTACTACCGCATTGTGTTCGCGACGTATTGTGCAAGTTTCTGTTGTGGGGTGTCATTGCAACATTTATCAGTGTCACAAGAAGTTCACCCCGTGGTCACAAGTGTGATGAGGTTTCATTTGTACTTCACCATCAGAAGACTTCTCAGAAGAATGGAGGGTGGTGAGACCATGAAATCAATAAGTAGAGAATTCAACGCTTCCGAATTGTATGGTAAGACCTCCAAGATTCCTAAAAAACATTACTACCAGAGCAAAGTCCTGAGCGATGGTACAACAGGTGAGACCAGAGTCTTCACACTCAACGACGTCCATAACGATTACAGACGATACGTCGCGCGACTCTCAGACGGCTTTACCAACATTGGACTACAATATCTAAACCAGAGCATAGAATCCTTTGTGTACTCCACGCTTGGCGCACAAGCTAGAACACGTGTGTCAGTCGTTGGTGGTTCTGCAGGAAGTCTAGAGACCCAACAAGAATTCCGCAAGTTGTTTTCTGACAGTGTTATCAACTACGACATATCGACATGGATTCTCAACATGAATAAATCAATTAGAGACACCAACGTTGTCCAAAATCTCGCGTTGTCGCCAAGTACATGGTTAATGCCAAGTAACGTAGTGATACTCAAGAATAAAATCGCTGGGTACAACAACTTGTTAAAGATTGCCACAGAGTCCATGAAGTTTGGAGTGAACACTAACTTGAATGTAACAACACCAACGACTGTGGCTAAAAAAGTTCACCAAGAAGATGTGGTGGCTCACTCCCTAGTAGTACCAACGAATCCTGTGAAGAAAAAAGCTCACCAAGAAGATGTGGTGACTCACTTAGTAGTAACACCAACGAATCCTGTGAAGAAAAAAGCTCACCAAGAAAGTGTGACGGCGCCAACGAAGGTGGTTAAAAAAGTCTACCAAGAAAGTGCGGCATCACTTCCCATGAGAAAAGCAGTGGCCACAAGTGAGTCAGACACCACGACAACATTGGCGATAATCTTAGGGTTCTCAGCGGCCTCTGGCTATTTAGTAACCAAATACACCTTCAGGTAGTGATGAGTCTAAACTATGGGTATGAGTCTGACGACCCTCACGATAAAATACTGAAGAGAACGAAAAGACATCTGGACGAAGATCCTAAGCTAAGCGCGACCGGTGGAAGGATGTCTGGAATAATAGACATGCAAGGCTCAGCGATAAAAAACGTAGCGGACCCAGTCGATGACTCAGACGTTATCAATAAAAGAACTCTAGAGCAACTACTATCAGGTTTCCTCAAGAGTCAGTCCTACAACGTCGTGCTCGACTTCAACGTTAGCACACACGCCTTGAAAAACGTGGAGTTTCACACCAATGGTTCAAACAAAGTGAAAGCCATTGGTGAGACAAACAAATTAGTGCAAAACAACCCAACCTACGGCCCTATTGTCGGCATCAGTAGTGTAAGCCAAAGTTTTCTATCCCCCGTGTTAACACCACTCCCACTTGAGTCAGGTCTTCATTTTAACTGTCCGAGTATGCAATGGTGCGACCTCTCCATTTTTGTTGTAGTGAGGTTACCTGCTCGCACCGCTGGATCAAATTGGGAGACAATTATATCAAACGACGACGGTCAGTGGGATAAGTTCATAGGGTACAAGACTGGTATGACTAATGGACTAGCGTATGGTGGTAGCGTCCCAGCAATGGAGAGCATATGCACTATTCCGAGTGGCGTTGACATAAGTAAAATGCATATGATATCAATACACTGGCAAATGGATAACTCACACGTCAGAGTCAACAACGTTAAGTCAACCGATTCAGACTTCATAGCGAACATGAAAAAGATAGGCACACCTTATGGAACAATTTTTGGGATACATCGACCAAGAATACCACTCGCACCTTACGCGTACCCATCGTTGATAGAATTCTACGGTGTGAGAATCGTGAGTGGTTACATGGCGAACCGAGACATCATAATCATGGGTGGAGAAATGATGAAGGAATATGGTGTAAAGTAAATGGGAGCATGTATTTCGAGACCTCATGAAACATATAAGATAAATGAGACGACTGATCACATGTTCAAAGCTGGTGGATCGTTTGGTCGCGGTGACGTGACTCTCGAGCTCCACGCTGAGATTGGTATGAGGTCTAAAAAGACTTACGGCAAACCTATTATGTTACCAGAGTCAGACACTGTGGGAGTGGTAGGAGACGTGACCTAAGTTATGTAATGGGTTGGCTTAGAAAACTGGTTCGTAACATTAGAAACTTTTTCAGACGACGTAGAAAACTGAGGACTAATAAAACACACCTGCTGCATTGGTACACAACAAACCAGATCTATAAAAAACCTGACACCCACGTCGAGTAATTTTTTTTGTGGGAGAGACTATATAGCGATGACTTCCGCGATACTTCGATTATTCGATTTCGATGGTCACCAAATCACGACGGTTAATCACAACGGTGACATATGGTTTAAAGCAAAAGAAGTCGCGAGCGCTCTAGGTTACGCTAGACCAAAAGATGCAGTCAACGACCACGTCGAACCTGATTGTAAAATGAAGATAGAGCAGGCCTCGTTTATCAACGAACTTGGAGTCTACTCATTAACGTTCTCAAGTAAAATGGAGCGTGCGAAACACTTTGGAAGGTGGGTGCACACAGAAGTCTTACCAAGCGTTAGAAAAAGTTTAGCTGACGTCGGTCTCAAACACAATCAATTCGTAATGATCACCGAGTTCGATCTCCACACGAAAGTTGTTGGTTTTCTAAGGAAGTATTATCCAGAAGCTATTTTGATAGCCGCTTGTGGTGAGAATCAAGACACTTCAAGTAAAAGAATAAATTCGTGGAAAAAAGGTTACCAACGTGGAACACCTGACTTGATTATTGCCAATGCAAACCGACAGCACAGCGGGCTTGTGATTGAGTTCAAGAACCCGGGTGGCACAGGTAGGACACCCAAAGAGCAGGAGTCTCTGTTGCTCAGATATAAATCCGCTGGTTATCTAACACTCTTGTGTGACTCGTACGACGACGCTATTACCACGGTAATAAAATATCTCTTTGACGTTGGGTTTCAGTGTTCCCAGTGTTTTCGTAAATTTAAAAATAAGTCGGCGTTAAGCAACCACGAGAGACGTTATTGTAAAGAGACTTTTTAGACAGTGAGTAATGAGTCGAATTAGCACTCGCTCTCGTTGTTGAGACGACGCTTGAAGTGACAACTGTTCTAGCATTTTTTAAAAGACGTTTTTTTTAACTCGATAAAAATATCTGCAAAACTTTCTCTATTTATTTCACAAACCTTCTGACCACTGTGTGAAAAAATGTTTCTATGAGACATTGGACGCTTCATGTGACCAATGTCTAAATTTAAAAAGTGGGATGTATTGAGAACACCCTTAATTTTGTGTGGAAGGATGATGACGTCTGCACACTGCACGATATTGCTCAGCACCACCAACGAACGATGGCCCTGGGTTGTATCTCCAACTGAATGGTGCTTCAACGGTTGTTCCGTAAGTGTCACGACAAACAGCACAGTACGCTTTTAGAAATGTGATGTCGTCTGCCACTGAGAACAACGTGTCGAGTTCACCAAGTCTTTTTAAATGCTCTGTTGTTATGAGACCACAAATAATGACGTGAATGCCAGCTTTAATGTATTCGCGAATAACTGACAGATCAGAGTACCAATGGCCCTCATCAATTCCGATGACGTCGTAGTCAGCTATCTCGGAAGAACTTGGAAGGTTGGTGATTAACTTTGCAGGTAAACTGTCTGATCCGACAACAATGGTCTGACGATGTGTGGAGAACGCGTGGTCAGTTCGCCTGGTGTCACCTGTGTTGTTCATGTAGAGGACTTTGAGCCCTGATTTACTTAACGTGATTAACCTACGAAGAGTCTCTGTTGTTTTTCCTGCGAACATGGGACCAATCACAATTTCCAGTTTACCAACTTTTCTCATGGTTACTATACCCCCAGAGAAATATTTTTTTTATTCTGGTGGAAACCGTCGTTCCATGTTGAATATCCGCTGGAGCTCTAAGTTTTTAAGGTGGGACCTCGAGCTCTCATGTCTTAAGCGATGCAGTGGGTCGTTGGTGGCCACACCGCATGGGTGACAGGTGTACACGTTTTCGTCTCTCGCGAAGTGTCTGTGGGCGGGTGAGAGTACGTGGTCCCTGATATCATCCGCACTCAGTATCTCATTACACCCCACCTTACAAACGTGAACGTCGCGGTTCGCGGCGAGATCTAGCCACGCTTTGGCTTTGGTTGGGCATGGTTTCCATATAAGGGTCACTAAGAACACTTGGAGGAAGTTACCGAGTAACGTACCGTTGGACCCACTAGGGTTGTTCAAGTAGACATCACTTGCTAACATAAGGTACTTGAATGATGAGTAACACCACACAGGGATTATGCTAGCTAATCTATCAGCAATCTCCTTGGCTCCATCTTCTCGAAGATCGATCCAAGCGTCGTGAAGATGCCTCGCACAGTCGACCTGGGGGATAGGCTGTTTTATTAACACCTCTTCACGTCTGAGGTCGAGCAGATTGTATATTGAAAAATACTCGTTTAAGACGTTGGGTCCATTGTCGACTCGTGGGGTAGACACACTGACAAAGGCCGTTCTCAGCAAGCGGTCAATAACTTCTTCGCTAATTTCTCGGGCTTGAGTCATTATGTTATACTCTCAGAAAAAATCCTAATTTTTAGTGCGTTTGGTCTGGAACTGTGAGATACCTGTGAGGTCAACTGTGAGACACCTGTGAGGTCAACTGTGAGACACCTGTGAGGTCAACTGTGAGTAAGATAACACGTGATAGTGTATTAGATGGTTGAAGACTCACAGACGGCTGTTGAAGCTAAGATCACAGCTGATGTGAAAAGTGTCAAGGTGAAGGACCCAAAGCGCGTCGCTGCTGGTAAAAAGTTGGCTGAGATATCGAAAGCTGCGAAAGAAAAAAAAATGCGTGAAATGATAGTTAACGAAGAACAGGGTAGTGAGTGGAGCTATGGTTACATTGTTGGAACACTTGGTGTTATCATTGCTGGTGCTTCGCTATGGTACACAATTAGCAGTGAAAAAGAGACACAATTAGAACCTGCGAGTACTGTGGTTAGCACGTCAGAAAATCGTAGAACTTGTCGTCCAGCGTTAGACACATTTGATTCTTGAACAAAACACACGACAATGTATATATGTCCGCGATCGATCGAAAAGAACTTATGAACGAATTGTACGATGCGCTACTTGTTACGACTGGCGCTGTGGTAGTGAGTATGATTTCTAAAAAGGCTTTGGGAGAACCATTGGGAACACCAGAGACAGTGAAAGGCACAGTGAAACTTGCTGCGGCTGTTGGTGCAGGAACGCTGCTAGTAAAATGGGTGCAATCGAAAAAGTGGATACCGACAGATCCATTCAAATCAACGTAAGTTAATGGTGAGCGTTGTGGCTGGAGGGATATTTAATGCAGTGGCTTTCGCAGGCGCTGGCTTTATGTTTTCAAAGTTTAACCACTCGGGTTATGAAGCTGAGATGAAAAGACACAACCACGCGTTGGAGCAGTTAGCCAGTGCGAAAGAAGTGTGGTATGAGAATGAAGTCGCTAAGAAAGATCAGATTCAGCGCTTGCGACAACAGCTCTCTGATGCTAATGCTGACATCAACGACACGAACCACGCGTTGGAAGAACTTAGAAGCGTGATGACTATTCAGCACAGCGGACGAGTGTTCACTAACTCCCCGAAGATTGCGGATTACTACCAACCGAGTGCGGAAATGAAGGAGTACCAATTGTTGTTTGTTAGCGCGCTAGGTTTGGGTAGTGGAATAGCGGTGTGGGTGCTAACTCGGTAAAAAAATGTTGGAGTAGTATAAGAGTGATGGACAAACTTATGAGGCAGATGAGTTACGGCTACACGATTGACGAAATCGCGAGTGAGACGCAAATTGAGTGTGGAGACACCTCCAGAATTTACCACTGCTCAGATTGTGACATTGTGAAAAATGTGACTGACTGTGGTGGGTACACGTGTCCAAAGTGTGGTGACACCGAATGGGGTTACACTCAGAGTTACAGTGACATGAGACTCACACGACTAAAAAGCGTTCACAAACGGTCTTGGTGGATGGGGAGGAGACTACGGAACGTTGTGAGGGGTGAGCACCTTGAGTTGATAAAAGAGGACTTCTTGAAAGTTGTCAATGCGTTGTACTCGTGCAACTTGGTGAAGGGTAGAAATGTCAGCAGATACGGGTACTACATTATTAGGTTGTGCCACAGAAGACGAGTCGAGACACTCAAGAAGGTGTCAGACCTCAAAGACGGGAAGGTGAAAGACTTGTTTGACAACAACCTGTTTGGGGTGGTGTATCCAAAGTTGGGATGGTGTGAAAGTAGCGATCGCTATTACAACGAGTGGCTTAGGAAAAAAAAATATATGTGTAGTATATAGAAGCCATGGGTGACGTCACAGAAAACTCACTTGTTAGAAATGGTGCGGCCGTTGTAAATCCACTAACAGGTAGAGCGATCAACGTTCATGGGCGAGTCTACAATCAACTTGTTAGAGATGGTGTTTTTAGTGACGCGACAAATGTCAATATTGTTAATCCGCTGACAAACAGACGAGTTAACGCTGGCAGTCGGACACACAACCGTCTTGTTAGAGATCAGGAAGCGCGACCCGCAGTTGAAGACCATAGCCCACGGCTGTTGGGTCAAGCGCTGAGAGGGTTCACCAGGTCCTATGGAGTCGAGGTGGTTAACGATAGAGACATCAATCAGGTAAACGGCAGTAGAAGCGCTGTCATTAATCTTTTGAGACGTGAACTAGGTGAGACCAACGGAATGAAAGTGGTAGAGACAGTTAAGGTCACTTTTGAGAAGGCTTTAGAACTCGATAAGACCACATACAAAACTGCCTACTTTAACAGCGAAACGTTTGTCGTTATTAATGAACACGACATCGAAGGTGTTGCCAATCGCGGGTCGGAGCAGATTTTGACGCGGATAGCTGGGTGGTTATCTGAGGGGTCTGGATGGACTATCGACAAAATAGATGCACACTACGTTAATATCGCTATTTATAGACCTTTGAATGGGAGTAGCTACATTACGTTACCAAAGGAGTTGCGCAATAGTAAGAAGGGTTTGGTAAACGTGAATAACGATGATGACAACAAGTGTTTTAGATGGTGTCACCTAGCGCATAAGTTCCCTGTTGGAAAAAACTCTGATAGAACATCAAAGTACGCTAGGCATGTCAGTGAGTTGAATTATGATGGAATTAACTTCCCAGTCACACTCAAAGATTACAACAAGATCGAAAAGGCTAACGAAATTAGCATCAACGTTTTCGGGTATGAAAATAAGCAACCATTCCCTGTGTATGTTTCTAAGGAAGCGTACCCTGACCACATGGACCTACTGTTGATAACTAATGATGTGGGCAACAAGCACTACGTGTACATTCGCGATTTCAACAAGTTTATGTACCGTCAGACAGAGCATAAGGCTAGAAAACATTTTTGTAGACATTGCCTGCAGTGTTTCACCAGAGAGGACGTGCTTGAAAGTCATGTTGAAGTATGTTTGGTCATCAATGGGAAGCAAGCTATTAAAATGCCGCAAAAAGGCGCGAAAGTGAAATACGAGAATTTTAGTAGGCAGCTAAACGTACCATTTGTGGTGTACGCAGACTTTGAGGCTATCACACAGAAGGTGCACACAACAAAGCTGTTAAGCGAGTGTAGCTACACAAACGCTTATCAGAGACACGTTGACTGTGGTTATGGGTATAAATTAGTTTGTTGCTACGACAATGAGTACAGTAAGCCAGTAAAAGTGTATCGCGGTGAAAACGCAGTTAATAAGTTCATTGGGGAGATGTTAGAAATTGTTGAGTATTGTAAAAAGACATCTGAGAGTCACTTTAACAAAGAGATGGTGTTGACTGATGACGACAAGAAGAACTTTGACGAGTCTAAAAGTTGTCATATTTGTAGCGTTGAGTACACTGGCGCTGACGTTAGAGTGAGAGACCACTGTCACGTGTCAGGTAAGTACAGAGGGTCTGCGCATCGTGAATGTAATGTGAACTTTAAGTTGACTGACAAAATTCCCGTGATCTTTCATAACTTACGTGGCTACGATAGTCATTTCATTATGCAGGAGATTGGCAAGTTTGGTCAAGACATAAATGTGATACCGAACAACATGGAGAAGTACATGGCGTTCATGCTTGGAAAAAACTTGGTGTTCTTGGACAGCTTTCAGTTCATGGGTAGTGGTCTAGACAACTTGGTGAGGAACCTACCAAGGGACGCTTTCAAATACACGTCAGAAGTGTTTCGCGACGAGGGGTTGGCACTCATGACAAGAAAGGGGGTCTACCCCTATGATTATATGGACTCCTTTGATAAATTCGACGAATGCGAGCTACCCTCTAAAAAGGACTTCTACAGCATTCTGAATGATGAGCACATTACGGAAGAAATGCATGAGCGTGCCATCGACGTGTGGGACTACTTCGACGTTGAGAGTATGGGTGGGTACCACGACCTGTACTTGAAAAGTGATGTGCTCTTGCTTGCCGACGTTTTTGAGAACTTTAGAAAGACATGTCACCGTGAGTATAAACTAGACCCTTGCCATTATTTCACGTCGCCTGGATTGGCTTGGGATGCCATGTTAAAGATGACTGGAGTAGAACTCGAGTTATTGTCCGACATCGACATGTTCCAGTTCGTAGAATTAGGTATGCGTGGTGGTGTGAGCTACATATGCAACAGACATGGCGTGGCGAACAATAAATATATGAAGGGGTATGATAAAGCGCAAGAGTCGAAGTATTTGATGTACCTTGACGCCAACAACTTGTATGGATGGGCAATGAGTCGAAGTCTACCTACAGGTGGCTTCAAGTGGTTGACTGAGAAAGAAATAGAAAAAGTTAATCTGCACGACTATCACGACGGTAGTAAAAAGGGTTTACTGCTTGAAGTCGACTTGGAGTATCCAGCCCATTTGCATGACTTACACAACGATTACCCGGTGGCTCCCGAGAAGATGGAGATAACCGTTGACATGTTGTCGGAGTACTGCACGAAAATCAAAAATAAGTTTAACGTGAGTGTTGGTGGTGTAAAGAAGCTGGTGACTAATTTGATGGACAAAAAAAAGTATGTGTGTCACTACGGAAATCTGCAGTTGTACATAGATCTTGGATTAAAAATCAATAAGATTCACAGGGTCCTACAGTTTGACCAGTCCAAGTGGTTGGGCAAGTACATTGACTTTAACACAGTCAAAAGAACTGCGGCTAAGAACGCTTTTGAGAAGGACTTCTTCAAGTTGATGAACAACAGTGTGTTCGGAAAAACGATGGAAAACTTGAGGAAGCGTGTGGACGTAAGATTAGTGACCACTGCGAAGAAATTAGAAAAGCTTGTCTCAAAGCCGACGTTTGTGTCTTGCAAAATATTTAGCGAGAATTTAGTCGCTGTCCACAAAGTTAAAGAAACGTTGACACTAAATAGACCCGCATATGTGGGTATGTGTATACTAGACTTGAGTAAAACGTTGATGTACAATTTTCACTACAATTATATTATGAAAAAGTACTCTAGCGACACCTGTAGATTACACTTCACTGACACTGACAGTCTGTTGTACTCAATCAAAACTGGCGACGTTTATTCCGACTTCATGGAGGAGCGCGAAAAGTTTGACAATAGCGATTACCCTGCAGACAACCCGTTCGCTTTCAAAGAGAATAAGAAAGTTATTGGCAAGATGAAAGACGAGTGCGCTGGAACACCAATTATTGAGTTCGTTGGGTTGCGCAGTAAAATGTACAGCTATTTGAAAGAGGATGGGGGTGGTGGGAAAACCGCTAAAGGCATTAGAAAGAACATAATTAAAAAAGTGATCAAGCACGAAGATTATAAAAGTGTGTTACTTGAGCAGAAACAATTGCGACACACAATGAAGACCATTAGAAGTGTCAAGCATCAGCTCGGTAGTTATGAAATTAATAAGGTGTCGTTATCCTGTTTTGACGATAAACGATACCTTTTAGAAAATGGTATTGACTCCTACGCATATGGTCACAAAAACATTGTAGTGAGAGACACCACTGAGAGTAGTGAACAAACAGACTAATTTGTAGAGTAGTTGGCTATTTGTTAGTCAATGTTGTTAGCCAATCAAAAGAGCACCATTTTGCTATCCATTTGGATAAACATCATCACTAGACTTGAAAATCTAGTGGTTTTTTCGCGCGTGAGTTGAGACAGCAGTAGTTTGTTGAAAAAAAATGTGAAAACGTTGAAACGACTATTTTTTAAATATGTGAAAATGTTGAAACGACACTTTCTTTTTTAAATATGTGAAAAATGTGAAACGACACATTCTATTTTTTCAAAAAACATGCAAAAATATTGAAATGTCACATTATTAGCATATAAATCGAGTTTGTGGTCTTATTTGATGTATGTTGTAAATTTAGAATTACCGAAATGACATCGAACTTTTGGGGGTTTGGGATTTGGTGTAAATTTGGTGATGTTTTGGCGATTATATTCGCGCTCAACATTGAATATGTAAAAAATGAGCTCGTAGCCCCACTCTCTATACTACTGATTACGATTATTGTTTCCAATTTTCCCAAAATCCTTTGCAAGGAAAAATCACAACTGAACTGTGAAAAATCAAAACTGAATTGTGACCCTTCTGGGTCATCGTGCTATCTAATGTTCACTAATTATAACACTTCAGACGCCATAATTCACTCATTACTGCATAAAACAGTTTTTGAAGTGAACTGACAACTAAATGAGCAGTGTCAATCAGCAATCGCGCATACAGTGTAGCTGTCCGAAAAGGAATTTGAAAGAAATTGTAAATCAATTAGTGTTCATTTATTTTTATTTTTTCGAGTCCCTATAAAAAGACTTTAAAACGATGGTCAGGTTAGATCGCTTTTTGTGAGTTTTCTTTTAATTTTTTTCTTTCATTTTTTGTTTTGTTATATAGTCACAGCGTATTAGAAAACCATTAGGCGGGGTGTTAGAAAACCCATTAGCCGGAGGTAACCGGTTAGGTCAGGAGTTATATGACTCATCATACAGGCATGTCCGATTTCAGATCAGTGAGTACAATCTCTCATTTCATCCCACCTATAGAGATACTAAAAAAGATCGTCTAGAAGACGATCGCTGACAAAAAACGCCCGCGATGTAGTAAAACCCAAGCTGTACAACAATAGATCTTAATACTTTCAGTTTAGAAATCCATTCCTTTCCATTAAATCCTCCAGAGTCTTCTGACACGATTGCAGCTGAAAGAAATAGTTACAGTAAAAACAAAAACAAAAGATTCATGCATACATTTAGACTACATGAGCTACTATATTAATGCACATATGTCGTCACAGCAGCCATGTTGGTGGAGCTTGAACAAATAAGTTAATGGTAACTTATTTTGTTTGTGACACCAACATGACCGCCAAACCTTTGTCTTCTGAATCTCAAGGGATTGGCTACAAACCATCAATACTAAAACGAGCAGAGGTGTCGTGTAAACCACAATGTAAACACAGCTGTTATGTGCAAAACCTCTCTTGCCTCAAAACACTAACCTAAATTGCTTTATGTTAACCACGGAAGTAAGCCAAACAGTAAAAAATTTGCTACGTTGTCGAGTCTTTGACGTCACACATTGCTTTGAAATCGTGGGCTCGTTGAGGACAAGCTTTGAACAATAGCAGACAAAGTTTCGGCATCTTTAGAGCTTAGATTTCTTGTGGTAGAACGTTGTGGTACATTAATAGAAATTCGTTAAATGAACAATATTACCACACATACACAGTTTCCATGGTTACACATCAGTTTGCAGACTCTTTTCTCCATAAAATGATATTATACTATTTCTGTCATGTTGAACAAAATGTTCAATGTTCAACAATATCCCATGTTAAACTTATAGGTGATATAAGCAAAATATGCACACACAAAAACAAAACAAGGAGAAGGTCTGGAAACTTAAATAAAATTCTTATTAGGCTAGCAATATTTGATTTGATGTTTCTATCTATGTGCCAAGTTTCACATGATTTGGTAAAATAATTTTGAAGATAAACTGGATTACACGGGAAATCAAAATGTTGTGTCAAGGTTTTTACGCCATTGTTTATCTCATTTGCATATGTTTCAAATCTGAATATCTCCAGAACGGAGTGAGATATAGAAATGTGTTAAACGGCATTGCCCCTTTACTATAGACCTCTTTCATAATGGCACCCAAATTAAATATTCTTTCATATTCATTTAAATTAGCCTTTCTGACCTCGTTCGCGTGTTTGTAATTCCAAAGAATCTTCGCTTTGTAACGAGGCCAGAAAGGCTAATTTACATACATAAAATAATATTTAGATTGGCCGCCATTATGAAAGAGGTTTATAAAGAGTTCATTGCAATAAGACAAACTTAATTTTTATTTCACATATATATACTTTAAGTAAGAGTACTTTCGGACGATGTGTCCTTCTTTAGCTGCCTCGTACCCAGCCGCTCGCCTACAAATTACGAGAGCGGGCGTGCGGAAATTTGAGAAGGCGCGCGAGGAACGATGGGACATTGCTGCAGACTCCCGATTTTCCTTCCTTCCTACAAAAGAAGAGCCTGCTGAGGAGGCAGCTTCTTTAGGTCATCGTCCGAAACGTCGTCTATGAAACTGCGTAAGTACTCTTACTTAAAGGGACACTCCGGCCCAAATACAAATGTAGTTCATATGAAAGATCTTACTGACTTTAGATTATGTCCAAAGTTTCAGCATTCCTATCAATTTAGTTAAGAAGATGTGGCTAGTTGAAGTTGGAGAGTTTGTCCAATTTCGACGCCATTTTGTTTCTCAAATATGACGTCACTGAGTGACGTGTCTCGTATTATGCCTAAGAAGCTCCTCTACTTTCCTGCATGATGAACTAAATAGTTTATTTCGACTAATTTTCGTCCAAAGACCATTCACAATAACTATCACTATGTGATCGCCATCAAAACAACTCCACTGACGATAAAGAATCACTCAATGACGTCATATTTTCAAAACCAATATGGCGTCAAAATCCACAAATTTTCAACTTCAACTAGCAATATCTTCTCAACTAAATTGATAGGAATGCTGAAACTTTGGAAATAAACTAAAGTCAGTAAGATCTTTCATATGTACTGCATTTGTATTTGGGCCGGAGTGTCCCTTTAAGTATTTTCTGACATATTGAAGTTTTCTTATTTCTCTTTTTCATATTTTTGAGAACTTAGCAGCTTTCATATTTATATTCTTATTTACGTGCAGAGTGACCGCAATACTACCATTTCCCCTGATTAAAACTTTTGCTATAAACACTAAAACACAAACCTATTTTGGCAGTTATATTTTCATAATCTAAAGAATAAAAAAATTAATAACACTGTTACAATAACTTGTTTACATATATTCTATCTAATCAACCAAGTACCACATCTTGCTAACTACCAATTAACAAACAAATTACTCTCCCATCCAGTGACGTACAATAACTATAGGGATGCAGCCGGATTAATCCTATCCGAGCCTAAATTCCCACTTTTCTATATGTAAAAGTGCACCATACTAAGAAATTGCTCTGAAGATGAAATTCTCTAAAATAATTAAAGACTATACTTAACCAAGTGCGAGGTGTGTACGGGAACGTGTTTGCCTGAGATGGGTTTGCCTGAGATGGGTTTGCGTACAAACTGAGCGAAGGAGCGAGATCTGTGCGAAAATGTTAATCAAATACTTTCCCGTACAGACTGACGTTAGTAATAGATTGATTTATTATATAGCTTTTTGTTCATTTTCGTCTGTTTTTAATGTTGTTTCGTCTATAGATGCTACTGTTCGCCTTAACGCGAAGTAATACGAGCAACACATTTTTGCAAGTTGTTTCGCAAAATTGTTGCGTTGTACGTTGCGCATTGTATCAAAATATTGTACATGTTTCAAATATTCTTAAAAATATTAGTACTGAAGAGATGGCTGGATGATTGCTTCTGCAGGTGCCTGGTGGCATCTTGACCCTGGAGAAGTAATGCTACCAACTGTTAACATCCATCCCCGGGAAAATCTCAAACTTTGTTCATTGCCTTTGTTGCACCGTGGTTACATTCACCGGGATAGCCCAGAGGTATCTCGAGGTATCCCCATCGTGGAAGCGATGATATAGGTGCATAATATACTAACCCTATTCTAACGATAACACAACCATAATACTAATATGGCTTAATACTAACATTAGTAACATAAAGTAAGTACAGATGGAGGAAAGAGACATGAAGATTAAACTTTAGCTGATGACAATATTAAGAATCTTTTATCAGAAAGTGCCAAAGAAGGGTTACTACCTTTTGTGCAACTTTCGGCTCATATAAACAGACCAGGGTCATTTTAATAGGCACCTAACGGAAAGACAATATTTTGCAGTGGCGGATGCACGCACGGGCGCGCGCCCCCCTTTAAAATTCCGCAAACAAGTGTTTTCTGGTTTTTTACCATGTCAAGACGAAGAAGTCGGAGTGATAAACGCAATATTATTATATATGACCGATTTGTTTTGGTAGCTTATCCAATTGCAAAAGCCAGTTTCACTCATAGATATTTTACATGGGTTCCAAGATAAAACCATGGACGTTTCCAGATGCCTAAAGGCTAAAGTATATATTAGTTCTGTACTACTTCTGAGTTTATATTAAAGTGTTCCATAATCTTGATGCCCCTTTGTAATCGTGCATTTTTAGCAATGGCGTGGTGCCCTAATTTTGCAAAAATTCTTATCAGAAATCGCCGGAAAAGCACTTCTGGGTTCCGCGAAGATGCACCACAACGTGCTGATTCTTCATGTGCGCCCCCTCTTCCGAACCCTGGATCTGACACTGTTTTGACAAGCTTCGATCGATAGGATGTAGTCGGTACAAGCTAGTGCGTCAGTCGGGTTAATGAGCCATATAGCACGTCACGGGTGACGTCAGAGCATAAGTATAATAATTATCATATATTATCGAAAAAATAACCCACTTAATTAAAGCTACAGAAAATACTGGATTGAGTTTCTGGGTCGTAGATCTCTGGGTCTCTAGGTCTCTGGGTCACTGGGTCTCTAGGTCTCTGGGTCACTGGGTCTCTAGGTCTCTGGGTCACTAGGTCTCTAGGTCTCTGGGTTTCTGGGTGTCTGGGTCTCTAGGCCTTTGGGTCTCTAGGTCTCTGGGTCTCTAGGTCTCTAGGTCTCTGGGTCTCTAGGCCTTTGGGTCTCTAGGTCTCTTGGTCTCTAGATCTCTGGGTCTCTGGGTCTCTGGTCCTTTGGGTCTCTAGATCTCTGGGTCTCTAGGTCTCTGGGTCTCTGGGTCTCTGGTCCTTTGGGTCTCTGGGTCTCTGGGTCTCTGGTCCTTTGGGTCTCTAGGTCTCTAGATCTCTGGGTCTCTGGTCCTTTGGGTCTCTAGCTAGGTCTCTGGGTCTCTACTTCTCTGAGCAGTTTATAGATGTCTGAAATGCTCGCATTGGTCGCGTTCGGCTCTCGTTATTATCACTCAGACTACCTGTGATAACACGAGTCTTAAATTCGGTTCTGTTATTATTTTTGGGTTCCACAAATTTGCAAAATTGCGCAATTATATTTCCCGTCAGGCTTTTGCGAACCGTGAGACATGTTGCTGGTCAGTAGCCGAGTTCTTTCTTTTCGACAGCTATGCTTTTGGTCGAGTTGTTCTCTGACTCTGTTGGTAGATTTTGAAAGTAACTGACTTAATCAGCGATGTGGCTGACAACTGTGTTGATCGTGAATACGCTCACTATGCTTACAACTGCACACGCTGATCATGGTAGACGACGAGCGATTTCGAAACGGTTGGTCTGCGATCTCAATGAGGCTATAATGAATGCCAAGCCGTTCTAAATGCCAAAAGTATACATACTTGGACTTGGTAATTCGAAATCTTTTTCAGAATTAAAATCGGTTAAATATTGGCCGAGATAACGTTCAAAATCTAAAAACAAAACTTGCATCTTTTCCGATTTGTGATCAACAAATACATGGCGTGCGAGGTCTGGGGACCATGGATGGGGAATCCCGCTGGGGGTTAAATTCATCACATATTCGACCTGGTACTGATTTCTGTTGTGTTTACTGTGAATTTATCATTGTTTCTTTCATTTTGATTAAATAAACTGATCCATTCTAAATTTAGAAATATTTCAGCCATACGTCCGCAATACCCTTCCCATACTCCGGTAATCCGGTCCTTTAGTATCTTGAAACCATGGCGTGGCCATTAGCCGCTAATTATATACCCAAAATCAAACACAAACCGAATATATTATAAGTACTGTTTGATAAACGAGCAGCTCAGACAGTGTTTTTCAGGTTTAAAACCGCGAGGGCGAAACCCGAGTGGTTTTTGACCTGATAAAACACGTTCTGCGAGTTTATCAAACGACTTCAAAAACCAATCCCTATGGACTGTTCATATGACGTGAGTAATCATTATATAAAGATCATAACCTTTCATGTGACTGATCATTCACTATCTCTGATTTGATCATTTGCTCGGCATGAATTATTAATGCTTTTTGAAATATCTTGAATACTCAAAATTATATGTGAAAAGAAAGACGGAGAATAGATAAATGGTAATAGTTACACTCATACAACTCTAATTTTTATATTTAGACTGTTTGTGTACACCGCCAAGGAGACAAACAGCTTAGCACATCCGCTACCACGCCTGCCGAAACGAAGCGAATGATAAAAAACCACTTCAAAATGTAATGAAGTTAGATCGCTCTTCATTTATCTTCTGACAATCTGTTCAAAGATTTAACTGAAAACACACCTTTTTATTTCACGCCCTAACTCTACTCTAACAATAACTGGGCATGGAATGACTGCGCAAATATATTTTCATTTCCGGATTTTTGGTCAGTTTGACTGCCATTGATTAGCTGACCATATTTTTATACGATTACTCGCTTTTCATCATGTTCAAGGGAATTTCCATGTTTCAACGCATCATTTTTATATCCATAATTTATGTATGTGTAAAAAGCCAAGGCATTTCACCTTCTTGGGTCGAATACATCAAAAGCGCTATTGAAGCATTTGAAAATTGCGCGCACAGTGGATGGCGTTACGACTCGAGTGGAAATCTTGCAAGTCAGGCGATAGCTTCCTTTCACAAACACGATCAGTATAACCCAGCCACTGTCTATACTCCTTCGCTTATTTTATGGAATCCGCTCATCCAATTCAATGCGTTTTTGAGTATTGAATGCCCTCTTGCCGAGGACAGTTAAAGGTATGGTGGTGGAAAGATGGTTCTTCGGCAAGAGAAACTCCAAGGTCACTTATCTGTCTACAAAAAAAAGTTTACCTTGTTTCATGTGTTTATTTATGTGGAAAAAATCAACACGAAGTTATTAGACATGATCCTGCTCTCATTACACAGTTACAGAACAATTTTCCTTTTCTGCGCATCCCTTTTGTTCTTTTTCACAAATCAGGGATAACAAGAGAACTATATGATTTCATTTCCTCAAGTATTCAAAGTGGTCTACCATTGATGGATATTGAAAACATGATAACACAACTGCACAATGCACGTCATTACCGCGATGCTTGTGAATATACAGCTCATAAAATGTTGAATAACATTCCTGATGCACAAGAGTTTCCAACATTTGATCCAGCAAAAGAGGGCATAAGCAGGAAGCTCATTTTCAAGGTATTTCTGAAAAGTTTTGTGGAAGTAGAAATCGAAAACAGCGAAATGGATTTCCGCCGATCATACATTCAAGGTAACTATATACGCCTGCATATATATGTAACATTGTCACTGTATTTTCAACCAAAGCAAAGGGGCAATTAAAAAAATTCCCACCTCATAATGGGTGGGAATTTTTTCAGATTATGGCATTTTCTTTTGGGGAAACCAATTTTTCTTTCCCAATATTGGCAATAGGAAATTCATTTTCGCAAAGTTTTCAAGGCTAACAAATAAAGAAATCCTAAACGTGCATATAAAACACAAAGTTTACATAACAGTCTTATATACAATCCATGTACAGTTAAAATTACGAAAAATATGGCTTAGATCGTTTCAGAACCTCATGTTTGATTTGGTTGCAGGTAACGGCTAACATTGGTTACTGGAGGCACGGAATGTGGAATAAACTTTACGACTCCCTTTTTGTCGTTATGAGTGAAAACAGCGACGTTTTGGCATGGCAGTTAACAAAAGGTACATCGATAGACAATAGACTAACCATCGACGGTGATAAATTCGAAGCGATTGTGGTGGACAATTGCTGTTCCGTTAAAAATAAAATTAAAAGCATTTATGGAGGTGGAAAGATGGTTCTTCGGCAAGAGAAACTCCAAGGTCACTTATCTGTCTACAAAAAAAAGTTTACCTTGTTTCATGTGTTTATTTATGTGGAAAAAATCAACACGAAGTTATTAGACATGATCCTGCTCTCATTACACAGTTACAGAACAATTTTCCTTTTCTGCGCATCCCTTTTGTTCTTTTTCACAAATCAGGGATAACAAGAGAACTATATGATTTCATTTCCTCAAGTATTCAAAGTGGTCTACCATTGATGGATATTGAAAACATGATAACACAACTGCACAATGCACGTCATTACCGCGATGCTTGTGAATATACAGCTCATAAAATGTTGAATAACATTCCTGATGCACAAGAGTTTCCAACATTTGATCCAGCAAAAGAGGGCATAAGCAGGAAGCTCATTTTCAAGGTATTTCTGAAAAGTTTTGTGGAAGTAGAAATCGAAAACAGCGAAATGGATTTCCGCCGATCATACATTCAAGGTAACTATATACGCCTGCATATATATGTAACATTGTCACTGTATTTTCAACCAAAGCAAAGGGGCAATTAAAAAAATTCCCACCTCATAATGGGTGGGAATTTTTTCAGATTATGGCATTTTCTTTTGGGGAAACCAATTTTTCTTTCCCAATATTGGCAATAGGAAATTCATTTTCGCAAAGTTTTCAAGGCTAACAAATAAAGAAATCCTAAACGTGCATATAAAACACAAAGTTTACATAACAGTCTTATATACAATCCATGTACAGTTAAAATTACGAAAAATATGGCTTAGATCGTTTCAGAACCTCATGTTTGATTTGGTTGCAGGTAACGGCTAACATTGGTTACTGGAGGCACGGAATGTGGAATAAACTTTACGACTCCCTTTTTGTCGTTATGAGTGAAAACAGCGACGTTTTGGCATGGCAGTTAACAAAAGGTACATCGATAGACAATAGACTAACCATCGACGGTGATAAATTCGAAGCGATTGTGGTGGACAATTGCTGTTCCGTTAAAAATAAAATTAAAAGCATTTTTGGCAATAACGTTGTTATAAAATTAGACATATTCCATGCAATCCAGAGAATTATTACACAAATTCCAAAACGTCAGCCGAACGCTGTCATGCGAAGAACACGAAGAACCATGGTCACAGAACTGCGTATTTGCTTTCGTAGAAGTAGTGACATTGGCCATGTTCGCAAAGAAAACACTCCGACGTCAGAAGAGCTTGAAAATAACTTATTAACTTTAAGATAAAATGGCAGACAGAAGTAATTGACGATATCAACGTTCTTCCTCTAACAGCCGTCAATGAAATTAACAATATACTTAACCTGCATGTAAGGTCGGGCTGTCTTTCAGATATTCCCCCGGGTATTGGAACAAACAGAAACGAACGTCTTCATCGAAAAATGAGAAAGTGGATACATAAAAATCGAATTGGCGTGAGTTATGCAGTCGCAGTTTTATTTCTGATGTTCTATGTCCATATGGAACGAAAAGAGAAGTTAAATATGGGCGTGAAAGGAAGAGAAAAGCATGTTAGTATCATGCCTATCACAAAATGATATCAATAATTTTTGGAGAAAGGAGAAGTGAAAACAACAGAAAAGTTTGGTATTGGGGTGAGCGTACGGGATTTACCGAGTAATGTGTTAGCAGGTTCGGAAGACTCGCACGCCAATATTGCAGACATTTACGAAGAAACAGAAACCGCCAATTGTTCCGAAGAGTCTGATTCAGAAGGTGAAAAAGCATCAACTGATACTGTGTCAGCAGAAACTGCAAATAACTTTGCAAGTAGAGCTAACGTTATGGAAAATGTAACGAAGGACATTTTCAAAAAACCAAGTGCTCCTATATATATGATATCGGACAAAATGTTGTGGCTAGATTACCCAGCTTCTTTGTTGCTTTTCTCACACCGGAGACTAACGTCCGGTGTGACTACGACAAAGCAGTGCAAAGATTGAAATGTATCTTCCAAAATTACGGTTTTGAAATAATCGATATTCTTGGTGATGGAGATTGCTGTTTTAACTCGGTAGGACACGGGTTAGAATGTTTCTTTCAGGTAGAGTCTTCTCCAATAGTTGAACATTTGAATAGCATAAACATTTCCAAAGGCCAAGATGAAGTGAATCGAATGATGCGTTTGCGGGAGCTAGTTGTGGCTGAGTGGCTTGGTGAATTTAGTAATGCATGAGTATTCAATGTTTCTTACAGTTGCTGATAAATCGTCTCTCCACTATATGGCTGAACGATTCATTCAAAGAGGCGTGTTTGACTGTGAACTTGGAAATAGCGTGCTTATGGCTCTGGCCAACGTTCTGAAGTGCCCGATAGTAATTTTTACCTCAATCGATACTTACCCCATTATACCCTTAATTCCCAGGGAGAGTCCTTTGTCGGTAATTCCGATTTATGTGGCTTTCAATCAAACCGGAAAGGGCCATTACACTGTTATTTTCAAGGAGTTAAAATAACTCCCCTGTTACCCCATTTAGGTGGAGTTAAAAAATAACTCAACTATTGGGAGTTCAAATAACTCCCAATAGTGGAGTTATTTTTTTTTGAGAGTTAAAATAACTCTCATGTTACCCATTTAGGTGGAGTTAAAAAATAACTCCACTATTTGGAGTTAAAATAACTCCCAATAGTGGAGCTATTTGTTAATTTTAACTCCTTGAAAATAACACTTAAAAAATATACTCCCTATTGGGATATCGTTCTCTGAGAAGATTTGTTAAAAATAGTCCCAGACGAGTCAAAATGCTATAGTTTCTTACTTTATATCAACTCGGACATACGATGCATGAGCGACAGGGAAAAGCCAGTACTAAACACGGAAAGATATTCAGGTTATCTGTAGACTATTGTAACTGCAGTTGGATTTGAAGTGTCCTTCGGTTCGAAGACGGCTTTGTCGGCGATCAGGGACAAGGACTATGCTTCAAAAACCCATTTGTTTTTGAAGAAACCTGTCTTCCTGTCAACAAGAATGTTTGGCCTAAGGTTTACGTTCATGTTTACCTTCTTTGTGAATCGTATATTATTGCCTTTTTTACTTTCTTTGTGGGCTTTGTGAATCGTCGAGTACTGTCCAAGTTATTAAACATATATTTTATGTCTAGTTGAGAAAAGTTTTGTTCTGTTCTTAACTTGTAATACTGCAGTCTGCATGCTCAACAAAATCTTCGAAATTTAATAGATTGTTTAAAATTTATACAAGTTATTAAAGTAGGTCAAAAATTTGAAACGAAAATAAGATTCGTAAGTACTTTTAATAATTCATTATATACGATAAATATTACTATAAGTTATAGAGTGATCGGGTGGCGCAGCGGATTAGTCGCGGAACATTAGGTTAATTAAGTTTTAAGTTAGTTAAGCAAGCGCGAGTTAATTTTTAACTCCGAAACACGGGTTGGTTTTTAACTCCAAAAACGGGAGTTAATTTAACTCCACAAAATGGGTTATTTTGAACCTTTTTTTGGACCCGAATTTTGGAGTTAAAATAACTCCCTGAAAATAACAGTGTACGACACCGTTTACAGCATCCCTGCAGAGGAACTTGCCAGTGAAGAGACCAACCCTGAAACCAACGTGCATACGAAGAAAACGTCCTGTAGGTGTGGGCAAGGAGGAGCAAAAAAGAGAGTGAAAAGTTTCTGCAAAGATTATGGTTCAAGATGCAAAATGCTTTCAGCAAATGATTTCAAAAATCAAAGCGATGATAAAAAGTATTATAAGCCAAAGAAACGTTACCCTTGCATTATTACAACGCGAAATGGAAAATAGTTGGTTAAGTTAATGAAAATGTGTCTACGAATCCTATTATATATGACAAATAGTAAACGAATTACGAATACAAGCTGATTATCGGTAAATATATTGACTGATAATCAGCGAAACGGAAATTGAACTCTAAAATTGTATTGAATATATCTGCAGAAATATAAAGTAACGGTCCGAATTTTGTTAATTAGCTCATGAATAATATATAAATAATTCTAATCAGTCAGTATACGTCATGGTGTTTGAAGTATTTTTATTTATAATGTCCATCGTTAAGCTTTGGTCCTGGGATGAAATGAATAAAGCAATGATCAATTGAGTCAGTGATTAGGATAGTACATGCATGTATAATATAGATTGGCTTTACTTTAAAATTTGACCTGCCATTATACCACACTCGTGCCTGTTGTTATAACTGGTAATGTTTACGTATAATGTATTGTGTTGTTATTAATAAAGGAAAGGTTGGTTGGAGTTGGCAAAATATATTGATTTGACACTTCCATGTCTCATGTATATGATAGTATATTTTTATCTATCTAGCATTTTAAAGTTTAATTTGTTATTTTTTTCCTAATATTTCAATTAATCGAACAATTTTAATTTTATTTTGGATATAACCCTAATTATTAAATATATCAAAACAAACTGGTAAGATATGAAATTGGTTTGTTATTTAAATTAACAGGGGATGATCATCATTTATAAATACATGATTCACCAATCACCTCGTGGCAGCTTTTAGAATGTTATTCTGGCTATAATCAGCCGGTATCTGGGGTTAAAGGTAGCAGTAGAAAAATTGTAATAGTTGTGAAATATAGAAGGTTAGATCAAATCAAAGACATCTTTCATTGTTCAACTATTTGCCTTCTCTATAATTTTTATAAATAATATATAATTTGGGGTTATAGGCAATTTAATTTTACTTTAAGTTAGTATACATTACGGTAGAAATTTATAAAATTCAAGTTATGTTCTGCACCAGTAAACTATGGTTGAGGAGACATGAAATTATTTGGTTAACATTGCATGGAGTTTGCCCACGACAAACCCCCACGCACTTATTTTTAATTACCTCGTTTCCTTTTAATGTTAGCAAACCGTTTCATGAGTTATGTTATCACTTCATGATATGACAGATGCTTGTCAGTAAACAGGCCACTTAAAATATAAATTACGCTTAACTAACGAGAAGTAATTACTATTGCAAGTGAAGTGTTCCCTGAAAGGGCAAGGGAATTGGAATAATGTCTGGGTATATTTTTTGAGGAAGGAGAATGCATTGTAATGTGGTGTTGCACCGCCATCTAGGGCTGGAATTGTACTAGCGCATAGTTTAGTTTTACTCACTAGGAATGAGATACCACAGTAGCAATTAATGACGTAAAAACCCTCGGGTGCCAAAATCATTTGCAAAGTTAAAATTTATACGTGTATCGCGATGATCAGTAGAGACCAACGTCGGAAACGATGGCTTTAAGCCAAGTAGTGATTCTGACGGCGCAATATGTTCTCGCCAAATTTTTCATTGTGCATCGTACTTGTTAGTCATATCTGTTTAAATCTAGGGCGTGAAATAAAAAGGTGTGTTTTCAGTTAAATCTTTGAACAGATTGTCAGAAGATAAATGAAGAGCGATCTAACTTCATCACATTTTGAAGTGGTTTTTTTATCATTCGCTTCGTTTCGGCAGGCGTGGCAGCGGATGTGCTAAGCTGTTTGTCTCCTTGGTGTAGACAAACAGTCTAAATATGAAAATTAGAGTTGTATTAGACTGTAACTATTACCATTTATCTATTCTCCGTATTTCTTTTCACACATATTGATTTTGAGTACTCAAGATGTTTCAAAAAAGCATTAATACTTCATGCCGAGCAAACGATCAAATCAGAGATAGTGAATCAGTCACATGCACGCATCGGTATACCACGTAAAGTACGATCATTCAAGAGGATGACAATAGATCTCATTCATTCTTTATATAAAGTCATATGAACAGTCCATAGCCCATAGGGATTGGTTTTTGAAGTCGTTTGATAAACTCGCAGAACATGTTTTATCAGGTCAAAAACCACTCGGGTTTCGCCCTCGCGGTTTTAAACCTGAAAAACACTGTCTGAGCTGCTCGTTTATTGAACCAACATGGTCTCTCACATGAGATTCACGATTATCCTTAATTGTCAAATACATCAGGATTCACGATAATCGTGAATCTTAGGAGTGGCGCATGCGTATAATAGTCAATTACTATCCCACATGCTTGGTATCCCTCACTAGTCTACTAACCTAGCATGCCAAGTAGGGGATTGGATGGATGGGCGGGGGGTAGGGATGGATGGATGGGCGGGGGTAGGGATGGATGGATGGATGGGCGGGGGGTAGGGATGGATGGATGGATGGGCGGGGGGTAGGGATGGATGGATGGATGGGCGGGGGGTAGGGATGGAGAAAATTTTAGCGGGGGTTAGGGTTAGAATACCCATTAGGCGGGGGGTTAGGGTTAGGATCTTTGTTGTGTTGGGGTTGGGTTCTAACATTGAATTCACGATTATCCTTAATTCTGAGCGATTTCAAAATTAAGGATAATCGTGAATCTCGGTGAGAGGATAACCTGATTGAACAGTACTTATAATATAATCGGTTAACGTTTGTGTTTGATTTTGGATATATAATTAGCGGCTAATGGCCACGCCATGGCTTCAAGATATTAAAGGACCGGATTACCGGAATATGGGAAGGGTATTGCGGACGTATGGCTGAAATATTTCTAAATTTAGAATGGATCAGTTTATTTAAATTATCAAAATGATAGAAACAATGATAAATTCACAGTAAACACAACAGAAATCAGTGCCAGGTCGAATATGTGATGAATTTAACCCCCAGCGGGATTCCCCATCCATGGTCCCCAGACCTCGCACGCCATGTATTTGTTGATCACAAATCGGAAAATTTGTTATCTCGACCAATATTTAACCGATTTTAATTCTGAAAAAGATTTGGAATTACCGAGTCCAAGTATGTATACTTTTGGCATTTATAACGGCTTGGCATTCATTATAGCCTCATTGAGATCGCATACAAACCGTTTCGAAATCGCTCGTCGTCTACCATGATCAGCGTGTGCAGTTGTAAGCATAGTGAGCGTATTCACGATCAACACAGTTGTCAGCCACATTGCTGATTAAGTCAGTTACTTTCAAAATCTACCAACAGAGTCAGAGAACAAGTCGACCAAAAGCATAGCTGTCGAAAAGAAAGAACTCGGCTACTGACCAGCAACATGTCTCACGGTTCGCAAAAGCCTGACGGGAAATATAATTGCGCAATTTTGCAAATTTGTGGAACCCAAAAATAATAACAGAACCGAATTTAAGACTCGTGTTACCACAGGTAGCCTAAGTGATAATAACGAGAGATAATAATGAAATGATCACCAATGAATTATTCATGACCAAATTTCATGAACCTTTCATGAATAACTGTATTTTGTCATTTAAATGTGACTGTTGTTCATCAAAATTTCATTAAATATTCATGAACAAGTTTCATGAAATTCTCATGAATAATAAGTTCATGAAATAATCAATAGATTTCTATGAATATTCATGAACGTTCATGAACGATACAACATAATGAACATAAAGGTTCATCAAACCTCATGAACTGTTCATGAAATACATTCATGAATAGTTCATGAACAGTTATTCATGAACAGTTATTCATGAACTACATGTTTCATTTTTGATGAACTGAACATGAACTATTCATGAACGACCCATGAAAGTTCATCAATTCATGAACAATACTTTTTCCACTTCTGGGCCATATGTTGCGAAAAGTTGAAATGACTTTTACTTTTCCCAACATTCCTGTTGGCACCTGCAACAAAAAAGTTGTTGCATGACAACTAAGTTACACTACGTTGGGAGTCTGAAACGAAAATTTGACTATGAGTTTATTAAGTCGGTAAACTCTTTCAAGATCACAGCAAACATTGTTGTGTTGCAAATTGCATAAATTTGTTGCTCGTATTACCTCATCCTTACCCCTTCGTTAGTACATTTCACTTCATGTTTACACCAGTTACGAATTTATTTGATTTATTTGATTCATCTTTTAGATGAACAACTTTAAAGTTTAAAGAAATCGATAATGATATTCCAGCACATTTTATTGCCATTGAAAATACCTGAAAATACCTGGCAATTGAAAATAAATTGATTGAATAAATTGATTGAATAATTGAAAATAAATTTTCATTTATTATTTCATTCTCTTTTATTTTCATTCAAATCAAATCTGAAATTTTCCTGCCAAAACTTATCGATCCGGAAAAGCGTATGGCTCTCGCAGGCTATAGGCTAAATCTGGAGCTCTCACTAACCAATCAGCGTGCATTATTTTGAATACAGACCTGAAAACGAACTCAGCATAATATTAATATTACGTATTTTATCAATGTTTGACAATTACTACATGGCAGCTGGTACACAGCATATATACATATTATCTCATTGTCTTATTAAAATGGATTTATGTAATAAAAATAATTAACACCAGGCAAAGTGTGTTTGTGTTGGTTCAGTACCTTACTTCCGGGATGGGCACTTCCGGTACCTCTACCCTGTAGCTCGGCTGACCTTGCCTTGGGTTTAGTTGACTACAAGCCTTCATACGTGTTGCCGTGTTGCTTCCCTCCCATACTTGATGTTTCCCTTCCCCTGTCTCTGACTCCCTTCCCTGTCTCTGACTCCCTTCGCTGTCTCTGTTTCCCTTCCCCTGTCTCTGTTTCTCAGCTACTCCTTCGAGTTTTGGCGGTGGTCAGGATATGCAGTGCATCCTCCACCAGTGCTGTTCTGCGGGCCGTCATGCGGGCGACCTCGAGCGCTATTGCTGGCTGGCTAGCCACTATGCTTGTGCGGGTCCGTACTGTGCAACGTCGCCGTACAGTCGTTGGGGGGGCTGTATTTGTGCTCCCTGCTGTTGCTCAGTCGTGTGTGGGGGGGGGGGGGGGGGGGGTCCTCTGGGTCCGTACTGGGCAACGTCGCCATACAGTCGTTGGGGGGCTGTATTTGTGCTCCCTGCTGTTGCTCAGTCGTGTGGGGGGGTCCTCTGGGTCCGTACTGGGCAACGTCGCCATACAGTCGTTGGGGGACTCTATTTGTGCTCCCTGCTGTTGCTCAGTCGTGTGGGGGGTCATCCGGGCCCGTACTGGGCAACGTCGTCATACAGTCGTTGGGGGACTCTATTTGTGCTCCCTGCTGTTGCTCAGTCGTGTGGGGGGTCATCCGGGTCCGTACTGGGCAACATCGTCATACAGTCGTTGGGGGTCTGTATTTGTGCTCCCTGCTGTTGCTCAGTCGTGTGGGGGGGGGGGGGGGGTCATCCGGCTTGCACTGTGCATCACTGCTTATCGTACGGTTGCTCGGCGTCTGTATGGTGCTCCCCGGTTGCTGCACAGTCCGCTGCTGTCGCTGTTGCTAGAGGGCTGTATTTGCGCTCGCCGCCACCGTGCAGTTGGTGATGAGCTGCTTGCTTGCTTTCCGCTCCTGCTTGTCCGCTCGGCGGTATTGCGCTCCGCATACCGACCACTGGTTGTCAGTCTCATGCTATATCGCGGCTCGTGCTCGGGTGCAGCGTGTCGCTCACGTTTACTCCGCCCTACCTGCTCGCTGGGTACTTGTCCCAGTGACAACATACGTAGGATGTGTAGGTGTGTTCCTGGCTACTCCAGGGTTGCTGTATGTCTCGTTTTTTGTTTTGTTTTTCGCCTGCTAACTTGTGTGTTTCGCGCCAGTACATCTGGTCTGTTCCCTACTCCGGGTGATAACGTACGTAGGGTGTGTATGCGTGTCCCTGGCTACTCCAGGATTGCTGTATGTTTGGTGTTGTGTTGTTCCAGCGCGTCTAACTGATGTTCCAGCTTAGTCGGCCGCTGTCCGTGTTAACTGTGCCCCTCAGCATTGCTGAGGCTTGTCCATTTTGCTCTTATTGGCTTGTCTTGGTGGCCTACGTGGTCGCAGGCCACCGCCTTGCTGTCTTTTTCATTGCAGTTCTTGTGCTCTGCGCGTACCCTCGGGTGTTTGTCCCGCGCCTGGTGGCTTGCATCGTTTTTGGTCGTCAGGTGGCGAACGTCGGCCCAGCGGTCCTCCACCTCGTTCTTTCCTCACTCCTTGTCTCGCGACTGGCGTCGCTCCAGGTCGGTATGTTAGTTTGGGGGGTTGGTCCTCCATGATGGTAAGTGACATTTCCACTTTATGTGTGACAGTAGTTCTTGTAGGAGAGGGTAATTCTCGGCAACTGTGCAACTAGTTAGTTGGCGAGTTTAGGCTTGTCTGGTGGCTGCCCTACCAACAAGACCCAGCGAAAACCCCTACCTCGTACCCAGGCACCGCAAAGCCCCTGGGGGCGGGGTTACGCAAACCCCTCTCCGACAGAGCTACACCCTCCAATATATTAGTTAATTTACTAGAGATTCGCCTTGGCATGTACTGTCGTTAGAATTTGCATGAGTGTTAATAAATTATTAAATAAATTATTAAATTTGTTTTGACAATCTAACATTAAGCAAAACCAAACATTCTCACAAATTGCACAACATTCTTGCTATGTATAGCATTACTGCCATTACACACATACATAGAACTGCTGAAGGTTGTTTTGTCAATCTGTTGGAAAATCAGATGAAGAGGTCATTGACTTAAAACAAGTGCAAATAATGCAACCATTATTTTAGCCATGTGAACAAACCACACCCAACTTGTTGGGAATTTAAAATGTTTGACCTCCTGCACTCAAAATTTCTAACTATAGCCACCGATAGCTACAGTAACAATTAACCAAAAGCAAGTAAATTAGTTTAGTGAATATGGATCGCTTGGAGAAGGCAGATGATACATGGACAATCATCAAGCTAAAATTCGCAGAAAAATGTTTCCAAGTATTTATAGTTTCCAAGCAGTATCCAACCATAGCCTCCTCCGCAGGCAACTCTGTGGCAACTCAAATAGCTTCCAAGGCTGTGCGAGCAATGTTTTGGCTGGGATTGCAGGGAAGTATAGAGATTGTGAAGGGATTGGTCGACAAAGAGGGGACAGCAAGGGACCCAACCCTGGCGAATTTAATTTCCCTCTCCCCATGCTCTTGTTAATTCATCTGGCTCGGCCAAAACAGCCTTGGAAGCTATTTGACTCGGAAAAAAGAAGCCACAGAGTTGCCTGCGGAGGAGGCTAATCCAACCATACCAACTGACCAAGAAAAAGTGTCCAATTTAGGGGTGGCGCCAGAAGGGGGCAGGAGGGTTACGGCACCCCGTCGGCGAACCTTAGCCAACAAAGGGAATTGGTGGTTTTTACTTTATTCTTGTTCTGATATTCAATATATTTCTCATTAAAAATGGCATGATATTTTTGGCCTTCAAATTACCAAATTTTGAAGTGGGCGTGGCCACAACCCCCTAGTTAGCCCACCCTTGTGTCACAGGGAATTCCTAGCACCACCCCTGGTCCAATAAACTGAACAAATTAATTAATAAACCAAATAATCTGCAGCCTAGTACCAATTAATCAACAACAGCACAAACCAACCAACCAGGGTTTATTTTAGGGGTGTAAAGGGGGGCATAATTTCCCTCCTTGAAAAATATTGCCCTGTGGTACACACAATGTGATTTGGTTTCTCAGTGTGACATGTCCCCAATGGGCAACGACATGTCCCCTACACAAACATGATATACATGGTATATATTATGGTATTTGTGACATGTCCCCAACAACATGTCCCCTACACAAAAATGATATACATGGTACATTATATATATATATATGTTTTCAATCATGAATAATTTGAGTATTTTGTTTTATTTATAACCCTAACGCTAACCCTTCAAAACTCTCTTTGACCCAACATTGACCTCAGCCTCAAAATGCAGGAAATGCTATTTCAGAGACTCTAAAATGTAACCATGCCCGGCCCCCCTAGGCGCTCGATCCTCCCCCATGATCAAGTAACTAATCTTATTGTACTAGCCATCAGAGAACTGATCACAAACAGAGACAGGCTGCCCTTTGTCAATCAGGATCCATTACATGTACTGTACATGTAACTAAGCATTTACCACCACAGGACTTCATGATGATATTATAAACTGACACCCTTACTGACAGTATCAACTGCCCAAGCTGGGCACAGCCAAGTACCCTTTTTCTACCAAACCTGCAAATCACTGTTTCGTAGGCTGCTAAAATTCTAATTCCCAGTTCTTATTAGCTTCCAAGGTCTGATTGAAATACCTGGATCAGTAATTTTAGTTATACCACATTCTCCTGCAAGGACCTTTTTCCAAACTGATCTCACATCATGTCCAAGAGATGTCACAGCACCTGCATTCATAAAAAAGGTAGAATTAATAATTTATATGTGAAAGGTTGGGAGAATTTGAAATCGCAGTGGAAACTCTCGCCATTCAGGCTCATAACTGCATGGAAACACAGAAAATGTTGTTTATTTCTTAAATATAATTCAAATGGTATCAATGGAGTAAAATTAATCTGTAAAGCTTGCATCTTATTTAATATTTATTTTTATTCATCTACTTATTTATCTATTTAAATTACAAGGTTTAAACACATTCATTTAGATCATTTGTTTATTTCTATATTAGTTATAATCATCATAATTATTAATAAGTACATGTGTTTCGTTGTGTTTCGATAAATGTTCCACTAACCTAAACCAGTCACAACCACTCTCCTAGCACCACCACCAGACATGTCTTGACTTCAACTTTACTTTTCTTTCCTTTTTCCCATAAAATACCTACTCGTATATAAAATTATGTTTATTTAGATTTCCTTATTTTCCGATATTTCTGCTCCTATTTAATGACCGCGGGCTCAATAAAATTTTGTTCGAGGTGAATAGCTGAATGCCGGAATATTTTATGATTTTGACTCAAAAGGCCTCTCCATTTTTTCAAGAACTAGTTACTAGTCTAATCCTAAAATCCTAAACCTAACCCATCGCGGACTCGGCGGGTTGAAAACCATGGGTACGAGGTTGTAACCCACTCTCCTCCGCCTTTTTTTAGAGTTCGGGTAATACTATAGGTGGGCTATTGTTGGGCTCACAGCCTGCCAACCCGTGCTGCCCAAACTATTTGGCCCCCCCCCCCCCCAACAAAGAGTCGCGCATGCGTATAACAGTCAATTACTATCCCACAAGCTTAGTATCACTCACTACATGCTGTTAGATGGGCTGGGTTGGCGTTGGGAGCTAACGCTAGGCGGGGTTAGGATCTAGCATTAAATTAACAAGTCGCTCTTAATTTGATCATTATCATCATTTTAACAGGAATGGTTGATTGATCATTATAGTCATTATAAGAGTGAGGATATGCTGCTCCGACCAACTATCCATGCTCCGACTCATATCACTTCGGTGATGTCGGTTCCACGTCGGGATGTCGCGCGGTGCCACGTCGTCATTTCGACTCGAAGTTTCCGTTATATATTAAGTCTTACGGGCGTAATGCAACGTTGTCATTTCGCCTGTAAGTTTAATTGATTTGCACGTTTTGGGCTAATCTGAATGTCTGTTTAATGCGTACTATAAATTTGGTAAGCTACGAAGAAACTGTAAAATCACTAGAAGAGTTGCAGGATGCAGATGATACCAAGACCAAAGCAAATCTACTAGCAAGAGTGAAATCGTTTGAATATGTTCATGAGAAATGTTATGGTGAAAACCAAGATTTTGACAAAGCAAATCCAGAGTGTCGACATCAACATCGTTGATACTCTAGAGGCACTTACGCGACGACAAGGATAATTTGGATAACCAAATAGATTCAGCTGTTGTTTTTTCAGAATGCCATGAAATCGATGCACACCTTGATCTCAAGGACTTCTACAGAAAATAATTTCTTAAAATCATGGACATCCAAACCCATACTCTCATAGATAACGTCAAAGCTGCCTGTAACATCCTTGCCCTGGCTGTTGGTCTTCTTCTTCCACCTTACGACAAAGACCCAAAACCGGAAGAGCTCGAGTCCAAGCGCGCAACCAGGATTTTTGAAAGGGGGGTCGTTTTCACAACAGTAACGACGATGCTCTAGGGGGTCCGGGGGCATGCACCCCCGGAAATTTTTTGAAATTTGGGTCTCTAAAATGGCATTTCCTGCATTTTGAGGACACTTTTGAGCAAAAACGAAAGTCTTATTTTTAAGAAACATTTGGTCCAAATGAGATTAGACTTGCATTTTAATATTGTTTGAGAAAACGTTTGGTAATTTGGAAGTGTAAATTAGGTGGGCACAGTTTTCTTTTATCCATATTAACCTCAAGTATTCCACCCAATCTAGCGAAATATCGAATCGTGGCATCGTGCTCGAAAAATTCGTATAAAACAAGATGGCCGTGCACCAATCTTGTTCCCAGAGCCTTCCGGTCGCGCACGGAAATTTGTCAGTCCCGAGCCCTCGGCCACATCGGCGGAGGAACATATGCATGAAATTGAAACAAGATCGTGGACAACGTAACAAGATCGTGACAAACCCTTTTGCAAATTTTATAAATTTGGAGCTTTATATAATTCAAGTTAAAAAAAATCAAAATAGTGCTGTAAAAGTAACTTTTGACTTCCAAAATTTTCCCTCGTGCCTCCAAAAGGGGGGTCGGTCGCCCCCCCCCCCCGACCCCCCCCCCCTCGTTGCGCCCTTGCTCGAGTCCCTGTTAAAAATGCTCCCTGAATCGCTGCAACCTGACGAAGACTGTCTTACAAGTTGAACTTACAACGTTTATAGATCACTGCCCAGCAAACCAACCAGATATAAAAATGATTGCAGAAGCAGCACGTTGTGCAAAAGAATTGCAGACGATCTTTCCCTTGACTAGTATAGTACAGTATATATGCTATCACATGATCTTGACAGCGCCCATCACGTCGGCAACAACTGAACGCAGTTTCTCAAGGCTGAAACTCATAAAGACAGTGATGCGTTCAGTGATGAAACAAGAGAGACTTAAGGACTTCATGACCCTTCGATGTGAAAGAGATTTGACGGACTCGATTAACCTAGACAAACCAACTAACTTACTTTATCTAGACAAACTTGTTGATCGTTGGGTAGAGCTTCCCAAAACCCGTCGCATTATTAGTGTTGAGTTATAATTTAAAAGATATCCATGTATGTATATGACCAGGCTTAGTTCAAACGTCGAACTTTTCATGTGCCGAATCTAATGCAAGCAAGACGCCCGCTAGGCGTAAACTCGGGTTACTTAGAAAGCTACTCTGCAGGAACTTTTGGGTTGGCTGATTTTGTTTTGATGGAGCGCGGTTAATTTGTTGGTAATGTGGTTTCCAGATACGATTCACATCCAATTCTTACTTTTGCTTGGTCTGCAGGGAAGTTGAGACACTTGAGGGGTCGGAGAAAAAAAACTGTAACCATTTAATGATCGCCATTTATAGGGGGATTGGGGAATTACCATATCATTGTTCCCCTAATAGACTAGTGGTCTTCAAATGGTTCGACTTTGTCTCGTATGCTTAGCGGAAAAATTTATGTTTTAACTTTTAACTCAAAATCACATTTTACGCAATAACTTAAGAATGGTATAAGATATACAAGTAGTTATTAGTCATAAAGGCCATATATTTTCCGATATTTTTAGTTCCCTTGAAAAGACAGTCGTAATAAATTTAATTTGATAGACAATAAGCAACAGACAGCTAGTACTAACTCAAATTATAAAAATATATTATTGTCAAGAACATTGATATAGCACTATGAACTAAAACTAATGTTTGTCGTGACAGTGTGTCCAAGATGCAAACTGGGATATAAAGATCTTCTATAGTTTAAAATATCTGTGACAATCATTTGGCTGTAACTGGTACTGATAACCTAGAGCATTTTGGAGTCACATATACAGGGTTATAAAATATCAAGTGGTTATTTGATGGCAATATGTTTTCTGATTTATTAGCCAAAATATGTGAATGTATAGCTCCTTCGCAGACGTTCTTATACCTGCACATGGCCCACAAAGGCTGTCTGCGAAGGAGGCTAGTGAATGTACTGCAGTGATGATTATAGAAGATCGACGATATACAATAAACTGTTGAATAGTATCGACTTTATTTTGTATGACATCGCAATAAACAATACAGCCTACAGGCAATAAAGCTTATCATAAATATTACAGTTACCTTAGACTAGTACATGTAACGTATTTCCATACAGCGTTGATATGTTGTCGTTGAGTCTCTTCGGGTATATATTATTATCACAACAACAGCATGGTTACCTGTCACTTCAAAGTTCACTTCATCAATTCGTTCTTCGATTAACAGCATTTGAGCAACATTTTCCAGTGCAAATCCAATAGCACAGTTAAACATATTAAGTTTGATCGATTCAATAAAACATGTAAACATAGTTTGATCACGGATTTGATCGCGTACATATCAAAATCGCTCGTCATCTTCTAGTATAGGTCTACCGTCTACCGCAATCGGCTTGTGCGATTGCCAAGCAGTGTGAGCGTGTTTATGATGAATCGAGCAATAGTGATGAGGCGAGCAATAGTGACCAAAGAAGATGGCGCGCCAGCGCCTGGTTTCGCAAAGCCTATCGGGATAATGCAATAATTGCAAGTTGTCGACCCGAAAAATAAAAATAATTAAAAAAATACAGGAATGCCACCGGAACCTAGACTCGGCTACCACCACAGGTGGTAACCCGAGTAATGAGCAAAATCCTTTGTTTGAGATAATTTGCATTACATTCGGGCCTTTACTCCCTTACATGGCCACAATAGCGTAGAGTCTGGCTGCTATTAATAGCTCAAAATGCGGACAAACAAACCAAATTTGACTCACAAATGATTGCAAATGAGCTATTTCTTTTGATATGGCCGCAAGAATTATGGGTAAAAGCGGACAAACATCGGTATTTCAGTTTATATAATCACAAAAATCCATATATTATAAACAAATTAAAGTGTTCTTTGTTAGACTTAAGCTATAGCGCGTTAGCGTTATACAATATGCTCAATTTTTCGCAAAATAAAGTGCTGTATTAATTTGAATTTTTAATTGTGTTGGTTTGGGGACTTGAAGGAACGAAGGGGGTACATATCGGTACATTTACCAGATACGAACATAAAAGTCGGTCCCAGATCGAAAAGCACCAACCCCCTGCAACGCCGCACAAATCATCATTGCGAGACAAGTTGCATGAAAAATTGCACCATGTAATAGAGCCTACTCAAATCCAAATGAATTCGGGAAAAATTTAAGAATAAAAGCGGGAATCTGAATGTTACGTTTGTTTGGTTGGAAAACTTGATTTTTGGACGTAAGCATGAATTATTAAATTATTTAGATTCTCGCCAACTCCAAGGACAGTCAATGAGCAAACGTTGTCCTAAATGAAGGCACAGACACAGTAAAAAAACCTTAACTGAGGTATCTAGAACAAAGACGACGTTTAACTTTACTAACTGGCCTTACTAATTGTTGATGTTCTGGTAGTAGTTGATCAACGTTGCGGCTTCAGAACGTGAAAATTAAACACCCTCACTCTCAGTGCATGACGTCTGTGTAAGACGACGTCAAGTTTACTCAGTAGTTGATCAACGTTGACTTCAGAAAATGAAAACAACCTCAGTGACGTCTGTATAGAACAAAGACGACGTCAATTTTACTTCAGTGGGACTTTAAATTATTCATTTTCTTTGTTTTGCATGAACAATTCTATTGAAATAATATGACGTCCGTGGTTCTAGCTCTCTATTAAAACTGCACCGACAACGGCAAAATGGAATTTACTATTTGTTTTATACAATAAAAACTGAAGACAAAGTCTGGTCATCTGACGTAAGCTGTGAGTCTGTCCTCTAATAGATCATGGCTTAGTAACAGGTTGTTGTGTTGCGAGGTGAAGGTGCCCTCTCTCGGCAGAGCTGGCTGCGTAGCTAGGCAGTGTAGAAATACAAATCAAATATCTACTGCCCACTGCCGAAATCATGGCGTGTAAGTTGTCTAACATTTCGAGCGAAGGCCCTTCGTCAGAGAGTGAAACGTAAAGTCTATGACGAAGGGTCGCTTTAAACGTTAGACTACTTACACGCTATTTACACTATATTGACAAAGTACATATAAACAGGTTTTTACGAAGGGTATACAAGTTTGCGTGAGATTTAATAGGCACGTATGTTATTACTTATGTACTTGGATTGGGTGACAGTCCACATCTGTTTTCAGACTTGATAGCCTCCCTAAGTAACTAAACAGGTTTTTACGAAGGGTATAAACGTTCTCGCAATATAGACACAATTATATGTTATGTATTTATTATAAGTAATACCAATGACATGAGGGAAATTAATGATCAAATTGCCCTGAAAGCGAAGGGAGGATTTGTGGAAGTCCCACCACAAAACCTCCCGAGGCTTGAGGGGTATTTAATCACTAATTTCCCGACATATGTCGTGGAGTGTAACCAAAAGTCGAGTGTCGAGAGAAAAAGTCGAGAGTAAAAATTCGGAGTCGAGGAAAAAGTCGAGAGTCGAGACTAAAAAGTCGAGAGTCGAGACTAAAAAGTCGAGAGTCGACAAATGGCGAAAAAATGACGAATAAAATATATTGTATACATATATAATGTTTAAAAATTTATAAAAAAGCATGTAAACACGCAAACGAAGGTCTAAACGGAAGACAAGATATCCAATTACTACTCATTTTATTATCTAACATACATGATACAAGCGAACATGAAGTGAATATATATGTGCTGTACCGTTCGTTGTGTCAGGCTGAAGAACCAGGCGAAACGCATGCACATTCTGCGTAATAAAAATACCCGATCAACACCAATGTAAAACAATTACCCATCCATATTATACAAAATAAAATTTGCCATTTAATACAATATTATGATAAACGTCTTATTCAGAACGGGTTATATGCACTGATTTCACTAATAATAGACCTTTTCCGATTATAATCCATAATATTACGCAGAATGTTGCGTTTCGCATGGTTCTTAAGCCTGACATAACGAACGAATGACTGAAACACACACACATATATATATATATATATATATATATATATATATATATATATATATATATATATATATATATATATTCACTTGTCTTCATATTCGCTTGTATGATGTTAGCCCTTTTTGATAATAAAATCAGTTGTAGTAATTGGATATATCTTGGCTTCCGTTTAGACTTTCGTTTGCGTGTTTACATGCTGAAAGACACCCTACGCATCGTACGTGTTTTATATAATTTTTAGCCATTATATATGTCTATAATATATTTTATTCGTCATTTTTTCGACATTTGTCGACTCTCGACTTTTTATTATCGACTCTCGACTTTTTCTCTCGACTCTCGAGTTTTTACTCTCTACTCTCGACACTCGACTTTTGGTTACACTCTATGTCGTTATTACTTGATGCATTTCTTTGCTGTGTAAAAGAGTATTGTTTAGATGTTTGCTCAATGCTCATGCATGTTAATGCGGGGAAAATTAGAAATTTTCCCTGTTAAGGTACGTTTGCACACTACGATTAATCGGCCCGATTTCTGGTTTAGCTGGATGTTAAGTAATGAGAGACAGGAATACGACAAAGGTAAATGAGCCCACGGGACACTCCGCTGACTGTTTCTCCACTTAACATGCATTTAAACCAGAAATCGGGCCGATTAATCGTATAGTGTGTAAACGTACCTTTAGAGGAAACGAAAATACGGGGGGTTGGGTTAGGGTTAGGATGGGTTATTTAGGGTTAGGGTTAGGATAAAAGTTGTTTCGGGTTAGCCAATCAGATTGCTTCCCATGGCACTACGTAGCCTGCATGGCAGGCGTTCAAACGTAACGCCTGCCACGCAGGGCCGCAGGCTACGCACTACGTGACACAGCAGGCCTGTACGTGCAGTCGTCCAACCATATTAGGATTACGATTTTTTAGAGTGGAATGCTTGCATGGAGAACGATTGAAAATGAAAGCTAGTTTCCATATTCAATCATATACGGTTTACCTGCAATTTTTAAATTCAAAAATTTGAGAAGTCCTTCACCGCACAATGAGGCTGACGAAAGCTATCTTCGATGAGTTGTTGCCCGCCATCAAGCGATACAGTGGATACCAGCAATTCCCTTTGACCATTGAGCAGTTCACATTATTTGGTAAGCAGAAAAGGCTATATATATATACTTATTTTTAGTATCATGATAAGTTTATAATTTTAACAGAATTATATTATTTATTTATTGAATACTATGCGATAATTTGGATAACAAATTTAACGCGATATTGATTACCGTGTATATTTTTATTTCGTGAACGTCATATTCTTAAAATTGATGTTCAAAATTTGTCCCACACTGGCTGTTGTAAATATATATTGCGCGGAAGGTTAGAATATTCTACTGACAGATTTTTAATACGATTTAAAAAATTCTATGATATGTTCCAAAGTCCATGTTTATGTGAATGTGGGCCCTTTCTCGATATATGAGCAACCGAAATTTAAAATTATTATAACATCAACCCAAGTCAGTTTTAGGTAGCGATTATTTGAATTTCGGTTTGTTCATATATCGAGAAAGCGCCCAGATGTGGCTAAGGACTTAAAGGTTGTTCTTTATAAGTTAGATGTTTATAAACAAATGATTGGAATTTAATATATACGTACAACCAAGTATCAACATGCAGAGGATTAATTGTCTGATGATGGTATAAATATATATAAAACCATGCAAATAGAATTCTGATTTATAGTTACAGTATATAGCTAGCTTCCACTTCACTGCATTTCTTATGGTCCATACATATGTATACAACATATATGTATATACAGGTATACATGTATGGATATATATATATTATATATATATATATATTATCGTTTTTATTTCCCACTGTTTATCACCCTGATAAAGGCACTATAGTATGTGATAAAACGGTTATCTACACTCGCAACGCAGTGATATCAGTTTTATCCCTCTCGGTACGATTAAAACTGTCCTCGAGTGATAAAACTGATATCACCTGTAATCCCTCATATATGATAACCTATACAGTATACATACATTATTACTGTATAACACTGCAGGGCAAATTTGGGAAGTATATTATAATGAACAAAACCATCTCACATGTGATTAATGTGTACTACGGTAGTTTGTTACAGTACTACAAGCGAGACTAGATATTATAATTATATTGTATATTGTAGGTACATGTAATTGTAAAAACTAAAATCATGGCTTGACATGTGATGTTAATTGGTGCTAAATCTAGGTAAATATGGATCTGATCTTGAATCATTTCACTACTGTCGTCATCAAATGCCAGTCCGTTTAGCCCATATTATCAGAGAAATAAATCACCTACCTGTAAACTTGCTAAAGATGCCATCTGTTGAACTTGTTCAAAGCTGGTAAGTGCTTAACAGGTATAGTGATACTGTACTATGAATCATTATGCATTTCTTACTCTATCTTACTCTATCTTGTTAACCTACAGATAGTTTCTATGCAGGGTATAGGACTCTGTAGGTAAATAACGTCAACCTACAGTTATCTGTAGGTAAATTGTGTCAACCTACAGGTGTCTTGATCACCCAAAAATAAACATGTGAAACACAAATAACCATGTGAAACACAAATTTAAAACAAAATCTCTTTATTAACAGGAGTTTAGCAGTAAGGTTTATAGACAATTTGTCACATATTTATCAAATTGTTTTATTTTAGTACTGAAACATACATGACATTGTAAAGCTTTATTCTGTGCATTGTTTATTATCATTCATTTGTTTGCAAATGAATATCTCCTTAAAGCTGATTTAGTTATTTTGTTCAGTGATCGTGTACTGTAGATAATAATATATTATTAATGCATAATATTAAACTTTAATTGTGTCAAGAATTACATGTTATTCTGAATCAAGCTAGCGGTAGCTGTAATACAGACTTTGACCTTGATATCTCAAAAGCCTCATTCAACAATTGCTTATTATTAGGTTCTTAAAAAATACTTTAATTAGTTCTGAAAACATTTTTTGTCTTTAAAGGTACCATCAGAGTTTTGCAGAATTAATTGAATTTGGAAATATTCAAGGAAAAAATGAAAATGAAATGTCGGATAAGTATGTTCTAACTCAATCTTTTAGTTATTAATAATAACAGAAATATCTCCATCCATCAGATCATCTTAACACATTTTTTAAATATGTGATGTTACACTGATGTTACAAATATGATGATTCACAAATGTGATGTTAACTTTTAGGCTCCATGTTTGCATCGGTTCGAAGGCTGGATGTGCTGGGGTGTCAATGCAATCTGACTATTTGAGACTACATTCGCTCACATGTCTCTGGCTTTTAAAATGCATTCAACTACAATCGCATAATTTTAGAAAGAAAAAACAACAACATTCTAAATTTTCAAATGCCATATCAAATTAATTAAATCTGACAGAAGAGTATCTGTCTTTTAAAAAAGTTGGCATTTTTCTTAACAAAAAAAGGAAATATCACAAGTAGAAAAGCGAGAATGATATTTATCTGGGCCGTGATTTAGGCCGATATATGTTGACGCGATCAGCTGATAGCTGATCAGCCTGAATGTTGCACATAATCGGTTTCTACAGATTAATTTCTGATTATCGGCTCATCCCTATCTTCCACATTTGGACAGTATTTGGACAGCCAGTTTTGAAATCCTGGTTAAAAGCCTGTACTCAGGTCAACTCTTCTGAAGTATGTTAATGTCATGTTTAACATTAATAGCATGTTTAATCCACCTTTGGCTACAGTATACAACTGATAGAAAAATATTAAACTCTCTTCCTTGGAGAGTTGCAAATAGTACTGTACCAGCATTTCACATCTAAATATTTATTGTACATAATTATATACATGTATTATCATGAGGTGGCTTATTGTTGTTATTATAAAGGTTTGTTAAAGCCCTAAAAAAGATACGATCTCGTCATGACACAGTTGTTGAAACAATGGCACAGGTATGGTATATACTGTGTGAGTAAATATAAATTTAATTGTCCTTGACATAATCATTATGAACCCTTTTCAAAAGTTCCCCCTCTGAAAGGCTGGTTCTAAACTCAACCTTATACACTATAGTCTATCATCATATTATGATGGGATGGGTGCATGTAAACTTTATTGATAATGAGATCAATTGTTTTATTATTAGGGAATCTTTGAACTGAAAGAAAGTCATGGAAAAGATGCTTTACATCCATCAATTCAGTATTTTTTAGGTTTGTTAGTTACTGTAAATCATATAATATTATGTGTTTATATTTGAATGAACTTAATATAACTTATTTAAACCATATTTGTTCATTACATTTACCCTAAGAGCTACAAGCTCATTGAGAGGGCTTACGTAAACTTACAATTAAGAAATAAAACCACGAATTAGAAGCAAAACAACAAAAAACAAGTAAATATAACTACACATAATACAAACACGAAGGAAAAGAAAAAATAAATGAATAAAGCTGCAGTGAAATTTACAAGTGATTTCAAATTATTAATCAAAACGACCAGATGCTATTATAAAAGCTTGAACGGCAAGAAAAATACTAGCATTAGCATCATAATTTAGGGTCGACAAGCCGTTCAATAAAATATTAAGTCGATCAAATGAATTTATTCTATTCCACACATGGCCTGTACTAATTTGCACGATGGATAACTTATATCATGAGATAAAAGGTCATTAATACAGAAGAACTACAGTATATAGATAATCATGATTTAATCATGGTGTTCACGGCACAGATTTTCTTAAGTGTGTGATCATATTTGGGCAGGAAGGGATATTAGGTAAGCATTATGATATCCCTTCTCTTGGTAGCTTACTGTAGTATAGCCTGCACACAATGCTGTAAGTTCATGGGTGCTTTCAAATTATGTCTCATGTTCATGCTGACTGCATGTCACTGTACTGCATTTTTGAATTATGAATTAATAAGTCACGCAAATCTTTGTGTGCATGCAGTGGGTGGGTTAACGTTTGATTGATGCTTTGATGAAGGTGGTCAATACCCAAATGAGCTAGCCTGTTTTTTTGGCATGCCTTAAAGCTTATTGCCTTGGAATGCCTGGTTTGATTAGATTGTATTAGATACTGTAACTTGTGCATGCACTTTTCCAAATTATTAATAGAACAACGTGACTTACGTCATCACCGCGTGAGCGGGGTGACTAGCTAAAATAAAGACATATTGAACACAAAATATTTTTGTTTGCATAAATCCATTACCTTTAATTGAAAGGAAGAGTGGAAGAAAGGAAGAGTGGAAGAAAGGAAGAGTGGAAGAATTTTGAAACAACATGTGCCTAGTGTTATTCGCGTAACAAAACAAAACCAAACCATCGCGTCAACAGCCCAAGAGACAATGCGGTTCAGATTCATTGATTACTTGTGACTCATCCATCGGTGCAAGCTGCCAAAACCTATATTGTGAGAGTAAATAACTTTAGAATTCTTTCAAAATGCACTCTTCCTTTCAATTAAAGGTAATGGGATTCTGTCCATATTAAGCTTTCAGATCCTGATTTACGCAAACAAAAATATTTTGTTTTCAATGTGTCTTTATTTTAGCTTGACATCCCGCTCACGCGGTGATGACGTAAGTCACTTCAGTTATTATAAATGTCCGTCAAATTTCAATGATTAGTTAGCAGACGTATATAGCACTTGATAAGTTGTCTGCCAAAATGCATCGTGCTCTTTTCTTTTAAACCTCTTATTTTCTCAAGTCTTTATAAACAGTTCTTTTAAGAACTCATCTCTTTTTTCTCTTTGCTCCAACATTACGCCATTGTTAGATTTTTGGTAAATGTATTTATATATAAGCAGTTTCAGAACTTTCTAAAGTTATTACCAATCACCATGGTATATACACGTAGTTTAAAGCTATATTTAAGTTTGTTACCACGACAAGTTCGTTGTTCTATTATTTAAAAAACGTTATAGTGGTTCTCAAGTCCGGCACTAGTTGAATAAAACAAAGGATGTGCACGGTTATAAGGTACGGTTCAACATCAAAACGTAGCTCATTAAGCCCGCCGCACACTAGAGCTATCAGCTTAGCAAAATTTCACTCGTGACTGTTGGCGTAAGCAAGTTCCCCCAGTGTGCGGTGGCGTTTTGAGCGCTATTGTTCACGCGTGCCATCGGCGCCGTAATGTATATTCAACATGTTGAATAATTTTGTGCACGAGTGAATATTTCCTGCAAGTGTGCGCGCGTGCAAAGCTATCAGCTTACAATAGGAGGCAAATACGCATGCGTGTTGACTCATATTTTCAAATCAAAATGGCGACTAGTAGTGTTGTTGTTGATGCTATGTGTGAGGATAAAATCGCTGATCTGTGGCCTGAATATCCATGTCTTTAGTTTAAACATGTCCATCCGTTTAGTCCATACTTTTCGGTGCGAAGTTCTTAAACGTCTTCGTCTGCGTCGCATTAACAGAAGAAGAAGCAATATTTCTTCTTCGTTCGAATTGATTTAAAAATATGAGTCAACACGCATGCGTATTTGCCTCCTATTGTAAGCTGATAGCTTTGCACGCGCGCACACTTGCAGGAAATGTTCACTCGTGCACAAAATTATTCAACATGTTGAATATACGGCGCCGATGGCGCACACTGGGGGAACTTGCTTACGCCAACAGTCACGAGTGAAACTTTGCTAAGCTGATAGCTCTAGTGTGCGGCGGGCTTTATAGTCGCTTTGAAGTTTGCCGAGTTTCCAGACCATATCTCGATTGACTATGGTTGCACCCAAGGACGTAGTTATTCGTATTGCAAATAGCAAAGCGTCTCATACGCTTGCTATGGAAATTGGAAAAGGCTTTCATGATTGATGATATGCATAACGACGAGAGGCGACTCAGTGTTATGATTAGAGGTGTGAATCATGAGATGTTGAAGGTTAAACTATTGTTATCGAAATTTGACTTTGTCAGATATTGTTCATATTTGGCTGATGTGCTAAGAAAAATTTCATTCAAGCGGAAGAGCGGTTAGATCTTATTACCCGACTAAAGAAAAAAACTGATTGTAGCAGAAAATGCTGGACATACTTAGTGACAATACTAAGTTCTGTAAACTGGGTCATTTACCAAACTATGGTAAAACAATTTCCATTGAGCGGAATCTTCAATCACTTTTACTGCGATTGAAGAAATCTAATCAAATAAATTAATGAGGAATTTTATCAACAAGTTCGTCCCACTGGTTCTCATGAACGACCTAGAATGTGTGGATTAATTACCAAAAGTTCATAAAAATGGGACTCCGTTACGTCTTTTCAATGATTAAATCGGCACAACATAATTTAGCCAAAGAACTTTCTTCACTATTAAAACCAGTCCTTGATAAGTGTTCGTCACGCGTTTTAAAAGACTCATTTACTTTTGCCAATAATTTGAAGGAATTAAATTTAAACATCCCTAATCCAACAATGTGTTCGTAACTTTGATATTGTTAGCCTCTTCACGAACATTCCATTGGATGAAACTATTAAGATTTGTATTGATACTCTTTATGATTCTGACCTACAAACACCTCCAATTTCAAAGATGCCTTTTTTGACCTAATGATAGTAGCTACAAAAGGTGTTGAGTTTAGCCTTTAGCTTTGCAAATACAATGTATAAGCAGGTTGATGGCGTAGCAATGGGATCTCCATTAGGTCCAGTATTAGCCAATGTTTTTGTGGGATATTATGAGGCGAAATTGTTTGAACCTATAATTCTGCAATATTACCTCCTTCTTAGACTCCTTAAACTCTCTTTACCCTGCTGTGAAATTCAATTTCCGTTTTTGGATGTTTTGGACCAACGCAGGGAGCCCAACTCTGACGCCTGTGATGTGTCTCTCTATTTCTCTATTTTATTCTATATTATGGAAATTCTGATGTTTTATATTTAATATTGAAAGAAAGCGGCGCTTATGAGACCGCGGGGCTCGTGTGAATAGTGCACGGCTGCACGCGCGGTACGGCGGTAATTTGAAACTCGAAACAGCTCTCACTGGGTGCCACGTGAATACGCGTGCCCCGCACTGCGTGTTATCCCGCACATCAGTGTTGTGTCGTCTCAGATCGTCTCAGATTTCAGTGATCGTCACGCGTATTCACGCTGTTTTGAGTTCCAAATTACCGCCGTACCGCGCGTGCAGCCGTGCACTATTCACACGAGCCCCGCGGTCTCATAAGCGCCGCTTTCTTTCAATATTAAATATAAAACATCAGAATTTCCATAATATAGAATAAAATAGAGAAATAGAGAGACACATCACAGGCGACAGAGTTGGGCTCCCTGTGCAACGCCTAAGGAATCTCTACCTGTTTTTTCGTTAAGATTTGATAATTTCTGAATTTAATTGCGAGTGCGGTTCTCGCGATGTAGGTAGAACAACCCAAAGGCTGGGTGATAGAATCAAACAACATGTGCCTAGTGTTATTCGTAACAAAACAAAACCATCGCGTCAACAGCCCAAGGACAATGCCGTTCAGATTCATTGACCCGGTAACCCTCCGGTATTACCTGCGGGAATCCAGGAGGTTCCCGGCTGTGCACAAGCTTCGCTTATCCGCGGTCAGCGGAAGCAGAGGCACGAACAATGTGCCGAAACCTATTGTGAGAGTAACTTTAGAATTATTTCAAAATGCTACTCTTCCTTTCAATTAAAGGTAATGGCATCTGTCCATAATTAAGCTTTCAGATCCTGATTTATGCAAACACAAAGATTTTATTTTCAATGTCTTTATTTTAGCTAGTCATCCCCGCTCACGCGGTGATGGCCTAAGTCACTTTAGTTAGTATAAATGCCTGGTTTGATTAGATTGTATTAGAATAAATTAGATACTGTAACTTGTGCATGCACTTTTCCAAATTATTAATAGAACAACGTGACTTACGTCATCACCGCGTGAGCGGGGTGACTAGCTAAAATAAAGACATATTGAAAACAAAATATTTTTGTTTGCATAAATCCATTACCTTTAATTGAAAGGAAGAGTGGCATTTTGAAACAACATGTGCCTAGTGTTATTCGCGTAACAAAACAAAACAAAACCATCGCGTCAACAGCCCAAGAGACAATGCCGTTCAGATTCATTGATTACTTGTGACTCATCCATCGGTGCAAGCACCTATTGTCCAACGAACAATGTGCCGAAAACTATTGTGAGAGTAACTTTAGAATTCTTTCAAAATGCCGCTCTTCCTTTCAATTAAAGGTAATGGAATCTGTCCATATTAAGCTTTCAGATCCTGATTTATGCAAACAAAAATATTTTGTTTTCAATGTCTTTATTTTAAGTATAAATATCGGTCCAATTTCGATGATTAGTTAACATACGTAGCACTTGATAAGTTGTCTGCCGAAATGCATCGTGCTCTTTTCTTTTAAGCTTATTATTTTCTCAAGTCTTTAAAAAGTTCTTCTAAGAACTCATCTCTTTTTTCTCTTCCTTTGCTCCAACATTACGTCATTCTTAGATTATTGCTAAATGTATTTATATATAAGTAGTTTCAGAACGTTCTAAGGTTATTACCAATCACCATGGTATATACGTTGCTCAAAGATATAAATTATTAATCTGAACGATAAGAGCGACCTGTCGCAGGGGTTGTTTGTTATTAGATTGCACTATATTGCATGATGGTATTTTTAGATGTTGGCACTTAAATTATAGTATTCTAGATTTTGCATAACTATTGATTTTTTCTCTAAGTCCAGGACTTGTTTGGAATGAAATTCAAATTAAATATATGATTATATTTTATTTATATAGATAGATTTTATATGAATCGTATTGGAATCAGAACTCTTATCACGCAGCATTGTAAGTTTCTGAAGTTACTGTAGTTACTAATCGTCGGCTTCACCATTCCCTTGCAAATGTTATATTTAACAATTAGACAACGTGCCCGCGTTTTCTATGAGCAGATAGTCAACAAGGCGGAGCCAAGTTGACTATTGCTCATAGAAAACAAGGGCGAGTTGTCTAATTGTTTTAGTATAAATTTACAAGTTTCCCAAGAAATAACTTTTATTTCAAATTGATCATGAAAAAAAGGAAATATTCTGTCGAAATCACGCAACTTTTACCGCAGAAGTTTATATCAGCGGATGGTAACTCCTGCGTTAGCCAATGAAAATTGAGGATTTGTGATAGAAACTTGTCAATTTATACTAAAGTAGGTTTTTAACTTTGGTAAGTCAATATAGAATTCTTCAGTCAACATTGCAACCATGGGTGGCATGACCCACTGGGATATTTCCCAGGGGCACCCAAGATATTTTGGGCCTTTAAAATCATTCTTAGAAAAGTTCTGATATAAAGTTAAACTTTTTATTATATTTTTAGCAATATTTTTTCTACGCTCCACTCACACAAAATTGTAATCTAGATACATTACTAGCTCAAAAATTGAAATTTCCAGGTGAGAACCCCTCTGAAGGCCGGTTCTTACATAATCGTCCACGTTGTTTCAAAAAGTACGCAGATGATTGGGTATGAGAACCTGAGCCTCAAGAAAACCATGCCTTTGGTTCTGGATTGTGAATTAGTCTGTAAATAACAAAAAGTCAAAACCAGTGACTCTGATATTTTGAATTTCTAGGAAGTCATGAAGTGAGAATTAAAATGTAGTTTTGAAAAAAATAGTTTTTGATGAAATTTAAGTTTTGTTTAATGGGCACTTGCAATTTTGTTTGCGAGCCCTTCTTTGAGAAGGCTTACAACTTACATGTACATCGCCAATTTAGCTCATTGTAATAATTACTAATTTTGCTGATGGCAGTGTACCTGTAATCCCAACTACTGTATAGGAGTGTTATACAAGGCAAATTCTCTTGCAATTTGCAATGCAATTTTAGCTGAAAAATATTATTAAAGGTTGCTGAAGGATTTCAAACAGATCTGATGCAAATTTTTGTGTGCAATGCAATTGCAATTATATTGTAAACTAGGAGTGAGACGAAAAGGTTTTTCTTGTAATTTACTGTACAACTTGAAACAGTCCATTGGGTTACAAGTTGCAAGAAAACATGTTTCTTGTAACAGCACCTAACAGTAGAATAGAATAGAATACTTTATTAAACACTCCCAAAAGGGTTTTTCAGTGTCCAATTACATGATACTAATTAAAGATATAATATACAATATAGAACTAAATATTAAAATGTTAAAATGTTAAAAACTAATCAGCTATGTTCCTCAATAAATTATTTAACTAAAATACTTCTGAACTCTTATTTAAAACGTTGCAAAGTAAAGTTGCAAGTTGTTTTTCAACCATTCCGGCAAACTGTTCCATATGGAAGTAGCTCGATAGATAAAGGAGCGTTGTCCTGTGGCAGTTCTGCATAAAGGTATATCTAGCTTTCCATTATGCCTAGTGTTAAGGTTATGTAACTGTGCCCTAGTCTTAAACTTAAGCCATTGTCCAGTGTGATGCCTAGATCTGTGGCTGAGGTCACAGGAAACAGTTGCTTTCCTAGTAAAGTTAGTTGGAAATTTACTGGTATCTTTTTCAACATCTGGCGAGTTCCAAATACAAGCAGTTTCGTCTTATCAGGATTAATTAGGAGACTATTTAATGAACACCAAGAAGCAATTCTGCGAAGATCCTCGTTAAGTTGGACAACAGCTGTATTTACATCTTTGACTGGAAACGACAGAAGAAGTTTAGAATCGTCTACATAAGATTTTAGGGAACATACATTCGGTACCATAGGTAAATCGTTGATATAGATGTTAAATAGTACTGGCCCGAGAATTGAACCCTGTGGTACACCGATCCAATACGCACGGCCTGTTTACGTTCTGTCAAATAACTCTTGAACCAGCTTACTGCAGCTTCAGACACACCCAAATACTTGGAGTTTATCCAAAAGTAACACGTGTTCTATATTATCAAAAGCCTTAGAAAGATCTAATAAAACCAAGGCTACAACCTCCCTATGATCCATAGCATTTAAGATTGTGTCTGATATTAATAGATTCAATGTCTCAATCTACAATCGCGATCAAAATATCTGGAGACACTTCAACCCAACAGAAGCCTGCACACCTTCAGGGTTCAGCAGAATGTAGAACTTGTTATTTTGACCCACCTCCCCCTGATGTGCTTAGCACTGTCTTGGCAATCATTAAGGAGCAATATTGAAACAGGGGGAGGGGATAACATAAAATTAAGTTGCATAATTGCATTTTCTATTCACATTCCAATGGGTGTCGTAGTGTCTCAACATTTGTGCACGCGATTGTAGCTGCTTTTATATTATGATATTAGATTATAAAACTAATTTTTGATTGCATGTTTATGATAAAAATATTTATATTTTGGTTGTTTATTTGATTTTCAGTATTAATTTTTGACCAAGAGGCAAGCAAGTCAAGTACTACTAACTGGATAGGTTGTTTTGATGAAGACTGCAGTATTGCTTCAGTTGTTCATGGTAAGGTGATAAAACTTGTTTGCATTGTGAAGTGTACAGTACCTTGTATATTTCACCTACTTATCATGTTCTAAATGGGCTCAAGCCGAAAAATTCTCAAATTAGAATTACAGGTACGAGCTGAAGCCGCTACAAAATATATTTTGCACCAAATTCAGTGTAACCCTAATCCTAACACTAATTTATACATTAAATTAAATCCTAACCATAATCTAATCCTAATCCCCACCAAGAGTTTAAATTCTAACTGTAACTGGGATTTATTCTAATTCTAATTCTAGAATTTTGGCTTCAGCCCATTTAGAACATGACAAGTACTGTAGGTGTATATTTACTGTATACTATATCTACAGTAGATTGTTATCTAGTGTTTACGAAAGTTCTACATGCTACCTATTTCAAGCAGCCACTTACGCTAAATTCTAGAACACCCGTCCACTTTCGCTATTTGCATCTGTTGACAGTTAGTAAAAGGGTCAAATTACGGAAAGTTCATCATATACAATTGCTTCGTTCTATTTTAAAACCCCATTTAATTTGATAGCTATCAACAAGTAAACACAATATAAACCTTCGACATTATATTTAAAGAGATTTTAGAGCAACCTTGTTTCTATTTCTGCCTTTAAATGCGGTTTCAAAAGTGGACGGGTATTCTAGAATTGCTCCGCCACTTAGACTAGTACTGTATAAGTGTGTTAGAGTTAGTATTAGGCTTATTATATATAAGGGTTGAGAGGTCAAGTTAGGGGTACGATTTTTGGAGGGCACTTTATGTGGCAGTGGTGGATGCAGGGTTGTTTGAAAAAGCACATTAAAATGTTACGTACATGGTAAGAACCCCGGTAGAGAGGTCTGGGGGCATGCTCCCCAGGACATTTTTAATTCCACAAGGCCCAGAAGTGCATTCCTGCGATTCTGACAATAATTTTTGTGAAAATAGGGCACCAAGCCATTTCTAAAATCTGTAAGATTACAAAGGGGGCATCGGTACATAAAAAAATATTGACGAAATCCTGAGCAATGGACTTTGTATCCAGGAGGTACGAGGTCCAGTTTGTCTTTGTAGATATATGGCGCGAGTGTAGCCAACATTTTGTTATCAGCGGTGTTCATCCTTAGATGCAATCAATAGATTCATACTGTAACTGCGCCATTCCATATTCCAAAAAGGGTACTTCTTGCCAAAATGTTTGGGGGTAAACACTCCCTCTACCCCTTGGTCGCGCCGCCTTTGTAAAGGTTAGATTTCCTTGTTTATCGTACAACAGTAGATTACAATAACGAAGCGCTTTAATGACGTGAGTAATATCTGAGTATGTATGTTTGTCTGAGTTTGCTATTCGTGTTGCAACAATGTTGCATGCGTTGCAAGTAGTGCAGTGTGAAGTTGCACAACAAATTTCCGTGTTGCAAGTTGCTGCCAAAAAGTAACTTCTACTTCTAAAGATTACAGTACTACGTGTTTTGTTTTCATACTAAGTGTATAGTACGTTGTCCCTTTGTATTTTAGATGCTGCAACAAATGCACGTTTTTTATGTGATCAAATTTACCTTAGTTCTCCTGAAGTAATTATTGAAGAATTTAATGGTATGTGGCACATTGATTAAGTCTTGGTGAATGATGAACATGCACAGATGTTCAGCTTAATATATAATTTGTTCTTGTTGAAATCTATTGGATGACAAGGCTTAATTGTATGCCTGCATAGAAGGGTTAAAACCGAAAGATCTGCTGAAATAGTGTGTAGTCGAAGGTGTAAGATTTTGAGCGAAGGCCCATCATCAGAAAGGGCCCTACTTCACTCTCTGACGAAGGGCCTTCGCTCGAATCATTACATCTCCTACACACTATTTCAACAGTACACCAACTTTAGAGTATTCAGTTTGTATTCCTACACTGCCTACACAGCACAATACTTTGATGTCAGACGATACATGGACGATCGTGATGCTCAAATCCTCAGAAAATGTTGAGACACTCTACAGCTACCTACTGGTTCGATTGATGTGTGTACTGACTATATTATATTATTACACAATGGATTCCTCTGAGATTATAAAATACTTACAGTAAGTCGAGAATTCAATATTGGGCGAGACCGAAGGTCGAGCCTAATATTGTAAATCGAGACTTAAATATTTTGTAATATTGGGAGAAGATGAATCCAATAGGTGTTTTATTATATCGAACAAAATATCTTAACACAAAGGTGTTTCTTCGCACGTAAACAGTCAAAAGGTTGCAGTGCAATATCTAGAGTTTATAAAATAACATGTACACAACAAGCAATTTGATTGGTCAATACCCGTGCAGGATGAGAGTATCCTGCACGGATTCCCGTGCAGGATTAAAGGAATACCAAATGTTTTCCGTGCAGGATACTGTGATCCAAACACGCGGGATGTTGCGAGACTTTCGAAAAGCGTAAAAAAACTCGAGCCGATAGGCGAGTGTTTTTTAGCTTTTCGGAAGTCGAGCAACATCCCAAGTGTTTGGATCACAGTATCCTGCACGGAAAACCATTTGGTATTTATTTTATAAAATAACGACAGAGAAATAACGAATTTTATCCAAAAATAATATGATGAGAATACAAATTCTCCCAAGAATTATCAACTACCAATCATAATTCGTCTCCAACAGCAGACGAGCAGGCCGGAAAGCTGAAATTTGTTTTGCCGACCAATCCGACAAGAACTAAAGAGAAAAATATGGATAAAAAACTCGACTTTGAATATAAAAATACTGACTAGTTTTAGGTATAAGCTTAATCGTTACTGGAATCAGCCGTCTCAGGGTTTGGCTTGTTGTTTCAAAGCGAACAGACAGATATTATGGGCAGCAACTGTCGCTCTGGAAAGGTCTTCGCTGTCTTTTTCACAATTTCACTGGAAGATTTTGGATTTTAAGTCGAGAGCTGTTGGGTATTTCACTTCGTATATAGATAAAGATTGTTCTTTTACAGTGAGTTCATCAGGCAAAAAAAATAGAAGGTATTTAAACAGTATATTATTCTCGCGAGTTTCTTGCTTTCAAAACATGCCCTTTTCAAACCTGGTTTTGTTTAACTTCGCTATTGAACACAAAATGGATCAGACGATCAGTTTTCACGGTGATAGTTTTCTCACAATACAAAAACTATATTCTGTTGTTTTTTTGAGAGTTTTGTTTTAACTTACAACGATAAACGGAATGAGATGGAAAACGTCACTTAAAATTGCTGTAAATTCCCGTTTATGATTCTCTCATCCTGCACGGGTATTGACCAATCAAATTGCTTGTTGTGTACATGTTATTTTATAAACTCTCATCCTGCACGGGTATTGACCAATCAAATTGCTTGTTGTGTACATAATGGATCATTTGCATCAATTGCTGTAAATTCTTACAGCAATTTTAAGTGGCGTTTTCCACCTCATTCCGTTTATCGTTAGTTAAAAGAAAACTCTAAAAAAAAAACAGAATATAGTTTTTGTATTGTGAGAAAACTATCACCGAGAAAACTGATCGTCTGATCCATTTTGTGTTCAATAGCGAAGCCGAAGTTAAACAAAACAACGAGGTTTGAAAAGGGCATGTTTTGAAAGCAACAAACTCGCGAGAATAATATACTGTTTAAATACCTTCTATTTTCTTGCCTGATAAACTCACCGGGAAAAGAACAATCTTTATCTATACGAAGTAAAATACCCAACAGCTCTCGACTTAAAATCCAAAATCTTCCAGTGAAATTGCGAAAAAGACAGCGAAGACCTTTCCAGAGCGACAGTTGCTGCCCATTAAATATCTGTCTGTTCGCTTTGAAACAACAAGCCAAACCCTGAGACGGCTGATTCCAGTAATGAGTAAGATTTTGCATAAAACTAGTCGAAGTCGAGTTTTTATCCATATTCTTCTTTAATTGTTGTCGGATTTGTCGGCAAAACAAATTTCAGCTTTCCGGCCTGCTCGTCTGCTGTTGGAGACGAATTATGATTGGTATAGTTGATCATTCTTGGGAGAATTTGTATTCTCATCATATTATTTTTGGATAAAATTCGTTATTTCTCTGTCGTTATTTTATAAAATAAATACCAAATGGTTTTCCGTGCAGGATACTGTGATCCAAACACTTGGGATGTTGCTCGACTTCCGAAAAGCTCGCAACATCCCGCGTGTTTGGATCACAGTATCCTGCACGGAAAACCATTTGGTATTCCTTTAATCCTATATCGTAAAATATTGGACTGTCACGTGATACTAATAGCGACAATTGATTGGACGATTATATGTGAGGGTATAATTGACGATTGTCCATGTATCGTCTGTCTACTCCAAGCTCCCCCACATTCACTACAGCAGTGTATATGTTAACACTTTGATATCATTTACAGGGAATATAGTAATCTTTAAAGCAGGACTATTTTCTTTAATCCATATTCTTACTTCATCTCATTCTTTTTCAATTTCTCTTATTCTGTTCAGTGGAAAACAATCAACAAACGCCAATCAGAACAACATACGTTCCATCTCATTTGTATCACATGGTCTTTGAGTTAATTAAGGTATCGTGTATACTGTACCTATTAATTTGCTAATTTGGCGGGAAATCGGGATATTTTATGTCACAGGCGTGAAAAGCCCTTCGGGGAATTTTTTTGAAAAGTTGCAACACTTCAAGATGAAGCATATACCTTTTTAACCCTATTCCCCCGCATATAAGCGCACCCTGGATAAAGGCGCATGCGCTAATATCCGGATAATGGCGCATGCGCCTTTAAACGATCAAAATCTGCAAGTTTGATAGACACGAACAGATTATTAATCATACTATTAAATTAATAATTACACGCGCAGTTCTTACAGTAAAACATCGAACATTGTCTGTTATAATTGTCACAGTGATAATGTTCGTTATACGGTAATGAAATCCAATAATTATTGCTTTTGGTTTATTCTTCGAAGATACTCTTGTATAACACACTCCGCTTGAATCGCTTTAGATCTCGGCGCTTTTACCCGGTATCCATTGTTTCTTTTATTCTCACGGGTATGGTTGATGCGCCTATATACGAATATACAGTATGTGCGCATATATGTGCGCCTATACAGTATGTGCGCCTATATGCGAATATATGTGCGCCTATATGCGAATATATGTGCGCCTATATGCGAATATATGTGCGCCTATATGCGAATATATGTGCGCCTATATGCGAATATATGTACGCCTATATGCGAATATATGTACGCCTATATGCGAATATATGTACGCCTATATGCGAATATATGTACGCCTATATGCGAATATATGTGCGCCTATATGCGAATACATGTACGCCTATATGCGAATATATGTGCGCCTATATGCGAATATATGTACGCCTATATGCGAATATATGTGCGCCTATATGCGAATATATGTGCGCCTATATGCGAATATATGTACGCCTATATGCGAATATATGTGCGCCTATATGCGAATATATGTACGCCTATATGCGAATATATGTGCGCCTATATGCGAATTTGTATAGGCGCACGCGCCTCTAAACAACCGGCATGCGCTTATATGCGGGGAATAGGCTAAGTGTTTAATATTGATGGTTTGCGATCTTTCCTAGAACTCGATGAGAGCTGTGGTTGAGAAAAATGGCGTAGATGAGGAAGATCAGCTGGATGAAGTCAAGGTGTTAATTACGAAAGGAAAAGAGGATCTTACAATTAAGGTAGCAGCAAAAAACTTTAGTGTCGCACTGTGGGTCAATTTCAATATTTAACAATTATTGGATGAGGTTGAGCATGAAAAATTCATAAATAATGTTCATTATTTTGTTTATGAATATTTAAGAAATATCTACAAGGTGTCAAGCGGTATATATATCCATACCGTTTTTGTCAATTTTTATTTGCCTGGAACAATTTCTTAACAATTTCGTCTTTATATTTTAGATCTCAGATCGGGGAGGTGGAATTGCAAAAAGTGAACTCGAGAAACTTTTCTTGTACCATTACACTACAGCCCCACAACCTGTTTTGTCAGGAAACATCGCTCCATTGGTAAGTGCATGTCATTCATATAATATATTTTAAAGTGCGAGATGAAATATGAGATATGGATTCCTTCCATTTGTTATCATGGGATATAATTTTAGGTCAATAAATGTTCACATCTCCCCCCCCCCCCCCCCCCCCCAAAAAAAAAAAGAAGTTTGGTACTGTTTGGTTTACTTCCGTGGTTTTCCTCATATCTTTTTACGAAATATCGAGATTTATATATAGATTAGTTCCCCAAAGCAGTCTTTATATTCATATGACGATAAGCCCTGGATACTTTGGCTTTGAGTCCTTGACGTCACTTCAGGAACATGTGTGAGTAATGGCGGCAGGCTTTTAGCCAGGACTTCAAAATTGGCCGTCCAAAAATGTTGGTGGGTGTGGGCACGAAATAATTTTGGTGGGCGTGAGCAAGTGAGCTTATCAAACGTATTGAACGGCAATTTTATTAAACAACGTTTTTGTTTCTTCATGTTACAGCATATACACGTTAAATCGATCTCGCAATCAATCGTCATGTCTGCATGTTCTTGACAAAAATTACTAACGAAACCTACACAATAGCTAAAATAAACAGCAGCTAACAGAAATCAAGAATTAGAATTAAAGGGGGAAACCTGTAAGTTGTTGTTTAAGGAAAATATTTTGCTTAGGCCGTCCATGGCCGTCCATACGAAAAGCGCCTGAATGGCGGCCTCACAGAATAGATGGTACTTTACCTCAAAACCCCTTTCTGATGCCGTCCGTGGGATTAAGTGTAGGCTTGGCTTAAGCTACTAGGTGTTACGTTTCAAGACAATCCGTGTAATTGGGATATGCATATTTACTTCATATTTTAAGAGTATGCAAATTTTATGGCTATACTACATTTATTATTTCATGATTGAGTCGTTTTTCTTTGATGTATCACGGGCTTTATATAGCATAAAGACCTATGAATACTAATTAGATAAGAAATGAAGAAAAAACTAGGAAAATCTTTGCCAAGGTGGAAAAAATAGACAAAACGTTTTTGGAAAACCTCCTCAATTATGAAATAAGTCAGATAAATCCCTCGAACGTCGAGATGTATGCTATATAAAGCATCTTTATATAGCATGCCATACATCCCTCGTTCTCGGGATTTATCTCTTACATAACTTAAAGTACCTATGAAACGAAAATGTTTATTTTATAATTTCACTGGCAAAGAATTAAAAAAATAGGTTTCTGTTGTTAAAACTTAATATCGTGTCCTTTTACATCCAAAACCTCAATCAAACATGATGAACTTTATGCGACAAATTCTGCGCGGCTGGAAATATGTGAATAATAGGCCTGTGACGTAAATACCTTTGCAGCCAGGTAGCCAGAGTTAATTTTCAATAGCAAAATTCCTGTGGAGGAGTTGTAAACAATAACGTTTGCAAAGGTATTTACGAGTGTTTTAGACCCGATGAAACAAGTGCTGATTGTTTTAGATCCGATAAAACACGTGCTGGAAAAGTTTATGTAAATCAGGACGAATCTTTATCAACATATAAAGACACGATACGGTCATGGTTTTCCTTTGTGTTTTCCTCATGAATTATTAATGATTTTTGAATTTTAAACAATATTTTAATACAGAATCTTAGTTTTGAATGTTTGCCATTTAAAAATATCAAATAAAACTTTTCGTTTCATAGGCACTTTAATTATGTCAGTCTTTTATTTTAGTGTTGAGGTATGGGGGCTGTGTTTATACCAGTAAATATCAGGCCAGATAGACCGTTTCCTACGCCGTGCACATAAGTTTCGATATACTCGCAAACTTATTACAATTGGGACGTTATTAATCAACGGGACCGTAAATTATGGAACAAAATTATCAGCACTAATTTGAATCCACTTAATGAACTTCTACCACTCCAGAGAGCTAGGAGACTGAGAGCGCAAGCATAAATGTATTCATAGGATACCAGACAGATTTACATTTATATAGATGCCTTGTTTTTAAATCTTGATTGACATTCTACGTACTTTATTCTTAGCGCATATCCCTGTATATTAGTGTTTTATATAATACATTGTAAATAAGGTTCTTATTGTAATGACATTGTAAATAAGTTTAATAAGTTTCTCATTTTTAATCATTGTAAAGCTCCTACGTCTGTTTAGGAGTCACGTACTTCAATAATAAAGACTTATTAACCGAGTGCGAGGTCTACGGTTAAATATTTGCCTGACCTTATAGATAAACAGCTTTCAAGAAAAGCAGCACTAATGTTCCAGGACGCGTCGTTGTTCGAACTTTTTCAACGAACATACTCAAATCCTCTTTTATTTTCATCTAAATCAACTCAGAAATTTTCCCGCCAAAACTTACCTGTCTGGAAAAGGCGTATTGCCCTCTCACAGCGCCGGGAGGAGGGCAATACGATTTTTTCCGGACCTCTCACGAACCAATCAGCGTGCGCCATCTTTCTTAGCCATATAATAAAGACTATTATTATTTTAATCTCGTATAAACCCTTTGCAAATATGTAAAATGTATTGTGGAACACCAACAATTTTATCATAGGGGCACATTAACTGCAAACAATTTCAGACAGATTTAGGGCGTAGAAATATTGACTTGGCCTCCTGCCAGAAAACTTTCCCTTTTTTGTACCAATGTTTCATTTCACAAGTTTTTTTCTCCACTTAATACCGGCCATCCCACCACATGTTATCTTTTTCTAAAAAAGTAGAGTGCTACGTAGGCAGTGTTGTTTTGGGTATAGTAAAGCGACGTTTCGATGTTTTTCTATCCTATTCCCACCGGTATAGGGGAAATAAGAGATGGATAATCTCTTCAAAGGGAACAATTGTTAAAAAATGAGCTCATATGGTAGTTTTTAACTTACCGCATAAAGTTTCTGGAAATTACAACATGACCGTCGCTATATTGTATTGTAAATTCACACGTAACTCCTTCGTGGCCCTGGGTACGAGTTTGGTGGCGGTCTAATTTTTTGAACTGTATTTTAACTGTTTATTTAAAAGTGTATCGAAAATGGCGCGCATGAATGATGTTTTGGCTGTCAGTTTCAGTTACCTGTCAACACACTTTTCCCCGTTTAATTGTTTTGTTTTATACTATTGTATTTATGGCCAACGTATCAATATAGTTTCTTATGCTTTAAGTTTAAGATTAGGATATTTCTATTTTGTAATTACTTTAGGCTGGTTATGGCTACGGCTTGCCTTTGTCAAGATTATACGCTAAATATTTTGGAGGTGATTTGCAGTTGTTTTCTATGGAAGGTTATGGAACAGATGCGTTGATATATATAAAAGTAAGTCTGCCACTATATAAATAGAGAGCATTAAAAACGGAGCACATAAGGAGAGGCTGATCTTTAGCCAGTCAATTATAATTAATTATAAATAATTATAATTAATTATAAATAATTTAATTAATTATAAATAATTACAATTCATTATAAATAATATATAATAATTATGATTAATTAGAAATAATTATATAATTATATAAATAATTATAAAAATACACAAATAATTATTATTGGTCAATTGAGCAGACTATTTTTACGCTTAACGAGCATTTTTACAACCTCAAACCACTATATTCCGGCTATTTACGTTACGTGCTTTGATCGAAAAGGTACTTTTTTGTTGCCAATGTCCTTTAACTCTTTCCCTACGGGCGCAGTTAAAATGGGTCGTTGATGACCCGCAAAATCGTCAATCGAAAAACACGGCACACGGTAACGCAAGATTAAAAATTGAAATTCGACAAGCGCCAGGAACATGAAATCCACGTACACGCCAAGTTTGATTTGATTTCATAAACAACTCTGCGATTGGTGGCATTTTGAGTTTTCAAGATGCTATGCGGGCGTGCAAGATGGCCTTTTCTGGAAAAATGTAAATTTTTCAACCTGATTTATGATAATTAATGCTAATTTATATTAACATAATGTGTTTTGTTCGGGAAATTTAAAAGAACAAGTAAAAGCCGGTTTATTGGGCTTCCAGAAAATGTATAGCTTTCGCAACAGTTATGGTTATTTCAAGAGATATCAATAGAACAACGTGGTCGTTCAATTTTTGATGTTTTTCAGCCGTAATGAAAGAGTTAAGGCCTTTCATTTAAAACTAATTTACTCTTTTATTACAGTTCTCTTTAATTATTTGTTTATCGTATTCCAGGCCGTTCTTGGTGAGGCAAGCGAAGTGCTCCCTCTATACAACAAAAAAACTTCACAAACGTATACTGAAGTCAAGCAATCTGTGAATCAAATGAAAGATTGGTCATCTGCAAGTTTTTACCACGGTCACGGCCATGGATACTTACGTGGAAATACTTCCAATGTTCGTCCTTTTTCAACGATACCAAATTACGTTAATAATCACCACATTTTTAGACAATACATTTTACGAACATAAATATAATTTGAAATATAATTTTAATAATTTGAAAAGCAGGACTCGTTTGTTCAGAGGTGTTATTGTAGTTTAATCCTGGGGAAAAGATTGAGAATGCAAAAACGAAGATGTAACCAAAATATTTTTTTAGAATTTTCTTTGATGAACCAACAACAACTCAGCTGTCTCTTCCTCAAATTGACTATATATACTAGTTGTAAATGCGTGGGGAATTGATTGTATCAGTCAATTTGAACTTCGATTTGGTAACGAGAGGGACTAAGAACTAGGGTTGAGTGAGTTTGAGGCGGAAGTATTCGCGGGTGGGTTGCTATTTGACTTAGACATTGCTCATAGTTGTCAGTTTGCTCAATTAAAAACAGTTATACAGTACTGTTATAGACAAGACACACTTGATGCTGGTGATGATGGTGCTGGTGGTGATGATCGTAAGGCAACAATTTACCGTAGAGCTTAACGGGCAAGTCGAACAATCTGTGTCGCAATTCTGCGTTTCTTTCGGTGCTGCGAAGCTGGTAACCAAGGACTTTTCTCAGGCGCTCTATATGTGTTTCTAGTTTTGTTCTGACCACAAGCCGGAACTAAAACAATGATTCTAAAATATAATTTTCAAAATTCTTTATTTCTGGAGATTTTACAATTGGTGATTAAAACATCAGAGTTTGTTCTGCAATTACACTGAAATGAATTAAATAAGTAATTTGTTGATAATTTGATCATTTTATTTACAAAATGGTGATTTTACAACATAAATACGAAAAGATAGCGATACCAACGTTTCGATGTGTTTCCTGTTAGCAGAATTATAAAGTCAAGCTGAAACACAAACACACCAGACACCGTGGTATCAACTACCTTTCCTCATGACGTAATAGCGGAGCGTTAATTATTTATGGTAGGGGATTGGTACCGAAGAGAAAGAAGTTGAAAGCAAAAAAAATTCAAACACTGAATTTCTCTTCTACCAACCATCACTAGCTAGATTGTTTTTATGCAACCATGTACATGTTATACTGTACACACGACAATGTCTTTGAACCTGACAAAGTATTTAAACAAGTAATCGCTGTGTTTTATATTGTAGCATTATTATTGTAACTATGGACATTAAACACTGATATATTTTATTTAAAATAGAATTTGTTCCCAACCTCTTACTGCCAAAACTTTGGCAGCCATAAATAATGAACGCTCGCTAAGGATGATCATGTTACAGAATATAAAGACCAAATCTTGATCCAAGTAAGAAAATATCATAACTACCTTGGACAGGTTGTACAAATGGCGATTATCTTAATTCAGACTATGTGAACGATACAGTCAAGTGTGTTTGACGTTTTTTGTTCCTGTAAAAGCTTCTTAAAGTGCCGAAAATTAAGTTTGTCTTATTTAAATGGTGGGCTTTTTCATATCTCGCGTATTTCTTGAGATATAAATATATGTTATTTACCGGTTTGGAGGTCCGTATGGAGAAATATTTCCCGAGGTCTCAAAAACGGCCGCAGGCCGAGGGACGTTTTTGAGACCAAGGGAAATATTTCTCAATACGGACCGACCAAAACGGTAAATAATTTATTTATTTTTTTCCTTAATATCCTGGCTTGTTTTTTTGGTCGTCATCAGTATTTCTAGTCAGTGGACAAAAAAGAAAAGTCTGCTTTTTCTTCGTCAAAGGAAATTGAGAGTTAAGTCTCTATCGGGATAAAAATATCACTTATATGTCTTTCAATATGTTCAATCTCGTTTGAGTTCATTTTCAAATGTTTTTAGAATATTTTACGGCTTATAAAACGCATTTAAAACTGAAATTATGTCGAGCGGTCCGTATGGGCTCATACGGATCGCTCGTTAGCCAATCAGAAAGCAGGATTTGGTAGGATACGGACCGGAAAAAAATAATTAGACTTATGTGATATGCAAATGTAGCTAAGACGTAAAGCTTTACAAATTTTTAGAAAATCAAGTATATCTTTGAGATTATTTAATGAAATCACTTAAAACTTTGTACATTACGACATTTCGTGAAATCTAACATCGCGACGTCGAAATAACGATACCAAATCAATTTACTATTTCTAATTTCTTAATTTTCTAAAAATGTATAAAGCACTTGATGTCATAGATTATACATATCATAAAAGTCTCAAGAACGACGTGAGATATGAAAGAGCTCTTAATTACCATTCCTAATCATTTTTGAAGTTCATTTAAATAAAACAAACTTAATTTTCGTTTCATAAGCACTTTTAATAACCCCGAGAAAACAATTTTGATGCCATTATGGCGTTTTTTGTGTCCATCTCCGATACATGAAGAAGATGTCAAGGTTTTATGCTCAAAACGTTAGACATTTATTCATTATTTCGGAAAGTACACCAAACTTTTAGTGTTTTTTAATCGTATTTTAACACTGCACACTACGTCCGCCATTTTTTAGTAAGGTGCAACATAGCCTGAAAACAGGTTGAACCCATGGTAAATGGTCAATACCCAATAAACGAGCTAACGTTAACGCGGCTAACTGAACAAAGTAAATTAGAAAAAGGAAAGTAAATTTAACTAAATAATTCACGTTTAATGGAGTAACTAACTCCGCAGTTAGTTGCGTTAAGAGCTATTAGTCTTTGCAAAAACTAATTGAGTATTATCATTCACCGTGGATAAAGTACTTATAAACCCCAAATTCTCTATTATTTATAAACATTCTATATAAGACAAATAGTTGAACAGTGAAATATTTCTCTGATTTGATCTTTCCTTCGATACTTTATACGGCATGTTGTAAAACATGGACTGGACTGCTGGAGTGGACTGGACTGATAAAACATGGACTGATAAAACATGGACTGATAAAACATGGACTGGTAAAACATGGACTGATAAAATATGGACTGATAAAACATGGACTGGTAAAACATGGAGGGTTAGGATCTTTGTTGTTTTGGGGTTAGCGATTATTTGTTAATGTAGAGATCATACATTCACAGCTACACGTTACATGTTTTACCAGTCCATGTTTTATAACAAATAATCGCTAACCCCAAAACAACAAAGATCCTAACCCTCCATGTTTTACCAGTCCATGTTTTATCAGTCCATGTTTTATCAGTCCATGTTTTATCAGTCCAGTACAGTCCAGTCCATGTTTTACAACATGCCACTTTATACAGGATTATGTTTTTAAAATGCTAATGAGTGTGACGTCATCCCAGGAATTTGGCTTTCTTTCCTGCTTTCCGTGTGATGGAGTGATTGAGGATTTGAGTGAAAAAGTTGATCTCTAGCGTAGCATTCAAGGCACTGATCTCGAAAGAAGACTGGATCGAGCAACCTTTGTTCAGAAAATGAAGCCGTAAGTCCGCCATTACTAAGGGACCAACTGAGGATCCTACGAGGTTTTTTGTTGAATTATGCGCTCTTACCATCCACAAAATAAAATAATTTTACTATAAAGAGGACCAGAAGACATTTTTCAAATTACTGGGCAAAACGATTCATGGCTTAGTAATGGCGCCTGTCAAATGTTTCGGGCTTCATTTTCTGGCATCGGAGGACAATAGGTTGCTCGATCCAGTCTTCTTTCTTATAGATCAGTGATTCAAGTATACCAACGTTTGAAGCAGCATAATGACTTGTCTGACGTCACACTCATTAGCATTTCAAACAAACAAACCTTTATAAAATATCAACGCAAAGCTCAAATCATAAAATATTTTGGTATTGAACTATATTCACTTCATATAGAATATATATCAGTAATATTGTATTTGGGATTATAGGTACTTTAATTTAACTTTTCTAAAGACTTAATTAGTTAAATTTTTTACTAAGACAAGTTGGTTACTTTATCATTTCACGAATATCTGTTACAAAATAAGAATGGGACTGGACTATGATAATTACTGCCAAGGACAATCCAAGATTGCTTTTTCTATACCCAGATCTGAACTCTGAGTATGTCCTGAGAGATGGACGACCAATGCTCAGCAATAAAGCATTTTTAAATGGTTGTATCCGCAATTGATTGAACTAAATATAACGCAGTTGAATTCGTGACCTGTGGCCATAAACATTACCGAAATACAGTGTATAAAAAAAAAGAAACCGACATAAGATGAATTAGTATTCTTTTAAAACAACCTATATATTGTGGTAGTTTGAAATCCCTAGACACCTCTCAGCCACGGATACATAAAAAAAACATAGTTTTATACACCTAGGGCAATTAAGATAACTTTAAATGTATGCACAGTGAAAGTATTTAAAGTGCATATAACGTCTGTGGGAATTTAACATATATGTAATCTATCGATTCTCCTGAGAAAAATTGTAATATATCTTGTCAGCTGAAAATTTCATCTTCACTTTTTGCTGTTAAAGTTGACGGAAATGACGTCATAGCGGGAATCTGTAAAGAGGTTTTCATATAGACAGATGCCCGCTATGACATCATTTCCGTCAAATTTAACAGCAAAAAAGTCTATGAAGATGAAATTTTCAGCTGACAAGATATATTACAATTTATCTCAGGAGAATCCATAGATTACAAATATGTTAAATCCCCACAGACGTTATATGCACTTTAAAAGCTTTTTCTCTTCCTGTGGCTCAGAGGTGTCCAGTGCTTTTACACTACCACAATAACTTGTTTTAAAAGAATACTAATTAATGTTATGCCGGTTTCGTTTTTTTTATGCACACTGTATATCTCAATAGTTTTCAATCACGTGATAAAGATCCAAAAGACAAAGAGTATGGGCGGCCATGTTTGTTTACCTAACAAAAGAAGCTAATTAAAATTCTATTGTTGAGGTGCCCCGGCAGCTATGACGTCACGTGATAACGATCCGTGTATTTCCAAAGGACAATCTTGAACAAACGTGGCAGTTACCTAGAGCGGTAGTAAATGACCGATATTACCGTTAACATTGATTGAGACCAATAACAATGTCAGGGTAGTAATCGATATACATTCACCTTTCAACGAACCGCTTAGGACACTACAAATACTACACAACAATGAAATAAAAAGATAAAATACGCGTTTAGACACAAATACAGCTGTCGTGAAATGTAGAAATATTAAAGAAGCAACATATGTTAAATGATGCACTGCATGGAAACCCCAAGTAAAAACAAGCTCTACACTTTCTATCTTGTGAATTGGGCTAACATCTCTACAACAACATAGGTATTTTTGTGTTGTTTGATCACTTGAATCTACACAAGACTGTGGTATAGCTCCATTTGTCGGCAAAATAATATATCCTCGAGTGATCCATTTTATTTTTTGTGTTAATAGTCATCTTTTTGGCACACACTTCAACAGAATATGCCAATTGACGTAACCTTTTCAGAATCTGTTCAAAATAAACATTTTCTTAAAGTTTGTTTACACGAGAGAAAAACTATCCAGATTAACAGTGTATCCTCTATTATTTTTAGCGACGCTACAATTTAGGGAATGCAGAAATTTCTTATTTAGTGAGCAACTTAATTTAGCGACGTTTTATATTTCAATCCAACGAAAACCTAATCTTAATCCAAAAAAAGAGCAAGAGAAAGAAACATCGACTTGAAACATACGATTCCGATTATTCACAACTAAAATCAATATATACAAAATATATCGGTATATTTTTACCTTTCCGAGTGTGAATGAAATACATTGGGATTTTGGTTATTGCGTATATTTTGAACTGTCGTTGAGTTGATTGACTAAAGTTATTTAAATGGTCGGCTACGACTTTTTGGTCAAGAATGTAATGAAAATTAGTGTAAATTTAGCGAGCAGAAATTGATGTGGCACTGATAAAATTTAGCAACTATGCCTCCTCATGGTGCATGCGATTAAATGGATTTAAATCTTTTTTTGGAATCCGGACAGTTTCCTCCCGCGTAAATGCACATTTTTTATACAATTTTCTCCGCCGTTAGTCAAAGTAGATGAAGCAGTTAATATCAATTACAACGACAGCTGTTTTTGATGAATAAATCAAATAGAATTCTATTTCTAATTAAACAATATATACAATAATTATTTCTAAATCAACGTAAAATTTACTATTTACAATTCGTGTTTGCCATTACCTGGGTGAATTTTTCTACAACCTTGCTATACCCTGCGCATGCGGGCACGATTGAGTAATGTTTGTTTAGTAAATAGAAATTGAGTTTGTTTTATCGCCGCCATATAAGAAATTGGTTATGTGTCAAAGAAAATCAGCGGTTTCTATCTACATCTCATTGTTTAGTTCATGCGAAGAGAGAACCTCTGGTAGCATGGCTTGAAAATCCACTGGATACAGAAGTTGTACCAGAAACATATTTAGTCGTGAAGCTATAATTACAAATTATTTCTCCCGATATTATTGGTTTAGACACGAAAGCAAAACCGTTTTTCATGTTCAGAGGTTCCCTCCATGACACCAGAGGTTCCCTCTATGACACCAGAGGTTCCATCCGTGACACCAGAGGTTCCTCCGTGACATCAGAGGTTCCTTCCATGACACAAGAGATTTCCTCCATGATACCATAGGTTCCCTCTGTAACACCAGAGGTTCCCTCCGTGACACCAGAGGTTCCCTCCGTGACACCAGAGGTACTCTCTATTGACGTTCCACATGAGCTAAGCAAGAACATTTAAAAACCTCTGGTACCCTGGAGTTCAACCTCCATTGATACCTTTGAAATCCCTTGCGGTTTGATTATGGCTAAAAAGTATTGAAGTTGAAATAAAAATAAGAACTTCAGTTTTCAGAATTTTTATGCCTGGTAAGCCGATGTGACGGTATGAGATTATACCGTGCAGAGATTGTCCTACTCAAATAGGCCATCAGTGAACAACAGAAAAAAAATGGTCATAACCATGGTAAACAATGAAAATCTTAAATATAGACATAACATCTTTAATGTTGATCTTTGAACTATACGAATTCAGTGACGGTTTTTAAGTGATATTTGAGCCAAACTTGCCTCATGCTTTTTCGTTAATTTGATTCTTGTCGCAAATTATCGAACTTTAGGATTATTTAATTACAAATCGGAAAGTCGAAAATGTATTGGAAAATAATTCGAGCAGTAATTAGATTATACTAGCATGAAGAAATGACGACTGGTATTACGAACATTGAATTATAATTAATTTAAAGGAATCTTATACCAGTGATAATCTCAGACCATGCATTATAGAATATCATTACATAGTACATTAGAATATACATAATAGTACATTATTATAGTGCATTGGAATATGCATGTACTCGTATAATCTAAGAAATCTCAGCACGAATATAATCTGAGACCGCCACACCAGAGCTTAATTGTTTTCCAGGGCTAAAGATTCGCATATGGACCGCCCCTCAAAGGAAGCAGTTTCTCAAGACTATAGTAATTAAAAACATTGTTACCAGTTATTGACTATTCACTTTAAAATCAAATTTGAGCTGCAACCCAAAACATTGAACTCCTAATCTTAAACGCAGTTATAAACCCAATTCTAACTCTCATGCTTTATTCTAGTATTCTGGGGACCGTTGTTGAAAGCCTGGATAAATTATCCAGTGAATAAGTGCTATCCAACGGATAAATTCCCTATAAAAATATAGGTGAGATACTATTTATCCACCGGATAACGAGTTATCAACCGGATAACGAGTTATCAACCGGATAACGAGTTATCCACCGGATAACGAGTTATCAACCGGATAACGAGTTATCCACAAGATAACGAGTTATCCACCGGATAACGAGTTATCTACCGGATAATGAGTTATCAACCGGATAACGAGTTATCAACCGGATAACGAGTTATTCACCGGATAACGAGTTATCACCGGATAACGAGTTATCAACCGGATAACGAGTTATCAACCGGATAACGAGTTATCAACCGGATAACGAGTTATCAACCGGATAGCGAGTTATCCACCGGATAACGAGTTATCTACCGCATAACGAGTTATCAACCGGATAACGAGTTATCCACCGGATAACGAGTTATCAACCGGATAACGAGTTATCAACCGGATAACGAGTTATCCACCGGATATCGAGTTATCAACCGGATAGCGAGTTATCATACTTTGAACAACCGACTTTGGGTGGTAGTAGTCAGCGTGACGTTAGATTTCACATGGAAATCCAAATCATGATTGAGTCACCACAACCATCATGCTCCTAACTATTATAAATAGTTTACCTACAATGAAGTCACTCTACTTCGCTCCGCGGGGATGTTGTGCACTCAGCAGTGGTTGTGGTAGGTGAAGTACTGGTACTACAACTTGGTACAGAAAGTTCAGAGACCCGTGAATGCATTTTTAACGCAGCACCCAGTTGTTTCGTGTAATAATACTCAAAGGAGTAGGCTAAACGAAGCCTTGACCACTGCAATGGTTCACTAGTTGACCACGTTATAGTGTGACCTGTTACCTGTTCTTGAATGACAACTTGATTGAGACGACGTTCTTCTTCGACTGATATTTCGACTATATCTCCAGATTTTTCGTCCACGTCAGATTCTTCTTCTGTATTTTCATCACCTTCATTCACCTAAAACAAAAAGAACACAATTTCTTTTTATGTCATATCTTTTCGGTCTCCTAGTCTACCTTAATAGTTAGAATAAATATGAAAGCTGCTAAGTTCTCAAAAAAACTGGATATAATATGAAAAGGAGAAATAAAAGGACTTCATAATGTGTCGAAAAATACTTAAGTAAAAGTTAAGTAAGAATAAAATACTTTAACGGACACTCCATCCCAACAACAAGTGTTGCTTAAATGAAAGTTCTTTGTCGCCTTACATGAGAATGGCTATTAGTTTCTTCTAATATTTTTAGTTTGAGAAAAATTTGGCTTTGTTTATCGTATTTTTGGTAAATTGAAGACCGCCATTTTGTTCTGATTACGGGCGAATGCGGTCGCCCCCGTTTATTTTTGACGTCATTGAGTGATAGAAACCCTATGAAAAGAAATCCTACACAATAGTGTGAATAGAAATCTGCACAATAGGCTAAGACCACGTTATTGTCATGCTATTGTGAAGGGTTTCTTTGTATAGTATTTCTATCACTCAATGACGTGAAAAATAATGGGATCGACCGCATTCGCCCGTAATCAGAACAAAATGGCGGCCTTCAATTTACCAAAAATACGATAAACAAAGCCAAATTTCTCTCAAACTAAAAAGATTAGAAGAAAACTAATACCCATTCTCGTGTGAGGCGACAAAGAACTTTCATGGGGTGGAGTGTCCCTTTAAGTAAGAGTCCACATATTAAGTAAGTAAGAGTCCATAATATACGTAAGTACTCTTACTTAAGTATTTTTCGACACATTGAAGTTCTTTTATTTCTCCTTTTCATACATTAATAGTTACATAATGTGTAGAAATAGCCAGTGGCAGGCAAGGAAGGATCGACGACACAGCTGTACTGTTCATTCATTCATATCGGTTCACCAATTTTATGTTAAGCTTCTTTCTCAGTCATCACAAGCTCCAAAATCAACAGGCTTGACTGGACAAGCTTCTATAAGCTTCATTCCCAGGCCTCTCTATTTTGGAGCGAGGCTGCGAGCAAGTTCATGCGATGATTGGAAAAGAGGGTAGGAAAAGCAAAACACTAATATGTTATTTAAAATAAGCAGGGAAGGAGGACTGAGACATTAAATTTAATCCTGCTGAAAACATAACAATGACTATGCATAACATGTCAGTCATGTTATAAAACATGTCAGTCATGTTATAACATTAATTTAGTGTTGGCATGCAAACATGGTAGAAACAATTTAGACACTGATTTTGTCATGGTGACAAATTTAAATACAGCTTTGTAAAACGTACTAACCATGGTGAATGGTAATAAGTTCAGAAACGTTCTGAAATCTAAACTGCTTATTTTAAACACATTTAATTTAGACACTGAACTGCATAATCATAAGTATCATACACGTAACAATAAAGTTTCCTTGCGTCTGCCCAAAGTAAAAACTGAAGCAGGAAAAAGAACATTGTGGTTCCAGGGCTCGATGATTTTTAATGAACTTCCAACTGAATTAAAGTCATTAAACTCGTCACTTTTATTTAGAAAGTTGAAATATTTTTTAGAAGTTTTTATTTTCTAAAATATTTTTTCGAAAGTTGAAAGCTATTTCCAACTTGATTCAAAGTAGATAATACTGTAAACTTTTATATTTTATATCTTAGATAGCATCTGCATTTAGATGGTTTATTTGTAACTCATATATTTCTAAATATTTAAATGCAGGACCCTCGTTGATACCAGCATTTTTAGTGTTGAAGAGGTTTATTAAAAATATGCAAATTATTATTATTATAATAACAAGTGAAAATAATAAGCACAAAAGATAATTTGATTTTCATATCAAATACTAATTCGTTATATAGGATTTACAAGGCGAGCCATTGTAAATCCCATGATACAGCTCGGTCGCCAATATTGTAACTATTACTTAAAGTGCCACTACGATCAAATTTTTACCTATCGATATTTTTACGTATTTATAAAGCAGAGCTGCTAAATATTACTTGGTCGAAACCGTTTTGCGATTCGACGATGGCAAGTATTATTTTTCTTACTCCGAATCTGAAGTTGTTATGCCCGCCATTAATCGATCATGTTCTTGACCAGCGTAACGAAGTGACGTCAGATTCTCAACGCGAAGACTCCACGTGGCTAATTCTTCAAGTAAATCAAGGTCGTTTTTTCAAATTCTTCGTCTGAAAGGCTGGACATTTCATCTACTTCTCGAAAAAAACAAGAAAACAAATAACCTCGACCGAAATTCAGGCGTAGCATTGAGAATCTGACGTCACAAACAATATTACCTTTTGAAATTGCGGGCTCACTTGGAACACGTTTTTAGTAATGGTGGCCTAAATAATAGTGATTTCAGAGCTCAAAATACTTACTTCAAAATACCATTTTTTAGTTGTTTTTTTACATCAATGATCACTTTCGACCCTGAAATACTATTCTATGCTAAAGAAAATCTAAAAGACGCGGGTGAATTTTCATCGTAGTGGAAAAACGAAAATGAAACGAAAAATTAAGTTGTAAAATAACTGTTTTATTTGAAAGAACTCTTGAAACTATAAAGACTGACCATTTACAACTTTTCCATATCTCACTTCACTCTTGAGATATTAAGATTTGTTTAATATGTAAATGATCATACTTATGACATGCATATCTTTAGCATTACCACATGGAATCGTTTGATGATTTGCATATTTGATGTCATTGGACACATCCACGCATATGCACCTGCATTTCAAGTGATTTCATTACAATCTCAAGGATATATAAGCGTTTTCAATAAGTTATTATACAGTGTGATGTCATAAGTATGATCATTTACATATTAAACAAATCTTAATATCTCAAGAGTGAAGTGAGATATGAAAAAGTTGTAAATAGTTAGTCTTTATAGTTTCAAGAGTTCTTTCAAACAAAAGAGTTATTTTACAACTGAATTTTTCATTGCACAGGCACTTTAAAGTGCCTGTGAAACGAATTTTAGTTTTTCAGTTTTTTGTTGTTAGACATGTTAACAACATACTTTCATACTTGTTATTTCCTAAAAACATATTTAAGACGTTTTAAGCATCAAAATCGACCAATTTCTGAAAAAATCTCAAAGAGACTGGGTCCGAATTTAGCTCGAAAGTAATTATGACGTCAAAGTGTTTGATAAACAGAGAGCGTATTTTTTAAAAAATGTCAAGTTATTCGGCAACTAGTGTTGTTTGGAGCACCAACAATGCAATATCTTGCATCTTCATAGACTTTTTTGCTCTTAAAGTTGAAGGAAGTGATGTCATAGCGGGCATCTGTCTACATGAAAACGTCTTTACAGATGCCCGCTATGACATCACTTCCGTCAACTTTAACAGCAAAAAAGTCTATGAAGATGAAATTTTCAGCTGACAAGATATATTACAATTTATCTCAGGAGAATCCATAGATTACAAATATGTTAAATCCCCACAGACGTTATATGCACTTTAACGTTACACCAAGTCACGTACTATTTAGCCGCGCGTGAAAGTGCCCACTATTTGGCTGAAATATTCGTTCTTTTATAGACTATTTCAGTGGCATAATAACGACTTTAAGAATTTTTCTGTTCAATATGTTCTAAATGCATATTGAACATTTAAAAACTGTAAAACATTTTCGTTTCATAGTCACTTTAAACTAGGAATGCTTCTAAATAAACAGATTTTTTTTTAATGTTTTTGCCCATATTTACCGACTATCTTGGTGATTGAGCCATTCCATCTAATATATGAGCCGCCTACTGAGGGCCCTGGATATCATAGGGAAAGGGGTTCCTCACCTCCATTTTATCCTAGGGGGTAGCTCCTGAAAATATACTATAATTGCCTCGTATTTTGGTGCTTTAATGATGAAGACTAGGTTGAAAACGGCGTAATCCTGAGATAAATCTATCCGAAGAGGGTACAAAGATATGTTTATCCTATCGAAAGTCAACCCCTCGTTGGGGGATGGGGGCACAAATTAAATGGAATGGCCTATTCGAGCCGTTTTAGTCGAGTAAACTAGGAGGATTTATGTAAATTAGGAGAATGCTGTAATACAAATTGATAACTACTAATTACGCAGCCATTTCTTTGTTTTTTATTTCATGAATCATAAGTGAAGAATTATTAATAATCTAGTAGTATACCTGACTTGTATTAGACGATACGTCATCCTGGTTACATGACTCGCAAACAAAGATAAGATCATCATCGTCTTGAACTCTGTTGTACGTGTCTTGATCTACTTCTGCGCAGGTAACGTGCAACCATCTAAATGTTTAAGACAATGGATCGAATCAATCCCAATACTTTAATCGAATCAATACAAACGTTCTATTACAAGAAATTTAAGCTCTAAAGTTGCATGCCGAGCAATGAGCAACGTGTGACGTCAAGAATCAACAGCGTAGAACGTTTAGTGCCGTTTAGCTTGCTTCCGCGGTTTTTGGAAAATGTCTAGAATTATAAAGAATAGTTCCTCAAAGCAGTCTTTATATTCATATGACGATAAGCCATGGGTACTTTGGCTTTGTACATCACTTCCGGAACATGTGCGAGCAATGGCAGCCTCGTAATATCGCGGTATGAACACTGTAAGATTTCTCTCGATTTGTCCTCATCGAAACATACAAACCCTCATAACAGACCTTCTCCGGGTTGGTTCACAAGCTTGCCAAACAATGGCTCCATGTCAAGGCTGGCTGGAGTAAGTATCGTAGTGCATTTACTGTATATAAATAGAATACTCTAAAAGGTTGGTGTACTGCCGAAATAGTGTATAGGAAGTCTAACGTTTTGAGCGAAGGACCTTTCATTCTGACTCTTCGCTCGAAACTTTAGATATCCTACATACATTTTGGCAGCACACCAACCTTTTACTACGCGTTGTTACACTGTGCAATGTTTCATGTAACTTGTCTCTCAATGGCTTAATCTGCTACGTTGCAGTTGCATGAAAGGGGATGTTACACTAGGAAACATTTCGTGCAACTTGACTCGCAAAGTTTAGCTATTTTTGTGACAAGGTATGCATGAGCACCGAGTCGCCAAATAGGAAAATTGCGAGACGAACTCGATTCTACTTTCCGCAACGATTGTTCGTACAACTTGCTTCGCAACGCTATTACAAGACAAGTTGCACCAAAAATTGCACAGTGTATCATCGCCTTTAGAGTTTTCGATTTGTATTTCTACACCATACATATAGGCAGCACAACACTTTTATATCACCCGTAGTGCATTTACTGTATTTTGTAAACTCCAACTTGAGGTCATTGGACGAGGGAAAGGTATATGATTGAACCTGTGGATTGAAGGAGATCTACCTTCCCGCCAGAGGTTCTTCCACGCTCGTAGTCGTGCATGCGCGACTTCAAGAACTTACAAAGAATTTCTAGCGAAGATAAAAATAACTTACTTTTTACATGTGTCACACTGGACTGCGAGTGAGGCAGAAGGAGGACAAAAACCTTTACTACACAATGGACAATATCCTCTGTCTTTCAATCTTTGACATTCGTCACATCTTTCGTTGTTTAGTTTCACAGAGATACTTGTCTTAGGGATATTCTTTCCACAACTCTGACATCTTCGACATTTCTATTATTACATGGAAATAAGTATTAACAGAATAAAGATATTGTTATACTGAGAAGAATTTGGCGGCAAATAAAGGATCATTAACTCTTTCCTGTCGAGCTGAAAAACATCCAAAATTGAACCACCTTTTCTGTTCTATTGATGTCTCTGGAAATAACCATAAGATAGAAATAACCGAAAGCTATACATTTTCTGAAAGCCCAATAAACCGGCTTTTACTAGTGCTTTCAAATTTCCCGAACAAGATACATTATGTTAATATAAATTAACATTAATTATCATAAATCAGGTTGAAAAACTTTAATTTTTCAAGAAAAGCCGGCCATCTTGCACGCCCGCGTAGCATCATGAAAATTCAAAATGCCACCAATCGCAGATGAAATCAAATCAAATTTGGCGTGTCAAAAATAATAAATTTCATGAAATACGAAAACAAAGATTAAGCTATATATCTATTATGTTTAAAGGATGAGCAGAGTATTAAAGGGAAATCCCTTCTCACTTTAAGACTTATTAAAGGGGGAACTGTACCCCCAAAAAACATTTAAATAAAAGGCCTTGGAGTATAACGTTTAGAAATGTTAATAATTTCACGGTATCTGCTCTTATGCTTAAGAAATAACGTTTTTATTCTCGTATTTTATGCTTAGCTGGATGCCGCCATTTTGTGTCACTATGGAGTTTGCTTGACGACTCAGACGCGATAAGACAATCCAATAAGTTATTGGTTATAATGCTATTACAACGCCAATAATTTATGCTTACAACGTGAGCAACGGGTGCAGCGAGTGCAAGGAACAAAGGACAAGCACTCAATGATCCTCAATGATGTCAAAATTGAAGAGAAAACCACCGCTGTACATCAACTTTTAACCGTCGAGCTTGTTATAAAATAGCGGCGTCCAGAAGCATAAAATACGAGAATGAAAACGTTACTTCTCAAGTAGAAGACCAGATACCGTAAAACTATTAACATTTCTAAACATTATACTTAAAAGCCTTTTATTTAGAAGTAATATATTTTTAGGTACAGTTTCCCTTTAACCGAAAGCGATTTCTTTACGGGGAAATTATTTACCTGAGGTTGTCGTAGGTTCGCGTATATAGACCGAGTAAACGATGTTAATAAATAATCTATTATATGGCTTTTTGCTAATTTTCTTCAAGAAAGTTTCGCTTTATTTTTACACCAATAATGATTTTCCAACACATTGTACTGTATATTACTCGATATTTTTCATTGAGGAAACCTAGTTCTCTTTTTATTTGTATTCAAATCAATTCAGAAATTTTCGCGCCAAAACTTCCATATCGTAGGATTCCGGACCTCTCAGTAACCAATCAGCGTGCGTTATTTTGCGTACGGACCTGAAAACGATTTCAGCCACATAATAATGAATTTACATCGTTCAATTTCCATTGCATTTACCTGACATTTCCAAACAGAAGAAATGTTTTCATTTTGTATGTCGTTGCCTTCCTCAATACAGGATTGATGGTATGCCCTGTCACAACTTGAACATGTCAAAGATATTTTCCCATCAATTAAGTGTCTGTAAAGAAATGTAGAATCGTATGCAAGAGTCGATTAAAATGTTCACATGTGATTGGTACACGAGTAATTTTACTTTATTTTTCTTCTGTTTGAACACCAGAGAATCAAATACCAGACCACGGTAAAGTCGAAACATACATTGTCGCTGTCTCTCTCGCTGTGTCTCTGTCTCTATCACTGTCACTGTCACTGTCTCTGTCTCTCCGGCAATTGTCGTCATTGTCGTCATCATCGTCGTTATCGTCGTCATCACTATCGTCAACGTCGTCATCATCGTCATCATCGTCAACGTCATCGTCACCATCGTTGTCATCATCATCATTATTGTCTTATTGTCGTTGTCGTCATCATCGTCGTTATCGTCGTCATCGTCGTCATCACTATCGTCAACGTCATTGTCATCATCATCGTCGTCAACGTCATCACCAACGTCATCGTCGTCATTATGTGATCATCATCATCGTGATCATCGTCGTCATCGTGGTAAGATTTGGCATTTGACTCGATTAAACTACATGTTCTCAAGATTTATGGTGAAGGAAAATTTCGAGTGTTGGAATATATACATTGTAAGACCAAACCGGGACCAGTTGCGAAAAATGCAACTTCAAGGCCTTCCGGCTGGAATTGAACCCGCGACCCTGCGATGCTAGTACAGTGCTCTGACCACTGAGCTACGGAAGCCGTTGCCGAGAGACTAGTCACGAGTTCTGTATATATATAGTGGTGGTAATGCCGGGATAGGATTCTGGGTATATTAGAGGTAATATTTGGCATTTCACTCGATTAAACTAATTAATATTATCATACTAATTAATATTACCTCTAATATACCCAGAATCTTCAATTCCAACCGGAAGGCCTTGAAGTTGCATTTTTCGCAACTGGTCCCGGTTTGGTCTTACAATGTATATATTCCAACACTCGAAATTTTCCTTCACCATAAATCTTGAGTATATATATATATATATATAACATATACTAAAGTGATCGGTGTTCATTTAAACAAAAAAAGAGTTCGACACAGTTAAAACAATGGAGCAAGGATATTATGATAAAAATGGTTTATTTACAATTAAAACATTTACTCGAGTTTCACACACAAGGCGATCATCCGACTAAAAGTGACTACCTGAAAACAAGGGTTAAGTATACCTAAAACCTAAGGCCATTTACATAAAATTTGTTGTCGTGTCTACATTTGGATATGAGTTCAGATCTTTTGTTTAGAAGGAACCGTTTGTCTGCGATCAGAATACAAAGTTTTCGGAGGTGCATAAATTACAGTTATTACTGCCGCTATTACACGGTTTTGCATGTTTTAGAATTGACCAATTAATTAAATATTATATTGAAATATATTAATTGAAATGTTTTAACTGTAAATAAACCATTTTTATCCTAATATATATATATATTATATATGAGGTGTTGACCAATAAAAGATAGTGTGATTTTGTGTGCGTTAAAGCAAAGATGTGTTATATTTCTATCGGGGTAGTTATCAAACAATACAATCGTCATTATCCCCTCGCCCGGCGCGAAGCGCCGGCCGAAGGCCGAAGGCCTGAGGGCGAGGGTGCTAATATCGACCGGCGTTTAGTCCCTTATCACGCGAGATCCAAGCGGATCCTGATCTCGGATCGGCTTTATAGGTATATATATATATATATATATATATATATATATATATATATATATATATATATATATATATATATATATATATATATATATATATATATATATATATATATATATATATATATATATATATATATATATATATATATATATATATATATATATATATATATATATATATATATATATATGATCAACCGTCCTCATGCGCGGCATCGGAAAATGTGGCACTGGTAACTAGATACTCAGATTAAATTGAACCGTCACAAGAGACATAGTTTTTTGAGGAAATAGAAATCCGAGTCCGAGTATGTATTTTGACTCGCTAATTCCAAATCTGTTTTCATAATTGAAAACGGTTATATATTGATCGAGATTATCATAGCCGACCAAGCCCGGACTAATTTCTAAGTACATAAACCATTTTTACGAAGGGTATTCACGTTCTCGTAATATAGTAGACACATATGTGATGTATTTTGACTCGCTAATTCCAAATCTGTTTTCAGAATTGAAAACGGTTAAATATTGATCGAGATAACGTTCAAAATAATATACGATGAAATAATATACGATGAAGTGACCAGTTTATAATCGACTAATTTCTAAGTACATAAACCGTTTTTACGAAGGGTACTCACGTTCTCGTAATATAGTAAACGCGTATGTTATGTATGTTTACTCGCTAATTCCAAATGTGTTTTCCGAGTTTAAATCGGTTAAATATTGGCCGAGATAACGTTCAAACATTTCTTCGACGAAACGGGCTTTTGGAAATTGTGAATTTTTGCAAAACAGAAATAATACACGGCCACGGCGTGCGAGGTCTGGGCACCATGGATGGAGAAATTCCCGTAGGGGGGGGGGGGGGGGGGGGTAGAAAAGGCGGGCGAGGGGATTATTGCGAATTCGTATTTCTAGTCCTTAACCTAATAATTACCTGCAAATTTGACATCTCTTGCAACGCTTGCATTCCCAACCCAAACGCATTGACGGAGTAACCTTGGCATCACGATTAATACACCGACCATGAGCCTGGTAACCACAGTTGATACAAAACAGGATTTGTCCAACATCCCCCGGACAGTTACACGTACCACAAAATGCTGTGAAAGAACGAGAAAGCCGATATATAGAAACAATTTATAATTTAGGAAATCCAATTGCTAAAACTATTAGGTTCCTCAGCTAAAATCTCATGTTTTGAATATATATATAATTGTATATATATATACATAGTTGTAAAAACTTAAATGTTTGTTGTTACTCGGAGTTTCACGTCGTTGGACGATCTTCAGACAACTGATTAAGATTCGGTTGTCTGAAGATCGTCCAACGTGAAACTCCGAGTAACAACAAACATTTAAGTTTTTACAACTGTATCTGCTCTATATCCCCTACGATATTGAGCACTCTTCAAGACGTCAATAGACCGCTCACTCTACAGGATGAAAACCATTGTCGCTTATGCATTGTGCGCACGCTCACTGCTTCTGGCATGGTTTTTCACATTTGTGTGGCATCAAGAGTGACTGTAAATAGCAGTTATCTTCATCCTGCTCAACAGCACTACTGATGAGGCCCAAAAGGCCGAAACGGCACCGTCTGTAGTTAGTTAGTTAATTAATTAGTTAGTTAGTTAGTTAGTTAGTTAGTTAGTTAGTTAGTTAGTTAGTTAGTTAGTTAGTTAGTTAGTTAGTTATATATATATATATATATATATATATATATATATATATATATATATATATATATATATAGGTAATATTTGGCATTTCACTCGATCAAACTACATGTTGAAAGGATTTATGGTGAAGGAAAATTTCGAGTGTTGGAATACATACATTTTAAGACCAAACCGAGACCAGTTGCGAAAAATGCAACTTCAAGGCCTTCCGGCTGGAATTGAACCCGCGACCCTGCGATGCTAGTGCAGTGCTCTGACCACTGAGCTATGGAAGCCGTTGCCGAGAGCCTAGTCACGAGTTCTGTATATGGTGGTAATGCCGGGATAAGATTCTGGGTATATTATAGGTAATATATATATATATATATATATATATATATATATATATATATATATATATATATATATATATATATATATATATATATATATATATATATATATATATATATATATATATATATATATATATATATATATATATATATATATATATATATATATATATATATTAATATATATATATATATATATTAATATATATATATATATATATATATATATATATATATATATATATATATATATATATATATATATATATATATATATATATAAGTCGTACATGGTAGGACCAACTCCTTATAAGGAAGTGAAAGTCGTTTTGGTGCCATTGGCGATTTGAGACCTGACGCACTACATAAAGAGGTTTTTACGAAGGGTATACACGTTTGCGTAATTGCGTTCGACGAAGGAGAACGCATTCTAATCTTGCATGTTATGGGTTACCTGTGCTTTACAGCTAAAAGAAATCAAGATAAAATCTTTCCCCTTTTTGAATAAATTACCGTTTTGGAATTTGGAATAAATTATGGCATTAGTACTAGCTAGGAAAATGCTGCCTCGGGACTAACACAAGAGCAGTGGATACGAAGTTTCCTGTAGAAGTGTTCAGGATTAGGCATGCCAGCAGAATGATGCTAGAAATTTTCTATAGCATCGGTGATCAAATAAATAGAATGTAGAATATAAACCACGTATAAAGGCGATCATATAGCCTTGTAATAAATAACATATGGTAATCATATGGCGCGTTTATAATAATGTCAAAATTCAATCTGATCATTTGAACACCATGCATCTAATTCGAACAACTTTACTCGAAACGTGCAAGCCTCGCGAAGTTATAAATTTTCCATTCAAGCGAACTTGCCAAATCGAACTTCACGATTGTGAACTGAATTGAACGATTTACAGGTATCTGGCGGTCAACTTTCAAATGGAACAAACGAACGGGAAATATACCTTCCTAATATTAAAATAACGTACGGAAATCACTCAGGATGTCACCGTTGTCAAAAACATTGAAGTTACAGTGTCTCCTTCAATTAAGACGCTGTTATATATTTATTAGCTTTATTTATTTTCATAATTCGTTACAGCATAATTACCAATCTTCTTTCGCGATTACTGGTCCACATGCGTCGAACGCAATTACATAATCTTTGATTACTCCTAGTATAATAGGTACGTGTGTTATGTATTTAGACGCGGTAATTCCAAATCTGTTTTCAGAATTGAAATCGAGTAAATATTGGCCGAGATAACGTTCAAAATATACGTACGACGAACCGGCCTTTTGGGATTTGTATATTTGTATTTAGACTACAAATACAAATACGCGGTCTGGGCACTGGGGACCATGGAAAAGGCGAGCGAGGGGATTATTGCGGATTCGTATTTCTAGTATACAGTTTAAATCGTAGGTCCTCGGAGCCTAAAGCCTGGTTTCCATATGGTCGCTACGCTGTCTTTACGGTCGCGGAAGTGAAGCAGTGAAGCGTGTTTCTTTTGTCATAACAAAAGAAACGCGCTTCACTGCTTCACTTCTGCGACCGTAAAGACAGCGCAGCGACCATATGGAAACCAGGCTTTAGTAATTGGACATTCCAGTCTGGGGTCTCCGTTCACCACGAGAGTGGTAAACTAATAGTTCAGTGTTTTAAATATGAGTCTCATACATTATACAAATACGATGGACGAACTTGGCGCACGACGGCATACAGATTGTATGAAAAACGTTCAAAAACATAGACGAAGAGTAAAGTAAGAGATAAATGTCAACCTTTCAGAATTAAGAATAAATATGAAAGCTGCTAAGTTCTCAAAAGAACTAGATATGATATAAAAAGGTTAAATAAAAGAACTTCAATGTGTCGAAAAATACTTAAGTAAGAGTACTTACGTATATTCATGGAGGACGACGTTTCGGACGATGTTGTCACGAAACCTCGTCCATGAATATACGTAAGTACTTTTACTTAAGTATTTTTCGACACATTGAAGTTCTTTTATTTAACCTTTCATAAATGCCAGCTGGCCACCACCCACGTTAATAGTAGTCATAATTAGTTATCGTCACCGACCATAATTCCTTGCGAGATTTCCTTAAGACATACCAAAAAGGATTCTGGTTAGTAGTAGTCATTAATATATTCGTGCGTCATAATAGATATGGTCTATTATCTATCTTTAGGTTCGTGGCATGAGTACATAAAACACCAAGAACGAGAGAGCCACTGTGTGTTTTATTTATTTTCTATAGGCTGTTGAGTATAGTATCATAACATAGTTCTCCGTAAACATGCAGGTTAAATAGAAGCCTTGTTATGAACAAGACATGCATAGCCATATTAAATCGCAACTGATACTATACAGATATATGACATTATCGATGGTACGTAGTTTACCATGCATGTTGCATGAACTTACCAATGCTCTGGAGAACTTGAGGATGATCCAAGCAATATGCTTTAAGGCTACGAACGTTCTGTTAAATAGAACAGTATTTTATTATAATTCACTATTAAAGAAATAAAATAGGTACGCATTGCGCACATGCTTCTCACTGGTGCTTGCTTTACAGATGACTAATCCTTAGCTACATGTTAATCATGAGCAAGTGAGTTACCTGGTATACTCCAGCTGCCACTGCACATGGCAAATGAAAAACGTTTTTACAATGAGGAACAGCACAGCAAACACTGGCTCCGTAACGTTTGCACCATGAACAAACCTAAGATCAAGAAATACATCCGTTAACATACTGTTAATAACAATGTACTCTTCATTGAGTTATAAATTAGAGAACCATCGTTTGGCCAGTTCTGCATCTATTTTGCGGCGCGGTACATTGCCCAATGCTGAGATGCACAGCCTATTCAATAAAGATCACTGCACTTGCCGCAGTTAACAAAATACAGTCGTTTGCGTTGCCGATCACTGAACATATACAGGTACGTATTCGCATTTATATCAGGATTAAATGAACACTCTACCTCCAAAACAAGTGTTGCTTAAACGAAAGATTTTTGTCGCCTTACATGAGAATGGGTATTAGTTTTGTTCTGATCGTTTTAGTTTTAGAGAAATTTGGCATTGTTTATCGTATTTTTGGTAAATTGATGGCCGCCATTTTTGTTCTGATTGCGGGAAAATGCGGTCGATTCCATTAATTTTGACGTCATCGAGTGATAGAAACACTATACAAAGAAACCCTTTACAATGGTCGTGGCTAGATGGTACACTCGCAGTTGAGGTGACCGTGAGGTACTAGGTCTGAGTCGTCTTCTGGACGATCTTTTTTAGTATCCGCGAGAGGTTGGACGAAATGAGAGATTGTTACGATCGGACATGCCTGTATGATGAAATACATCATGGAACTGCTAACCCCAAAACAACTTAGATCCTAACCCCCCGCCTAATGGGTTTTCTAACCCCCCCACCTAATGGTTTTCTAATACTAACCTTAATACTAATAAAATGATCGTCCAGAAGACGACTCAGACTTAGTACCCCACGGTCACCTCAACTGCGAGTGTACCATCTACGGTCATGGCGACCCTTTACAATAGACAACAGCGTGGTTTTAGTCTATTATGCAGATTTCTCTTCACACTATTGTGAAGGATTTCTTTTCAGAGGGTTTTTATCACTCGATGACGTCAACAATTAATGGGAGCGACCGCATTCGCCCGCAATCAGAACAAATATGGGCGGCCTTCAACTTATCAAAAATACGATAAACAAAGTCACATATTAGAACAAAACTAATTCCCATTCTCCTGTGTTGAAAGTGTCCCTTTAAACCAACATTTAATTAGCTTTATGAATGTGGTTGTTTGGAGAAGACAGACGATAAACAAGGACGATCATCAAGCTCTCAGAAAATGTCCCGGACAGGGATCGAACCTGTAATCTCACCGAAAATCAGAAACATTTTCTGAGGATTTTCGCTTGACGATCGTCCCCATGTATATCATATTATGGTTGCATGATAAGCTCTTTGAAGCAAACGTAATACAGAGTTCATTTTTGTAAATATTATTTATAATTATTATTTGAATATATTTAATATTTAATATTTAATTATTATTATTATTATTATTATTATTATTATTATTATTATTATTATTATTATTATTATGTGCGGTGATGGCGATGCAATTTTCCGTTTCGTAAACGGTCGTTGCCACCAGTTACGGTCGATGCCACCATTTCACTGGCGTTAACGCGTCACATCCTGTCCTTCTGAAAAAAGCCTGGGTACGAGGTTGCACCAACAATGGCAGTTAATACACGGAAAATTAATACACGGAAACCTAAGAATGGTTATGTCTTAAAATATATTTCTGATTCTCGATCGTATATGTTGAATTAATTAATAACTTTATTTGCCGTCTTTAGCATAAGAATTACAACAGCATTACATAATAATAATATAAATAATATACATAATATAATAATATACAGTTCAATTCTGGTACGCTAAAGCTAAAAGGTATATATAATCTATAGGATATTTTAAAAATATTTAAAAAAGGTATATACAATCTAAAAGATGTTTAAAAATATATTAAAAGGTATATACAATCTACGAGCTACCGTTCAATTTTGCTCCTCTGACAGTAAAAGATAGTTTATGTCTGTTTGTACGTGAAGCTGGTACTCTAAAGGATGTACTTTACCTTAATTCATGTGTTTGATCTATTGGTGCCTCTAAAAATCGCCTGCACCACTGCTCACTGAATTTCATAAAACGTTTAAATTCTTTGCTCGTTGAAATATCTCGTCTAAGTGCTAATGGGTCAACAGTGTTCCTGGGTAGGCCAATTACGTCCAGACATCTGTTCTGCACTCTTTCGATATCTTCCTCAAGGTAGGCAGGTAGGCCTCCCCAAATTGGTGACGCATACTCGAGCAACGGTCTGATCTTTGTGAGGAAAGTGGTGAGTCCAACATCTTTAGGAAGATTAGCCTTCCTACAAACTCTTAGATAATACAACCTCTTATTTGCTTTTTTCACTATGTCTGACACATGTGTATTCCATTTTAAGTCATTTTGTATGTTAACACCAAGGAGCTTGAACTCCTTGACTCACTCCAGTGTCTTCCCTCCAATGCTTATTCTTTCAGGTTCCGGGCAGGATTTCTTGAAACTTATCCACATGTCCTTAGTTTTTTTGGCATTTATTTCCATTTTATTTAGCTCAGCCCATGTCTCCAGATGCTTCACGACATCCTGCATATGGCTTGTGGAGTCAGCAGATACAAGTTCATAATGTGTGCAGTCATCTGCGTATTTACACGTGGCTACGGCCAGATCCCGTGGAATACAATCTTCTATGTCGTTAACGTGAATATTAAAAAGTGTCGGGGAAATAACGCCACCCTGTGGGACACCAGCTAACACGGGGGGACCGGATTTTGACAGAATTCCCAATAGTTTAACTTGTTGAGTTCTCCCTGTAAGGTAGCTCTGTGACCATTTCCAAAAGCTTTTGTTGACACCCATCTCTGCTAGCTTGGTCAGTAGAATGGCATGGTCAACTAGGTCAAAGGCCTTACGAAAGTCTACAAAAACCACGTGTATACCATCGTAAAGGCTACCCATATCCGTGGCGTTGTACCAATCCTGGGTTGCGGTCGCAAGTGCCGTTACTGTAGACCTGTTCTCCGTGAAAGCATGTTGGGAGGCCTGGATTTTCAAGTCGTTCCGGTTGAGCATATAAAGCTGTATCTTTTCCAACACTTTCGCAATTTGAGATAGTACCGAGATCTGTCTAAAGTCATTATTAATATCTGTTGGATTGTTCACTTTAGGCACTGGGCTAATTAACGCGTGTTTGTACCCAGTAGGGTATTTACACTGTACAATACTGGCACAGATAATATCGTGTACTATTGGCGCCAATTGTTCATGGAATCTTTTTAAAAACCAGGCAGGCACTCCGTCTACACCGGTAGCTTTCCTTGGATTGAGATGTTTAAGTATACTTTTTACTTTGCCAATATTCGGAATAGGAGGTGGTCTGTCTGGATGACCCTCCTGCAGGTCGTTGACCAATAAGGCAGTAGGTTCCCGATTTTTCCACGGTGCAGTAAAAGCCTCCAAAAGCTGATCCGCCATTGTCTGTAGTTCAGCATTAGTTGGAACATTAAGAGCTGCAGACTGTCGGTGTTGAGCACCGCAAAGAGAATAGATACTCTTGAAATATTTGCTTGGATTTGAATTGCGTGTTTCGCTGACCTTTTTTTCATAAAATATGCGCTTTGCGTTTGAAATTGAGTGAGCAACCTTTATGCGCAAATGTTGATACTTAGTCATATTACCCTTGACAAAGGCTTTTTGTCTAGCTCGAATTTGGATTTTGATGGCCGGCGTAATCCACTCTTTATCTGCAGGGTGCATTCGCACCTGTCTCCATGGAGTACAGTTGTCAAGGGCATCGGTTACTATTCGATTGAAAGTTTCAACCTTAGCATCTACATCTACCTCTTCTAAAACCGCATTCCAATTTTCCAGGTTAATTCTGATCCCAAGTGCTCTAATATTTTCTTGTTTTAGCATCCTGACATTTCTTTGTATAGGTTTGGCAAATATAAATCGTGCGAAAATATTTATAACATATGAGTTTAAGACAACCATTCTTTCTTTATTTATTAAATACAAGCAATAGGTTTCCGTGTATTCGTTGGTCTATTTAGATATAGATAAATATGTAAACAGCGGTTGTCGTTTTGATAGAGTAATTAATTATTCACCATTGACACAGTTGTTAATATTTTTATCGTCCAATGACAGGTCGGAGCAATTCCTGCATTTAACCGCATATCAACCATTAGCTTGCTTCCGCATCGAAATTTCCAAACGCGTGGTGTGACGCGTTAACGCCAGTGAAATGGTGGCATCGACCGCAACTGGTGGCAACGACCGTTTACGAAACGGAAAATTGCGACGGCGATAAGGGGTAGTAGACGCTCCACACCACGTCGCATGCCAGATGCCAACATTGAACTAGGTTTTAAGGTCGATTAGCAAAATTGTAATTTTTATAGACGATGAATTTTTTATGAGGAAATTCTGTTAATAGAATTTAATTTTTTAATTTTTTAGATGTGTCTTTAATATAATTGGTTGTAAATTATAGTGCTATTTACTATTTATATTATTTTTCAGATGTATCTGAGTTTTTAGTGAATAAAGAATTTATATTTAAATTATTATTATTATTATTATTATTATTATTATTATTATTATTATTATTATTATTATTATTATTATTATTTACCGTAACGAGCGCCTTTAAAACAAGGTTGGCGACAGAGAGATTTTCGTTAGCGTTGGCAGTTGCCGCTGTCCACGTTGCGCATTTCTCATGAACCCACAAATCTCCGCGGTCGTCACTAGCTTCCGCAAGACTTTTTTTCTGATCATAACCAAACCGATGCAAATAATCTTCCTTGATGGATGTCCATTTTTCATCACTATCTTTCTTGCTAGAGGAAAAGCTGTTTGTTCTTGGTCTTTTCGAACGAGTCTCCATAACGTCTCTAAAACACAAGGTTTGGATTAACAAATTTAAAGAGACACTCCACCGGGTTACCAACCCAGAATTTCCAAATGAAATATTTTCCCCACAAATCTTTCAATAATAATCACAATACTTTTCCAACTGCCAAAACGACAAGGAACCAAAAACCATTTTTATCACAGTTATGGTAGTAACAGCACTGCATGTTACCCATATATGCAGCCCACGTTTGTGTGACGGGTACTAGGTACGAGAATGGCGAATTTAAATGTTATTAATGTCCAAGTATTAAATTTAACTGACACCAGTATATTTAATGTACATTTAAACAGTATATTTTGACATAATCTCTTAAAATAGTCTTAAAGAAACCAGGTCCCAATTTTCCGAATAGACCTGTGAATTTTCCGAATGTTGCAATTTTGTAAAAGGTGGAAGGTGCCGCACCCACCACCCCCGCAATACCCCTCACCACGGCCCTGGTCATATGTTGACGTACTCATTTACATCATCAATTCGTAATCTTTGATAAACTATTATCATTTTGTGCTATAATGTATATATCTTTAGCTGTATTACATAACCTATTTCTGTTCAAAAATTATCAATATCGCTCATTACTGAAAATTAATTTTCAGGAAAATTCCTCGCAGCAATCGCTGAAAATGCAATTCTAGAACTTCAACAAATCAAAATTTTTTGAGCCTCCCAGAAGGCTATTTTAACTCGGCTTGACAATGGTACCCTATGCCATCGGTAACGTAACCCTATTCGTCGTTTAGAGGCGCATGCGCCTAAACAAATTCGCATATAGGCGCAACCCTAACCAGACCCCACGAGAATAAAAGAAACAATAGACTTAAAGTTCTATGCCAATACCTTGTAAAAACTCTGAGATCTAAAGCGATTCAAGCGGAGTGTGCGGTGTTATACAAGAATATCTTGGAAGAATAGACCAAAAGCAATAACTATCGGATTTTATTACCGTATAACGAACATTATCATTGTGCCAACTGTGACACTACAATTTATAACAGACAATGTTCAATGGTTTACTGTAAGAAGTATGCGTATACACGTAATTATTAAAAATACGGTATTCTGTTCCTGTCACGTCTATCAAATTTTGATCGTTTAAAGGCGCATGCGCCATTGTCCGGATATTATATACGGGGGAATAGGGTAATATATATTTGAAATTATTGGTGATTTCTACTTCTTGATATTATGTTTTGTGTATGTTTTCAAAATTAACATATATAGTTGGGAAAAATAGAAACGTTACTTGTGAGACTGAAACTGACGTACACAACCGCGTAGGGGACTGAAACTGAAGTACAAAATAACCATGGCTTGACTTTTTCTCCTGGCCAAAGACTAGAACATAGTCCTCCAGTTATAAATAGAGCTCACTGGTTCAAACAGGGAAAACCATTTTATAAAATAGGATCATATGAAAAGGAAAATAACAATATTTTATGCTTTTAACAGACCTTTCATTTTGTAATCCTTCTGAACCGGCAGCCATTTTGATATCCCGACCATGCTCACCATACTGCGATCTATTATTTTCTGGAGTCCTATCATTTAGAGATGACACACTCCTTTTAACCCCATGATCCTGTACATTTTCGTCTTTGTAATAATGCGCAAACTTGATGATTTTTCCTTGGCCGAAGACACTCGTAGCATTACAGTTACACAAACAACAGCAAGAACTAAAATAGAAATGGAAGCCACACATCAAAATAGCACTCCTATATTTCTTCCAGCAAAATAAATCATTAGGCATAAATTGGTCGTTGGACTAAGACGTTGACTGCGAGTGAAAAAGTAAGGACCATAGAATGAGCAAAAAAAGGAGTAAAACATAGATTGTGTAATCCTATATTATGTAGTAAAACGCCAAAATAAAGGTGAGACACAGGGCACTTTATCAGAATGAAACACTTTGATAACAAAACAGACTTGCTATTTGCATTTATGTATTCATACGAAAGGACTTACACAGGTTTCATGAACCATAAACTGAGAATAACAGCGGAGCACGCAGATCCTATTTTTAAACCCAAAACAGGAAGTGACGTCAACCCAGGGAAACGCAAAGACATTGCACAGTGATTCGACAATGAAATACGAAGATAGTTTGCTCTGAAATGTAAACAGACTTGTTTAAAAATCAATTCAATCACTCAATTCCCAAACTTTCACTATTGAATCACTCCGCAACGTCTTTGTGTGTCTCTGGGTTGACGTCACTTCCTGTGAATAGTAAACCAACTTTAGCAGGAGAATAAGACATCAAGATGAAACTTTAGTTGATGATAATGTTAACTACAATTTTTAGAGACAGAGAGTGTCAAATATTATAAATATATAAAAACCCAGATATGCAAATTAATGGTAAATGCGTACAAACATCAACCATATACTACCCTGTGTGCTCCGTTATTTCACTGACATAATTATCTACTTTTGTACTGTACTAACCTTTTCTTTTGTAAAGAGCTCGTATGTACTTTCTTTTCCAAAAAATTATCATTGTGTGGACTGTGGTGGTTCGTTGGTTCTCTGCTAACCTAAAATAATGCGTTAAATTTAGTAAATACTGAACAATTTCGGTTACAACTGTAGTGTATAGGCCAGCCACGGCGTACACCACAGTGAATTATGAAACTGGGGGAGGACAACCACGTTTGCAATCCCTTAAAAATATAATATTAGCTCCAGTTTAAATTTGTAATAGGGACATTAATTTGTAGAACGGCGACAGATCGTAAGGATGTCGTCCACGTATCGTTTCCATAATTTGGGTTTTAGTGGGCTGCTTGCGATCGCTTTCTCTTCAAAATCTTCAATGAAAATGCTGGCTAGAATTGGAGAGAGATACTAGCAACGCTGATCTGCTTATAGTATTGATCTCGCCAATGGATATATGTTATTTGCTGTTTACGGGCGATCCGCATAGAAAACTGAACAACAGTGATCGACTTGCCATTTCTGAAAATATTTCGTTCAAATATTGTTCCGATATATGGATTTCTCGGTAAAAAACATACATGTACGTGCTTACAATGTGGCAACTGTAATGCCAGTAATGGCCGAACTCGACTCACTCAAAATCCAAACCTTACTCTTAACGTTCCTCCTCTACATGTAAACACATCACTTATTTAATTTTACCACATATAGTTAAATTCTGCAATTCTGTCTGTAAATTAGCCCACCCCCCCTCTACTAGTTTTTCAATTCCTTCCGCTTTTAAACGTTTACTCCATGAAACATATCATTTATAAAACTTTAACGTGGACGTGTACATGGTCCCTTGTACGTGTGATTTCCCCTATCACAGGAGATAGTAATTATATGCCATGTATGTAGTTTTATTGTATTTTAATTTCACAGGTAGCGCGTGGCAGGTTTAGGCTAAAAGAGATGACTCAAAAGGACCTTTCTGTTTTTGTTTGGTCTTTATTTTTCGTTAGGTTAGGGTTAGCTACGGTTAGGGTTAGGGTTAGGTTTAAGGTTAGGATCAAGGTTAGTGCTAGGGTGAGGGTTATGATTATTATTGGGATTAGGGTTAGACTAGTTCTTGAAAATGAGAAGGTCCTTTTGAGTCATCCCTTTTAGCCTTCACCCGCATGGCATGGGTCATACTGTCCCGTTTTTCCCGCTTGGGTTCCTACTTTTGTGTGTGTTATTTACTTGTTATAATTTATATTGCCATATTTGTTAGTAGTTTAACCAAAAAAGTTGTTAAAGTCGTAATATTTGGGACTTCCTGAGCAAAATCATAATATATCTTGTCAGATGAAAATTTCATCTTCATTGCATTTTTTGCTGTTAAAGGCATTTTTGTGGCAAGTAACAAAAGAAAACTGGTTTGGATTCGGAATGCCTCTTGTGACATCACATCCGGTAACTTTGACAGCGAAAAACTCCATGAAGATGAAATTTTCGGCTGACAATATATATTATGATTTTGCTCAGGAAGACCCAAATATTACGGATATGTAAAATCACAAAACGTGAGATAGGCACTTTAAAAAATAAATTGAGAATGTGCCATTGATATTCATTTTCAAACTACTTGCTTACATGTTCGTACTTCTTGTCATCGTGATCTGAAATAGTGTCTGGTTCACTTTCACTTGAACACACATTATCATCACTGCAAGGAACACGGCCAACACAATCATTTCTGTCAAAATATAAAAAGCAATGGTATGCATCTCGTAAAAAAACCTAAGATGTGGATATTTATTAAAATATATTTGATAACTAAATATATACATGTGTAGTTTTGGAATATATATATATATATATATATATAGGTAATATTTGGCATTTCACTCGATCAAACTACATGTTGAAAGGATTTATGGTGAAGGAAAATTTCGAGTGTTGGAATACATACATTTTAAGACCAAACCGAGACCAGTTGCGAAAAATGCAACTTAGCGGCCTTCCGGTAGGAATTGAACCCGCTACCCTGCGATTGCTAGTGCAGTATATATATATATATATATATATATATATATATATATATATATATATATATATATATATATATATATATATATATATATATATATATATATATATATATATATATATATATATATATATATATATATATATATATATATATATATATATATTATATATATATATATATATATATATATATATATATATATATATATATATATATATATATATATATATATATATATATATATATATATATATATATACGGAAGGCCTTGAAGTTGCATTTTTCGCAACTAGTCCCAGTTTGGTCTTAAAATGTATGTATTCCAACACTCGAAATTTTCCTTCACCATAAATCCTTTCAACATGTAGTTTGATCGAGTGAAATGCCAAATATTACCTATAATATACCCAGAATCTTATCCCGGCATTACCACAATATATACAGAACTCGTGAGTAGGCTCTCGGCAACGGCGGTCACATCGCAGGGTCGCGGGTTCAATTCCAGCCGGAAGGCCTTGAAGTTGCATTTTTCGCAACTGGTCCCGGTTTGGTCTTAAAATGTATGTATTCCACACAACGAAATTTTCCTTCACCATAAATCCTTTCAACATGTAGTTTGATCGAGTGAAATGCCAAATGTTACCTATATATATATATATATATATATATATATATATATATATATATATATATATTAGGTGAATAGACCAAAACATGGACAAAATCCCAGTAAGTAAGAGTGCTCGATACAAAAATTGTAGAGCTAGTTATAAAGTATATGCAAAATCTAAACTTTTACAGATGCCGTAACACTGTGTTTCATGCCTAAGGCAATCATCAGACTGCATATACTTTATATATATATATATATATATATATATATATATATATATATATATATATATATATATATATATATATATAAAATAAGAGAGGATTTAATATTGTCAAATACATATATGAAAAAGTGACCGCCCCAAACAATTCGGAGACCAGGGTTCGATTCCTGGTTGGGGCAGTCACTTCTCTCACGAGAGAGAGAGTGCCGCGTAGACAGCGTTTTGGATATATAGCAAAGTGAAAAGGTGGTAAACTGCCAAGATTTTTGGTAACGAAATACTGACGTTTCGAGCGGAGTTCTGCCACGTGGTGCCACGTGGTGGTGGAAGGTTGTGTGCCCGTAAGAACCGCATGCAGAGCTATGCTGGCGGTAGTATATTCTCCTGGCAGGTCTAACCAAGTAATGACAGTTGCGATAACTAGTTTCAGTCACCGCTAGTTGATAAGCAACCGAAAGATATTTATGATAAGTCCAACCAACTGAACTCTAAATACCGCATCGGGTATCCGGAGAGACAGCTACTAGTAAGAAAAGACTACTATAAAAGCAATTGAAACAACCACTAATAATAAAGCATCTAATTTGCATGTTTTAAAAACCTGAATATCTCAAAACAAAATGATGTATTGACAATGTTCCCATCGAAGCAGCACGTTAAACCAACCTTATTGGAGATTTCTTGTTATTTAAATTATTGTAATGACCAGGAGGTAGGTATGGTAGGTAGGGGTTACCATTATCAACGACACCAACCATAAAATTATGACCCGAATGCAGATGGTTATATTGATCCAGAGCAGTTGAAGTACCGGAATGAGGCGTGACGACTGGGTAGGTCTGCTGATCCGCACCAATAGATGGGAACTGAGGGCTCATTAAAATGCCTACAACAAAAGGTTAGGAGTTTTAAATAACTGCAATCCAAGCATTTGAACTTTTTCAGGCCAGAGGGGGGGTCGGCAGCACTGGGAAAGTGAGAGGACTGAGTGATGACGTCACCGATTACTGGTGGATGACGTCACAGAATGAAGCTGAATCATTGTTACTTAAGTGTTTGATTAGATTGTGATGTGAGCTTTTAGGATCTTTTCTACGCCCCTCCATCCCTAACAGTTTGTTATTGGCTGTTTCATATATAAGATAAGTAGTTGGACGATCCACTGACGTTGTATTATTGATATGGTTACAGTGCAGTAAATATGAATAACGTAGAGAGTACAAAATAGTATTGATGGAATTAAAACGATAAATTGTGCAATACGCCGTCTGAAAACAGTGGGTGCAGTTTGTATATCTCATGAGGGAATAACTGAAGCGTCCCACATTCACTACAGCAATGTGTATATGTAATACACCCAAGTATTACTGATATATAGTGAATGGTAAGCAGTACATATATCAATGGAACCAGTGCATCATTGTAAACTTCGCTTTCCATCTGAGTCTGGTAGTCTGAGCCTTGGATTTATTTCAATTAAAACAACTGATAACCACGCCGACATGCAAGAATAATTCAATAACACCTTGCACTGAAACATTGTTAGATGAGTACAAAGAACACCAAGAGTGAAAAGGTTTGTGGTCAACTAGGGAAACAAGCTTGGAAGAAGATGAAGCGTACGTGTCGTAATTTTGTCATGCATATAATAAATGAGTAATCATATGATTTTGCTCGTGCAATTAAGGATTTACACTACTCGTGATATTTGAAAATTGTGCCAAAATTGCACTCGCCTAACGGCTCGTGCAATTTTGGCACAATTTTCAAATATCACTCGACGATTACCTATACTAACAAACGGGAAAGGATTGCAAACTCTGGGTAATACATTTAGGTATCAGTGATCATAGTTTCGTTTACTGCTGTAGAAAAATAGCATTAAAACCAAGAATCTAAAATAATTGAAACGAGAAATTTCAAGAATTACAAACCTGTTGAGTTTTCAAAAGACCTAGCTGAATACGACGTCGATATGGGTCATCCATGACCCGATATGGGTCATCCATGACCCAGACGTAATATGGGAATACTAATTTAAAGCTGTATTTAATGCAACGAAATACATGCACCTAGTGGGGTGCGAAGGATCAGACGAAATGACCAAACGTGATTATCTTTTAAAAATGTCCATTAAATTAAAATCAGTGGCATACCACAAACGTATTATAAGCAGGCACAAAATCGTGTCTACAAAATCATAACGCGAACAAAGAAGAAATATTATTACGATGTCATAATAGAATCAATAATAGAAACAATCCGAAACAGATATGGAAACTTAATATAAAAAAGGCATTTGATAATGTTGATCATTAAATCTCTATTGACAATTTATATTTGTATGGTATACGAGAACGACCTTAAATCGTAGGCCCTCGGAATCCTTATCAGTTGGGTTTTTCCGTTCACCTAAGAGTGATAAACTTGAATAGTCGAGCGCTTAGTACATGAGCCTCTGGCTTGGATAAATAGGGCAACATATTATCCTGTGTGATTGACTCTAAATAAACCACACTCATATTCAATTAACGTAATTTAACTCAGGTGTGTAAAATAAAGAGTGAAACATCCTCATTTAAATATGTACGATGTGGTGTACCTCCAAGGTCGAACCTTATTCATTAATGATTTAAACGATTAAAAAACATACAATATACAAGAATTGGCATTCGTCAAAATCTTTCCAGTCTGTCTAATGAATATGAATGATATGAGAATTAAAAAGTATCCTCGATAAAAAGTTTGGGAATTATTATCGATAAAAAATTGTGCTGGGCCGGACGAACAGATTGACAGCATCTGCATTTTCAGGGTGAATAATTAAGGAAAGTGTGAAGCATGATATCGAGAATTATCAAGGCCGAGGTTTGTGCTATCTGCCGAAGCCGAAGGCTGAGGCGGATTAAACAAACCGAGGCGATATCATGCGAAAACCGAATCCAATAATTGTTTTATTATGCATAAGAAATGCTTAATCAATGCGTTGGCGAATCTTTGTGAAGAACCCGCCGGCCATTTTTCCATTTTATTTCGCCGTAAACATGCTGGCAACAGCAAGCTAGCAACAAGATATTGGAATAATGATGTCATAGCTACACTTTTGAAACATAATATTGAACATTGACGTTACATGAAGCTGATGTCACGAATTAGCTGTATGCCAACAGCCAATCAAAATCGAGATTACTCTATCTCGTATGTATAATAACAAACATTACTTCAATGTTATTATTTCCAACTTGGAAATAGTTTCGTTGCATATAGGCACTTTCAAAGGACATCCTAAATCAACTAGGGTGGATAAACCTTAAAAAGCGTAGAGAATTGCAGACAATATCCTATGTTAACAAATCTTTGAAATGACAATGTGCGGAGATCCTTTTCAACATGTTTCAAGTAGTAGTTAAAACATCGGCCGCGAATATTTTAACGAACTTGTAAAATGAAATATTATTTTAACTCCGAAAAAGCTCAATTTGAGCAAGTTAACTTTGATAAAACAATGATGTTTAATTTATTAATCAATGTTTTATCCTGTGTTAAAGATGCTGATTAAATATTAATTTCTTTTGAATTTTCTTCATAAATTATCAACGAATTTTAGAGATTGTTATGATTTAAGAAGTAATAATAATGCTGTCAAAGCCTAAAACCAATGCAATGAAGAGACGTTTCAGCTATAATGCTGCTAAAATCTGGAATACAGTAAACACCCGCTATGAAGAACCTCCACCTATAAGAACTTCAGGCTGAAATTAGGGATTTTGTGTCCCTCTCAATAAGAACCTGTTTGAGCCTGATATTTGAAATAGGTTCTTATGTCACAAAATCAATTTATAATTCCACTGTAGCAAAGTCCTAAATTTTTTTAGATATAATCTACACTGTGGAAGTGGGAACACTAACAGCATCTCAGTCATGTTATGAGCTGTAGCAGTAATAGAACTGTTCAGTGTTAAGGAAGATGTACCTTAATATTGTTATATACTAGTCTTATACTCTTATCATCCACAAAGAAAACTGAACGTACTGCCTATAGTTAATTTCATCCATATCATCTCATTGACATAAGTGTTTATCAGTTACTGAATTGTGGCTTTATGGTTTATTGAGTTGTCTTTCTCCAGTTTTTTGCATTTGCATGGTAAAATAATTACAAACTAATTTATAAGAACCTAACACGCTGGTTTTTTGTTAGATATCAAATATAAGATATAAGAACCTATCCCAGGCTGGTTTGGAAAAATGTAGGTTCTTCATAGCGGGTGTTTACTGTAGTCAATCTAATAGTTAATAGTCTACTAATAGTTAATAGTAACTTTAATAACTTTAATAATAAAGAAATGTAAATAGGTTATAGTTTTATTCTGCATTTTTTTACCGTAATATTTAATACATATTCTATTTTTATTTAAGATCATATATTTATTTTTTTAATAATCGTGAGCGGGCGGAATCCTAGGTATTCCTGCAACTTGATTGGCTACCACGGTCACGGAATCCTAAATGCCAAAAATTACTGACGTCATCTCCTGAAAGTGCTATTACACAGACAGAAAACGTTCGACGCGTTCCAATGTTCAAAATTTCAATCTGGGCACGTGCTTCATCATTTCATGTTATGTAGGGTTTTAATGTTATCGGTCCTATAGGATTGTGTGCATCAACTATTACCGAGATCTGAGCGTAGTTTTGGTTACAATAAAGACCACTTCCGGCGGGCGGGGAGCGGAGATAAGGGGGAACGAGGTTGCTTTGGAAATCTCTCTTGGGCGGGAGGAGGGGGATTGCTTCTCTATCGATATGAATAACAACTTGAAATATACTATCATCATTCTCAACAGTTGTCAACCTCTACATGCATCCATTGTTTCGTGTACATTGAAGAAAATGGGTGAAGCATACTAGCTAATGTAACCCGACAAGGGCGTTATATTATGAAATATAGGAGGTTATATTAACTGTGGGCGAAGTTTCATATAAACCCGAAAAGACGTCACATATACTATATATCGAATTAATATCAGATGTTATTTATAAAATGAAGCATTATCGTAAGAGTTAGGGTTAGTATTAGGGTATACGGTTTAGGATTAGGGTAAGGTTTAGGATTAGGGTAAGGTTTAGGAATGAGTAAGGTTTAGGATTAGGGTTATGTTTTTAATTCGGGATTACTATATGAAACGTCACTCATGAAAACAGATCCTAACTGGACAACTATATGCTTTACTATCAGCCTGCTCGCAGCCCGAGATTTCTAAAAGCGAAAATTACGGGCAAGAATTATGGGCTGCGAGCAGGCTATTGTTTCGTGGGCATTGAATTCGAAAATAATTCGGAAAGTGTCCATTAAGGTATTTCTGCCCTCGTATTCCTGTGATAAGTTGAGTTCGTTGCAGTTGCACCGCCCGTCCATTTTGAAATTCGTGTTGGCGATCACCATCCCACAGCAATGGCGGTTATTAATAGGACAAAACGTCAAATAGCTTACACCCTCGTCCGCCATTTTCATATTATAATCATGTGCTCAAGGGAATTAATATTGTTAAACACATTGACAATTGCCCTTTTCTTAAAAGAGTGAAAGACTAACAAGGTGGGCGCGAAAGTGTACGTGGGATTATGTTAGTGCTTTGTCCAGCCAAACGATCTCATGAACACTTGCGCGCCAACCTTGTACTTTGTCCTTCACTATTTTAGGAAAAGGTCAATAGCAGAGCGCACAGATGACGTACATATATTGTTGATGCTTATCCGAGTTTATATGGCGTCGAGCCAAGAGAGCTGGATTTCACCTCGCATTTACATGGGAATTTTCTAGTCCTTTGAGGGGGCTGCTGGGCTGGTGATTGGCGCCAATAATGAAGATGGCGAACAAGCAAACTAGCTCCTTCTTATCATTTCTCTGCAAGTATGTTTCTCGTTTTAATTTTCCAACAGTATTACCTTACTTGCTTCAACGAAACCGACGCTACGCTTAATTTTAATCCAGCGGCCCCTATGAAGGCCAGCTTTCTTCCTAGGCGAGATCTTGGGAAGTTAATAGGGAGATCTCTCCTCTCCAACGATTTGACTGAGAGGCGGGAAATAGAGCTACCCCTACCAAAAGGGCTATCTCGCCTCCATATAAACGCCCCTAAATCTTAAACAATAGGAAATGGGTTATTTGGAAATTTTTGGGTTTAAAAATAGAATCTATACTACGGCACAACGTTACTCTGTTATTGTACTTGTTATTGTACTTGTTATTGCAGATTTGCGTTGCATCCATATAAAAAACTTTCAATGTTTCGGCAACGCTAAAATCGGCGATGCGTGCGTATCTTACACTGTCCGATTTTTAATGCCACTGCGACACAGATGAACTCGGAGATCAAGGCCAAGCAGACTACAATATGTCAAAACATCTATGCACTGGATAGTAAAAAAGTAGAGTCTGCGTAGACAGTGTTTTGAATATATAGCAAAGTGCTGAAAAGGTGGTAAACTGCCAAGAATTTAGTGACGAAATACTGACGTTTCGAGCGGATAGATGTGACTACATACTAGCTTAGAGCAAATCAAGTGCGAGAAAAACTTTTGTTTACCTTTCATCAGTGCTCTCTCCTCCGCAGAGGCTTATTTTTTATTAGAAAAGCGCGGGAGAGGAACGCGTGCGGGCAAAATCGGGAAGACACCCACGCATTACTGATATTTAGTATAATATAATTTATGAGCTTTAAACAAATAGCGAAGCGCGGTAATGACGTCAGTGTGTATGTTTCTCCGCTGAGTCTATAATTTATTCTTGTTTATTCTTGCATTCCCAACAATAGAAAATGGCTATTTAGGAATCCCTTGAGACTTGAGAGTTTGTCTGAGTTTTGGTTCTATAAATAGCATTAACGCGCTCCGCTATTCTGATTGGTTGATCATGGCCAGTCACATCACGAAAAATCATACTTAAAAAAGTGCTTTTTGTGACCAGACTGGTTTATTCGTTCCAGTCCCCTCTCGCAATCATCATTTTGATGTATGGTTTCTCAAACATGACGAATTGTTTTTCAAAATGGGTTCAAAAACTTACTTAGCATAAAGACATTGTATACATCAGATTTATCTTGGTGAACTAAGGGTGAGGAAGTTGTTTATGGTATAATTATTTGTATTTTTACGTCCGTTTTTGATCGTTGTGTGTTTTTGAAAGCTGTCAAGCTTGAGAAGCGTGAAGAAAATTGTCTGTTTATTACTTTATACTCAGTGTCTGGGGGCCCCATGAAGGCTCGACTAGGCTTCTATATTATCACTATACATTATAATATTAAACAATCGTGAATACTAACCCTAGACACCTATATATTCCTTCCTCCTCGAGCTAACGTTGGCAAATCAGTAAATCAGCTCTTATCAACTGAACTTTGAAGGTCAATCTCCCACCCCAGGGAGATGTCGCTGTATAATGTCGCTGTAATAAAGCCGTAATTTTTCATTACAATCCATTTTCTGGGTCTAGGGCCCTTAGTTCTCGACCTAACCTTAAATCTAACCCTAACTAATCCTAACCTAACGAAAAATAAATACCAGACAAAAACAGAAAGGTCCTTTTGAGTCATCTCTTTTAGCCATCCCTGTGGCATATGATTGATACATGGATGATCGTCAAGCTCAATCCTCAGAAAAAGTCTGATAGTACCTTCTGATTTCCGGTAAGACGCTCTAACTCAGGGCGCTTGTATATACAGTAAGGGCGCTTATATATATATATATATATATATAAGCGCCCTGCTCTAACTATTGAGCCACCGAGACTCAGATGGAGAGCAAAGGTTACCTACCGTTTATTTCCAATTGAGAAGTATAAACAGTGGCGTAACGCTCATTAGGTAGGGTTAAGGTTATGCTCAATGTTGGGTTAGAATTGAGATTAGGGTAATAGGATTAGAAGTTCTAGAAAATGTGAAGGTCCTTTTGAGTTATCTCATCATCCCTTTTTAATAAAGCCTTCACTATATGTTTACACACTGCGATCAATTGGTCTGATCACAGGTCTGATTTAGTACATGTTACATTGTGAATTTACGCAAAACAATATTGGGATATTTTCTCGCGAATGCTACTTTTTACTACATTTTATGATTACAGTATATAACATGCACCGGTGTAAACACGTGCATGCTTTACAAATTACGGGCTTTATAGTGGAATTCGCTGACAAGTCGTTTTGCCCTATCAGCTGAATTTGATTTTTTTAATGTTTGCGCAGGATATGAAGAAATTCAAATCAAAAACTCTAAAAGCTAAAGCTAAAAATAATGCCTATAATATGGTTCGTGTTTTTGTTACACTTTTCTCAAATTTCATAACGCTTTTCTCAAATTTCACAACGAAACACCATGATTAAAATGTGAGCACTGTATGTCACAAAAATCATATCAGAGAAATATTATTTGACCATATAAACGTGTTGTACTATGCAGGCAGTATAGAAATACAAATTGAATACTATGAAAGGTTGGCCAGGTATGCTGCCAAAATAGTCGGTGTAGGTGGTTTATAACGTTTCAAGCGAAGGCCCCATTGTCTCTCTCACGCGGGCAGCACACCAACCTTTCAGAATTTTTCGATACGTATTATTTGATCAGTTAGATGTAAATAAACTTACCCAAAGCTGTTGTCGGGCTTCCCTGGACTGGATACACAGAGTTTCGAAACCAATCTAGTAATAAATATTCAAATATTTATTTCTTAATTATTTCCTAATTTCATGGTAGATTTTGCAAGTAGAGAAGAACAAGTGGTTTTTACATGACTCCAACAAGTGTGAGTCTTCACTTGATTTGGAAATTTTATTATTTACTAATTTATTGTTAAGCATATGTTGACTGATAAACTGTCAAATGTATGATAAGTTATTTCTTTTCAAATATATTTATATTTTTAGGCAAATCATTGAGAATAATCATTTTCTTTTTCCTCAAAATTTTGGGTGTTCAAGGCGTCCATTGTATGGCATTGAAATATTAATGTACTGTACTTGTATTATATTTGAGAATAAATATGAAAGCTGCTAACTGTAAATTCTCAAAAGAACTGGATAATAATATGAAAAGGGGCAATAAAAAACTTCAATGTGTCAAAAAATACTTAAGTACTGCAAGAGTACTTATGTATAATATGTACAGTATATTAATTATTATATGTATATTACATATTAACATACATATATTATATTATTAATTATATATTAATATACGGAAGTACTCTTACCAGTACTTTAAATATTTTTCAACACATTGAAGTTCTTTTATTTGTGTATTATATTGCCAGTCAATTATGTACTTAGTACTTGTAATAATGTATAGTATTGTATACTTATAATAATAATTAAGAAGTCTAATATAGCGAACATATCCAGCTGTACATGGCGCTTTACAACATAATAACAATGATGAATAAAAAATAACTATAATGAAAATCAAGGCATAATCATTGTATCTTAGTGAAATCTTTGTACTTTCCATTAAATAAGTTGAGGAAAATTTTGAGTAGATGCAGAATATATAATTATATGCCAACCAGAACCACAATGCCCTGGAATGCAAGACCAGCACAGACTATTTACTGAGCTGTAGAAGCTGTTACCATTCCTTCATGAAAACCTGAGGTTCTTTTTAATTCTAATACAGTCAAGTCAATCTGGAATAGGATATTTCTGAGTGGTCACACAATTTTTATCTATACTTTTTGACCTTTTTGTCAGTTACGTGACCATGAGTTCTATAGATAAGTACAGTCTGTCTTCCCTCAAGTGGGCTTAATATGCTAGTTATTTGAATATGCTAGTTATTTTAAATATTATTATATTAATTGAGTGAAAACAGATTGAGATATCCTGATTTTGAAGGATATCCTGTCTGAGTGCATTATTATCTTAATATTATTCTCTGAATCCTTGCAAAGCAATTACTCTCTTCCACTATAGTGTTGAGTCACCAATCAGTAAAAGATATAGTAATTGATTTATTTGGCATATACAATTGGAATTTAATTTGTCAGATTGAACTTATGTTCATGTCTGTTCTTCACAAAGTTCTTTGTTGGCATATCATCTTCAACTTCACTTTGGTCACTGAACAGAATTTTGGTCACTGCTCAAATTACGTTGCTGAAATCAACAGTGCTGAAATCAAGGTCTGAATCACAAAACCACTATACTCCTTCGCAGACATTCTTTGTGTGGCGAGGTACGAGCGACACAAAGAACGTCTGCTAAGGAGGCTACAAAACCATAAATACTTCTTCATTTTCTGTTTCACTAAACATTTCATCAAACTCAACTGCTCCATTAATCACGATGACATGGGGAAAGTACATGTAGTGTTTTGTTTGACGAATAGCGCAATATTATTAAATTTTAGGTTCCTAATATATGCACACTTGACTCAATTTGATTGGTTCAAGAATAAATTTAACACCAAAAAGTATGTGACATAAACAACAGTCTATTTTGGGTAAATCATGCAAAAAAATCCACAGTTGATTTTGGCCGGCCGGTGTTGGGTGTTAAATAGACTAGCAATTAAAGCTAATAAAATAAAATTTAATTTTAATAAAGTAAATCTTACTGCTCTAGCTGCAGCTAGGGAACTCACAATTGCAAGCTGTTCAAAGTGAGTGTGAGCAATCATGGATCAGGGCATAGCCATAACGATTCCCCCTGATCAAACAGAGATGTGGATTAAAAATATAAACAACAGGCCAAAGAGAAGCCAAGACTAAGCTGAGGTACGAAGCAAAGCTACAGATGGCTACGGAGACTTTAGTAAAATAGGTATAAATAATGACAAATCTATATGGCAGACTATATATTTTGGTCAATATCTAAATAATATATACACTGCTGTAGTGAATGTGGGAGAGCTTGGAGTAGACAGACTATACACAGGCGATCATCAAGCTCGTATCCTCAGAAAATGAGTCCCGGACAGGAATCGAACCTGTAACCTTCTGATATGATTGCCTGTGAGACGCTCTAACCATTGAGCCACCGAGACTCAAATAAAGTTAATTACAATGATGTATTGGTTCGATTGATACATAAACTGTCTGTGTGGCGCAGTCACTGCCAATGCGGCAATCAGAAGTTTACAGGTTCAATTCCTGTCCAGGACTCAGAATCATTTTCTGAGGAATACGTGCTTGACGATTGTCCATGTATTGTCTGTCTACTCCAAGCTCTCCCACATTCACTGCAGCAGATATTAACACAATCAAACATTACCGATATAAAGTGACTGTTGCATAGGCAGTTCATATATCAATCGAACCAATACATCATTGTAACCTACGCTCTCCATCTGAGTCTCGGTGGCTCAATGGTTAGAGCGTCTCACCGGAAATCAGAAGGAGGTTCGATTCCTGTCCGGAACTCAGAATCATTTTCTGAGGATACGAGCTTGACGATCGCCCATTATCATCTAAATAATAACATAAATCTATATGGCTCTATATATTTTGGCAAGCAAGCAATTAAGGCAGGTGATAATTAAGTTTATCAATCTAAAAACTTAGTCTTAACACTTAAAGTGTTAAATAAGCCTGACAGGTTGTAGTACGTTTCCTATATATCGTAAACATTGTTTACAAAGTATATATTATATATTTTTAAACTAATCCAAATATTTGCTAAGAATGTATATGAAGGTTATTTTAGAAGCAAATTATAGCTGCCTAAGAAAAAAGAGAGCAATTTCATGGACATATGCAAATTATGAACATAATATCTTAATCTGATGAAGCTATAATTGTTTATGGTGAGGTGCATATATGACATTCTTTGCATAATTTACACTAAAAAATTGGACAAAACACAGGAAATTAACCAGCACTGCCAGACATTCCATATTTTAGTTCAGACAAAGGTCACCTGCATACTTTTTCAAGAGTCTGGATTTATTTACATTGAAAGATCCTAGACAATAGTAAATCAATCTGGCTGATCTGTTACTAGTTTAAATTACCTCCACTTGAGTCATTTCCTGCCCTTCATCAAATTAGACCTTTAGAGCTAAGATGCATGTACATGAGTAATTTATAAACTCATTATAACCATTTATATTTCAATCTCAACTAGTGGCTTCGGTAGCTAGAAATATCTATCGACAATGTAAATCTGCCCGAACATAATGTTGGCAACAACTGCTATATACATGTATATATATATATATAATATATATATATAAGTCAGTAATCCCCATAACCATTTGCATTGCAGTGGCATGTTGAACATCAGGAATACCAACAACGAATCCTGCAATCTATAATGACTGATAGATATCGATTAGCTGCGATAAGTCCCTGGAGTGATGCGATTAAAGACCCAGTGATGTGAATGTCAAGTTTCCATCAATAAAACAATGCGTATGTCTTGTGTTTTGAAATAATTTTAAGGATGTCATAAGTAATTAGTTTCTACTAAAACAATTAGATTATTCCCTGAATTTCTGCAGGTGATAGTTATTTGAGCTCTGCCTATAACCTCATAGAATTTGTGCACTCATAATCCATTATTGTTAATTAGAACTTATATATTATAAAGAAACAAATTAACAAACCTGGTGGTTGAACTCTTTCATAATGGTATGGATTAACACAAACTTTGTTATTCTTCAGGTCATATCCATAATGACAATAATCAACATGTTTTAATTCCATCTTATGCACATCTGGGAACCTCCACAGACGAGTGTAAATCACATGGGGAAAATCCTTTTTCTCACCAACTTGCAATCGCCCATCCATTGTTCTCTGAAGTGTCACACACCTCGACATTTGCTCCCCCTGTGATGTGATAGCAATTATCAAAGACTCTAACTCATTTGGATTCTTTTTTAACTTTTTCACAATGGATTCTGTTGCCTTTCTGGCAAACATTTCCAGTTCAGGACTTCGACATTTATAGTAAACATAGCACAACAAAGTTTGAACAATGAGTGGACAGGGGTCATCAGCTGTGGGAATAGTTGAAGGAAGAGCTGCAGGTGGATTATTCTTAGTGAAACCTAGTTGTTCATATAACATGCTAGCTGGAGATTCTTCTTGATATGGTAATGCACCTACCAATGCTGCACAGTGGCTAGGAAATGAAGGAGCAGAAACATCACCTATAAAAATAAAAACAGTTTTAATATACACAACATGCATTGTCTGAATAAATACTTACAGTCCAATTGTCCAGATAAAGATATTAGGTAAAGTAGTTTTTCTTGAACTGTAAGTATTTATCAGAAGTAAATGCAATGCTATGTATTTTAATCCTACCATTTGAATTAAGGTAATTGTTTAATAACATTTCACTTTGGTGACTGAGTAAACTTATATAATTTTTTAGGTTTGGTAATGAATTTACTATTAAACTCAAAATTTAACGCAAGCCCTGCTGTGATGTGAATTTACAGAACTTGACTCATAATATAGCAGACATGCCCTTGGCGTTCTTCGCCACTATCACACTATGTCTTCACGAAATGTCAACACTCAACTGTCCAAGAAACTGTAATAGGAGCGGACTCGCTTCCGCTTAATTCTTCAATTTACGCGTTTCGATAAACGCTTCTTATTTTATACTATATTTACGAATGAGAAGTTTTAAAGTGAAACTAACAATACGCCTACTAGCTCTTAGAGTCTTTCACCGAACATATAATTATACAAAACACGAGACATAACCACATTGGATTGACGCCATTGTTTTAATAACCAGAGAACTTTCGTCTAAAAACAATCTTAAAATCGGAAACTCTAATAGTGAAAGTAAAATGTTGCTTTTGATTTGTCGATAGTACCTCAAAATTCGACCTTTGACTTCTTAAAAATGTCCCGGTTTGTGTTCACAGATTGCGTGATGTCGAAGTGGTGTCTGAAGGACAGAGTCTTCGCCGAAAGACACGCAAGTGAAAGAATAGTGCGGCCTTTTGATCAGAAGAAATAATCAAAGTAGTTATTCTCGCAATAAAGAGAAATTGAGGAATTATGGCTAAATAAATAAACAAAGATTTTAATAACGACGAAAAAAAGGTTCCCACACTATAAACATTGAACCATTCTGATACATATAATGTAGATAGCGAAACCGATTTATTTGTCTTTATTGCTTCGTAAAGCATTCGTTCTTGAGTTCCATCGACATTTCTTGAGTGAGATTTAGTATTCTAGCGATACTCCGGTAATGTATAAGCGTATGAATTTGAATGAAAGGTGTAAACGCCTTTTGATGTTTCAGACAAAAATGTCTGAATATCGTCTCGACCCGCGTCTGGAGACATTGCCGATGTAGTATGTTGTACATTACAATTCATTTATTTATACAGCAAACGTAACACGACAGTTTGATAATAAATTCTCCAATATTTTTAGGTAGGGATCTTATTTAATGAGAGAATAAATGTTCACAGTGAAAATGCTAAGTCATTGCACACGTAAACAAAGTCATGCGGACATTCGGCGTTGATGACGCAAATTAGAAAAGGACCAAGGTTCGAAAGAAAACATAAACTTCGGCTCCACAAAATAAAACTTAAAAAATAGAAGGTCTGGAACGTTTCATTATCACACTATCACAATTATATCTTGCATTATTATTATTATTTATATTAGTACTACTGTATTATGAACGTGATTCTGAAGTATTTACAAAACACCTCTAGCTCTAGCCTCTAATCTTTGTATTGCTCCACTTCACATTTCGTTAAATATCTTAACGTTATGACAAGAAAACAAAATTCGAGTTACTTTTATAGCCTACGTAAGGCTATAAAAGTATAATAAACAAACCACGTTGCATGATAAATTTGAAAATCTACAGATATATGACAATCTTAATTCAAAGCTGCTTCAAGTGGAAACTTTGAGTACTCTGTACTTACTTGGCGTTGGATGTATAGTTCCAATTCTTTCATAATGATATGGATTTACACATACGGTCTCGCATTTCAGGTCAAAGCCATAAAGACAGGAATCGTTGTGCCGTAATTCCATTTTCTGGATATCCGGCCAACGCCATAGTCTTGTGTATATAACATGAGGAAAGCCCTTGCGTTCACAGACTTGTAGTCTACCATCTAATGTCCTTTGTATTGTCACACATTTACTCGGCTCCTTCCCCTGAGACGACACAGCTCGTATTAGAGCGTCTAGTTCCTCGCTCTTTTTCCGTAATTTCTTCACCAGGGACTCTATAGCCCTTTTGGCAAATTTCTCGTTCTCAGTGTTTTCTCGCGTGTTCGCAAATAACAAGAGGTACATAACAATGTTAACGTTTGGATCCGACGAACTGGGAATACGTTTAATGTTCTCCAATTTTTGTGTCACGCTATCCATGATCGTTGTATAGTATGCTGTTTCGCGTTGGGCTAGTCGTGAAACAGACACATTCAAGAACATATGAACCTGTCTAAGACGTAAACAAATTCACCGTAGATGATCCGAACCTAAACTATCTGAATGAAGTTTCTGTGCGCAGAAGATCCCACAAATCACTGAGATAGAGCGTGTACTACAGGATCACTCACCCAATCGTGAGTTTGTTTACAATATCTTAACCAATCCGGAGCCAGAAGCAAACAATAAAAATTAACCTGACACGCAACCGGATTCGAAGAACTGCCTGTCAATGCAAATTATTTCGGAGTGTACTCAAATTAGAACAAACAAAAAATAGCGAGAAATGTACACGTGTTTTAATACAATTGCCAAACCTATTAGTAGTGAAAAGGAAACCACTTTTCAAATCCCATTTGAGTCATCGCCGCCTGTAGTTCATATTTTTAATTCAATCTTGACCTTGCATGTCATTTACGTATTTTCCATAACAATAGATAGTCGCTACTTTTGAAGTTTTGTTTTTGTAATACGTGTTATTTAAGAATATATCGCCAAGCATGGCTTGTTTACAAGGCGAAACACTATACCAGGGTAACAATTTTGTTAATTTATAAACAATTGCGTATGACTGAAACGGTATTACGTGTGACTCAAAGGTTAATAGGATCATGTTTCCTTTAATTTGTTCTATACGAATCGCATCTTTGTTCTAATGCTGCTAAAAGTGTCTCTTTGAATTACTGATTGTCTGATATGCAAATTATCATCGTTTCAAAATGTTACATGTGGTCTGATATTTGCCTGGTAATTCTACCGAAATGATTGAGGGACCGGCCAGCCGGAATAGCGACATGCCTCTTAAGACTCCTGTTCGTCAAATCCTCAGAAAATGTCTCTGAACGACTGAACCCTAGATACTATATATAGATACTGTAACCTTCTCCGTATGATTGCCGGTGGCAGTGAATGTTATTGTACTTGATTCGAACCATACAAGTAACAATTGTATCTTCTTCGCTCTCGATTTAGGTAGCGCAATGGACAGACCATCTCACGGCGGCCTACTACGGTAGTCGTATAGCCATAGGGCTCAGAGCCTCAGACACATTTTCTGAATTCTCATGAGGATTTGAGCTAGACGTACGACGGGTCCTGTATATCGTCTGTCTACTCCAGGCAAAATAAAAAATATCGTACAACTTAACTCTAAATTCTCTAATATTGGCCAAAAAATTAAAATATTCTTGTAAATAAAAGCGTCTTTTATAATATCCATATATAAACATGTTGTAGGAGGTCGAAATATTAGACCGACCTTATAACAACCTGCATTCCGAGTTTTCTCGTAAGCGACCACACGGAAATTCGAAAACGTAGTCGTAACAAGAGCTGGTTACTTACGAAAATGGACTCGTAAGTGACAACGTGCTGAAACAATAGAATCTAGTCGCTTAATTGCGACAACTTTTAGCATAATGCTTGGGATATTAAGTATTAACTCATTATTAATAGCTCAGTATATATTATACTTTTATCAGAGTACATAAGTGTTGACTAATACGAATCAGACTCTTTGAGTGGTCTCTTACGAAAGCTATAAAAACAACAAAGGAAAAGACCAGGGTGCTGTCGCTTTATACCACAGGCTGAGCGGTCGCAAAGAGAGCTTCGCCACTAAACAAGTGATGAAAATTGTTTTTGCATCATGTAAAGAGCCAAGATCTACGACGGCACGAGCCTCTACATTCCTTGGTTTAGGTTTAAGCCTGCATAAGCATAAGGACAAAGCAAAAGGCAAAACAAAGGAATGAAGTCACAAGCCTGCGACATATTATAAGGAATCCAAGAGCAGAAAAAAGACGAAATTCTCGTTGTTTTGTCTTCGCAAGTCCCACAGAAGAAGTCATGCTTTGCCCATACATTACAAAAATACAGCCGGGGGTTTGTGGTTTACTAGTTAAGGGTTAGGAAGACACAGGGCGCGGTGTTAGGGTCAGGATTGGTGTTGCGTTGGATTCTAGAATCCTACAATTTACTGTTGTGGAATTACCCGGGTTGTGTGGGTTGGGGGGCTCTCGTTTTGGGGTTGGGGGGTTGGGTTGGAGAACCTGCTCGCAGGCAATCTCGTTCAATGATCTCGTTCCCGCTCCCCTGGAAGGTTTTGTTCACAATAACTCCCAAGTCTTTGGTAGAAGTTACTCGTTTGATGAGACTATTTGCGATTTTGTATAGTAGCCTTCCCACTTGGCAGCAGGTAAGACTCTGGGGAAATCGAATTTTTAACCAATTTCTATTGGATGTTTGAAAACACTGACACTCGTACCAGATGTTGTCTTTCGACACGCGAAGGGATGTTTGAGCAAAACTCGTACCCAGACTCCGCCCTCTGGGTTTACTAGTATTATATTAAAGGCGCCGTCCAGTCCGTTCTGCGCATGTGTGATATTTCAAACGTGCGGGACCCCATATATCAACAAACTTCAACGGAATAGATTTGCGACAATTCGAAAGCGAGTATTCGTCAAAGGTGGCGAAGCCGCGAGTGGTAGTTTGATATATCTACATTTAGGAATAGAACAGCTTCTTATAACATGTGTTTTAGACGGGAAAGCTCAAGCGTGTTAAACAAATCCGCAATACTTCATGTTCAATGTTTATATAGTGTAATGTAAACAAAGTGACACAGTTTGCGGAGACCAAACTTGTGAATAGTATGCAAAGTGACTTCTAACTAAAACTGTGTATAATGCAGTACGAACACGCTGGTCGCGGTGGATATCAAGAGAAGATCTTCTTATAAAACCCACCATTTTGTTAGCTTTAGCCATACTACTCCCAATACATGTGAGTTCCACTAAAGATCAGGAGTGATCAGAACTCCAAGATCGTTCTGAACATCCTTGGTTTTAACTGTGGTGTCTGTCAGATGATAGCATTTCTGTATGGGTTTGGTGTTCCTCGTCACTCTAAGTAGACCGCACAATTGGACAGCTGGTTTAAATCCATTCTTCACACACCGGCATATTTTATCAAAGTCGTGCTGGAGGCACTCCCCATCTCTTGTGTCTTTAATTGCACGATAACATTTGGTGTCGTCGGCAAACAAAGCAACGGATCATGATGTGTTGGTTACCTCGGGAAGATCGTTCACAAATATAAGGAATAGTAGAGGACCCAAAATTGAACTTTGGTGCACTCCAGATAGCACTTTGAGTGGTTGTGATGTTTGGCCAAGGACGGTGACCCATGGTAGCGATCCATAAGGCAACGGAAAAACAAAAAAGGAAACAAAGAAACATTATCGTTGTTTTGTCTTCGTACGTCCCAGAGAAAATTTTTTGTTTTATTTTCGTTGCTAGTTATGCTTATGTCGCTCGTGTGAACCAGGCTTATGTATGCATATCTCATCTATTTTAAGGCAAACCACACGGGTTTGTCAGGTCTGAAAAATATTATGACTCGTATATTCCGCTTGTAATGTATTCGTCTGGATATTGGTGTACAGATGATCCAGAAGTGATCCATATAATCGGTTGTAGGAAGGTGCAACTTTTGCTGCTATGAGGGCCGAAAAGTTTAAGTATCTGCTGTTTCTGACCTTCGTCTTCCAGTCAATGTTGAAACTGATCACCACATAATTATCTGTACTCTTGGGAAAATTGATCTAATTGACTTAGAATAGTGAAATAAACACCAAAGACTCCATGTCGACTGAATGTTATAATCATCTGCATATTTTGAAAACAATATATTTTTGAATATTTTAAAAATGATATATAATTCATTTTATAGTTTACATGCTATTAACAGTTAACAATTAGCAATTATTGAACGAGGTTGAGCGTGATATGAAGAATTATCATGCCCGAAGTTTGCCGTTATCAACCGAAGCCGCAGGCTGAGGTTGATAACGGCAAACTGAGGGCATGATAATTCTTCATATCACGCGAAAACCGAGTTCAATAATTGTTTTATTATTTATTTAAAAAATGAAAAATATCTTGCGTGCTAGCCAGTCAAGAATTACGAAATGCGCGAGGTCAACAAAGAAGTTGCATAATATTCCCCGTCGCTTGCAGGAATAAAACGATATCATTTAGGCTACTTACACAGAAGAAAGAGTTTAACTTTGAAAATGTTTACTTGGGTTGGCGAACCTTAAGGAAGCCATTTGTTTTTCGACGGCAGTATTGGGAGTTTGTCATTGTCAACGAGTCAATATGATTGTCGTCGCCATAACCATGACAACGAAGTCATATTGACGCGTTAATAATTATCATATTGACTCGCTTGACCATATTTGGCAAGCTGTCGCCGCGTAAAGAGCCTGGACACGAGGTTGTTGAGTTGATATGACGATTTCACAGTTGGCTGTTAGCCAATCAGAAACCAGGAATTTTTTAAATAAATAATAATGACTATTATAACACGGGTTAACCAATGTACAAAATAGTGAAAGCTCGGGAAAAAGCTTGTTATCATGTGCAGTGGGGTATATAAGTCTGGTTAAATGCTAAACACATTGAAAATTCAACATCTTAACGCTTACTTTATCATTTCATAATGTTGACCTTATCTTAACACTGACCTGGACGCGAACTCGGACGCAGACACGGACGCGGACGCCGAGGGTCTGCACTAACGTACTGAAGGCGAGCTAATAACATACGACGAAGTGGGCGCTTGATTGCCGACTAATTTCTAAGTACATAAACCGTTTTTACGAAGGGTATGCACGTTCTCGTGATATAATAGACACGTATGTTATGTATTTAGACTCGGTAATTCCAAATCTGATTTCAGGATTGAAATCGAGTGAGTAAATATTTGCCGAGATAACGTTCAAAATGTACGTGCGATTTGTTAACGGCAGACGAAGTGATATGACCGGCAGCCTAATATTAACCCTAACTCTTACGATAATGCTTTATTTTAGAAATAATAGCTGATTTTACATTTTACTACCGATAGTCTATGAGACGACGTCATTTCGGGATTTATATGAAACTTCACCCAGTTATTTAATCAGCGAACGACTTTAAATACATTTTTATTTTGCTTTCTGTCGAGCGTGCTGTCCTGGTGGCAGAAATTTTTTTGGGGATCACTTTCCATGGGAAGCCATCTGATTGGCTAACCCGAAACAACTTTTATCCTAACCTAACCCTAAATAACCCTAATCCTCACCCCCTGAGCAGAAATGTTTTTTGGGATCACTTTCCATAAGAAGCCATCTGATTGGCTAACACGAAACAACTTTTATCCTAACCTAACCCTAAATAACCCTAATCGTAACCCACTCACCCCTGAGCAGAAATGTTTTTTGGGATCACTTTCCATGGGAAGCCATCTGATTGGCTATCATTCAAGGTCCCCAAAAAAGTGATCCCAAAAAATAATTTTGCGTCCTGGTGTAGTGATTAGTTTCCAGGGTTGCAATGCCGAATCTGGCGAGTTCAATTCCATGCACAACGACATCCATTTTGTGAGTTTGCTTTTAATTTCTTTCTTTTGTTTGTTTTGATTTTTAACGGTTAGGGTTTGGGGCACGGTTAGGGTTAGGATTTGGGTTATGAGTAGGGTTTATTTTAGAATTATTGTTACGATTACCGACTGCCGGTCATACGCGCGCGGTCTGTGGGCCCTGGGGACCATGGATGGGGCGAGGGGTTATCGCGGTGGTACGCAAAATAATATTTTGAGCTCGCATTTTCAGTTTGCCTAAGTAACCTGGCCTTATTCAAAATGGCAGCCAATATTGGGGTTAGGGTTAGAAAACTCGTTAGGCGGCGGGTTAGGGTTAGGATCTTTGTTGTTTTGGGGTTAGTGGATATTTACATGGTTAAGTGACAAAATTCTGACGATTATATAGCTCCCCTTTTAGCTAATACTGGCGGCAATCTAAAGGCCTGGTTACACAGGAAATTTCAAAAAACGAGCCCAAAATATTATTATGCTTGTGGTACACGTATTTCTAGTATGATTTTGCTCAGGAAGACCCAAATATTACGAATATGTAAAATCCCCAAACGTGAGATAGGCACTTTAAAAATATAAAGGCCCGAACACCTGCAGAAAAACATAATTTTCCACTTAATTTTGTTAATGTTTTACATGCAATTTTGAGAGCATTTCCATGGCGGCGCGAGGAATCAAATAAATCCAATATTCCTAGCGACAGAATGCATTTATCCACATACGTGTTACTGTAGGTATTACAATACACGTGTGCATGGCCGCAACAATTGTTTTTATATCAAATTAAGCTATAGTGCTAATATGCATTGCGTATATATCTAATCTCATATATCTGAAAGATAAAATAATAAGTACAGATGTAAATTAATGAATGAAATATTTATGATCAGCAGTTAACATCAATGACAATGAAATCATGATACCATGGATGTATCCATAATGTACTATGATAGTTTACTTTCTAGTGCGTAAGGGAGTTGGCGTCGTGCATATGTAGGACTGCACAAAGTTTAGAATCATTGACAAAATTGTTGGAACAAAGATATCACAAACGTTTTTCTGGTAAAATTAAAGCCCAAAAAGTCAACGGCTTTTTCTCAGTTGTTTCCCAATATCTTTCCATCATTGTAAAAGCAACATTTAATAGGGGAATGGGGTATCCTGTTAAAGTAATTCATTAAATCCCCCTAATTTATTAGGACATACATTCCTCAATATTAGAGCCCAGCTCTAAAATTCGAATGTGGAGAGCCATCTCGTAACAAACATGGAACAAACATGGAACAAACAAGAAACAAATTTTAAAGCAATTTTACTGACGTTTCGTTGCCAACGCGCAATATATATATATATATATATATATATATATATATATATATATATATATGTCCGTTTGAATCGGACAATATTTGGGCAGAAACGCTATCGGCGGTCATTAAGCATGAATAGATTGTGCTCGGCAACTTTTGAGCAACTTCTGGAGTTTTGAGCAACTTTTTGTACTGCAAGCAACCTGAGCAACTTTTGCTTTCCTTGGCAACTTTTGAGCAACAAATAATGAAAAACTAAATTATCACCAATTGAGCACCCAAATTATCCCAAATAAATGTTTCTGTAGTGTTAATTGAAACTGGTCGACACTAAAAATAGTATTGACCCTGCAAATGATTAACATTCCTTTGTTTTCTACTTTCCGTGCAATCGACATTCGACTTGATATTTAATATCGCCCACGAATTATCCAGCGGTTATTCGCTCCAACACAGACTCACAGAGCCGCCGCCATCTTGATTCTTGGTATTTGCTAATCTGCATTCTGCTAGTCATGACTCATGGCATCACAATCGTAAGCTGAAATATCTGAGTCTGACGAAGAAACTGAAGAGAATGACCCTATTGAGGTAGCCATAAATGCTGGAGCACGTCTAAGTACTCCGACAAGCGCTTCAATTTCTCGAAAGCGAAAAATCCACGTCAACCAAGGCAAATACAAACAAAGAGGAAGCGGTGGCTCGGCCTCTGGCTCTGGCAAAGGCAACGCAGCATGTGCTTGGGATCGCGTGAAGGAATATCCAAAGCAAAATTTCGCAGTGGTGAGTGGCAATTTACGTTGCAATGCTTGCAGTGAAACGCTTTCCTTGAAGAAAAGTTCAATTGACAAGCATGTTAAGTCAAACAAGCATGTGAACGGAATTTCTCGTATTGCGAAAGACAAGAAACAGAGCCAGTCAATCATGGAGTGTCTACAAAGGCGAGACATGCGGGATCACCCCAGTGGAGCGACATTGCCTGCAGAAATGCGTTTGTTCCGATTTGAGATAGTCGAGTGTGCTATTTCTGGGGGCATACCACTATCAAAAGTGGATATTCTTCGCCCTCTCCTGGAGAAGTATGGCCATAGATTGACCCACAGCACCAACCTCCGTGAAGTCATACCAGCGGTACTAGAAAAAGAAAGGGACAAACTCATGAGTGAGCTGAAGAGTGTGAAAGAGGCCAGTGTTATTTTTGATGGAACAGCCAGACTGGGCGAGGCCCTTGCTATTATTGTTCGGTTTGTACAGGAAGACTTCAGACCTACACAGCGCCTTATACGACTTGAAGTACTAGCAAAGGCATTGAAGGTTGATGAGCTAGCCCAGAGGTTACTGTCTTGCCTTGCTGTCAAGCATAACTTTGGTCCTAACACGATCATTGGTGGAATGAGGGATGGGGCTTCAGTTAATGGGGCTGCCTTGCGACAACTCCAATTTTTCTATCCCAACCTGTTTGACGTTGTGTGTTTTTCGCATACCATTGACAATGTGGGTAACCATTTCGAATTTCGAATCTTGGATTCTTTCACCCAGTATTGGATAATGCTGTTTGCGCATAGCTACAATGTTCGGCTCCTTTGGAAGGAGAAAACAGGTCAAGCCATGCTATCACATAGTGCTACCAGATGGTGGAGCAAGTGGGACAATCAACAAGCTTTAAATTACTTTGGAGACATAGAGCCTTTTCTTCGAGAAAACGAAGAAATGTCCCCAGCAACGCGTCGACATCTACTGGACATCTTTGATGATCATCAAGATGCACAAGACCTACGTTTGGAGCTTGCTGCAGTTGTTGATGCGGGTGTTCATTTTGTAAGTGCTACCTACTACCTTGAAGGTGACGGGCCATTGATATTTTCCTGCTACGAGCGTCTCTGTGTTGTTGCACGTGCAGTGGCCGTTGAGCATTACCCCAATGTCACAGCAGTTGCTCGTGCAATTGCTGGTGGCAATGCTGCCATACACAACCAGCTAATGGCACAGGCAAAAGCCTGTATTCAACCAGGACTAAATTTCTATCAACAGAAATTTAGCGTTCAATTTCACAATACAGTCCGTGCTTTTAAGGTTGCACGGCTCTGTTGTCCTTTGCAAGTACAAAACCTAAATCCAACAGCTGCCTCCTTGGAAGAATTCAGAAACTTTCCTTTTCTTGATAATGATGACACCATTGCCAACTTGGCCCGAGAGCTACCTGACTATCTTGCTGCAGCTGATGGTGTTGTCATGGAAAATGAGGAAGACAAGGTGGCATGGGGGGCAGCCCACAGCGAGACACTTCCACACTGGGCAGGGGTGGTAAAGAAGATCTTGGTCATCCAGCCAAGTTCAGCATCTGCTGAGAGAGCCTTCAGCCTTCTGAAGAATGCCTTTAATGACCAGCAAAACAATTCCCTTGTGGATTACCTTGAGGCTTCAGTCATGATTAGATACAACAACGCAAAGAGGCAGTAAACTTTACCAAAGTACTACTATTGTTAGACGTTAGTTATGTTGAACTTTAAGATTATATTGAATTACACATCCAACATTTCCATGTTTAAGTTGTTATCTAGAATAAAATGGCTCGCCAAAGTGAGCAACTTTTTCAAATTTTGGTGGCAACTTTTTCAATTTTTGGCAACTTTTGAGCAACTTTTAGCCTTTTTTTGGAGCAACTTTGGCTGGATTTGCTAGCACAATCTATTCATGCTTAGCGGCCATTGGCGATTTGTGACATAACGAACTACAGTACATAAAGAGGTTTTTACGAAGGGTATAGGTACGTGTTTTACGTATTTAGACTCACTAATTCCAAATCTGTTTTCAGAATTGAAAACGGTTAAATATTGATCGAGATAACGTTCAAAGTATACGACGAAGCGACCAGTGGGCCGACTGGCTGATTGTCGACTAATTTCTAAGTACATAAACCGTTTTTACGAAGGGTATGCACGTTCTCGTAATATAATAGACGCGTATGTTATGTATTTAGACTCGGTAATTGATCCAAATCTGTTTTCATAATTGAAAACAAGTAAATATTGGTAGGATAACGTTCCAGACCATGGATGGTGAAAATAAACTCTAGAGATGGGGTGGGGGGGATTAGTGGCAGAAAAGGCGAGCGAGGGGATTATTGCGAATTGGCGTATTTTGCCCGTATGTAGCTTTAAATTTGCTAATAAATTCGTTGGCATGCATGGCGTCTTAGCAACGAAAATGTCAGTGGCATAAGCCCTCATTAAATTCCATGATAGATTCTTAATTACGTAGTCAAACATTTATTAGGCGATTCCTGGTAAGTGGTCACCCTATATTAAGCGGTCACCTGTCAATATCCAGAAACGTTCGTAACATTATTAAATACTACTAAAGTGTATATGCAATGAAAAATTCAGTTTGAAATAAACTCTTGCATTTGAAAGAACTCTTAAAATTACAAAAACATAAATTTACAATGCTTCCGTATCTCACTTTGTTCTTGAGATATGAAGATTTTTTTGATATGCAAATAACACACTGCATACGTCACACTGTATAATGGTTTATTGAAAAAGCTTGTATTATACTTTGAGATTATCAAATGAAATTACTCGAAACTTCACCTGCTTAATGTTATTTTATACACCTACGCGCGAGCCTGCGCGCATGTAAAGTCATTTTGTTACTCGCAAGGATATACATTATTTTCAGTACAAGTGTAACGTATGCAGTGTGATATCTATACTACTTATCAAACAAATCTACATATATCGCAAGAACGAAGTGAGACATATGGTCGCTTAGGATGCCAAATGTAGTATGAGTATGATGAGTATGATTTTTATTTTGACTCGATCACGCAGGATAAGGTTGCCCTATTTATCCGAGCCAGAGGCTCATGTTTTAAGCGCTCGACTTCAGTTTATCACTCTTTAGGTGAACGGAAAACCCAACTGATAGGGATTCTGAGGGCCTACGATTTAAGGTCGTTTTCCGAGAAGACCCGAAAGTCAAAAGCAAAGACCCGAAAGTTATTGCAAAGGCAGCACCTTCTCAATGAGTGGTGGTCCCACCCAGGGTTTGCTGAACACGGGTCTCCCAGCTCATAAACATGTGTGGTAACCACTGGACCACAACAGCTGGTATAATTCAATATGTAGTGTAATTCAATATGTTTTTAAAAATTGTCAGGTTTGCTTATGGCAACTGAATTTGCGATTAAATAGCTGGTGATGTTGACACATTGCCTCACAGTAACAGAAACAAGGAAAAGTGATTGCCATATTGCGAGGTGGCGGGCAGATCGGAAAGAGTTCATTACAAACATGGAAGACTCGATATTTTCTCATGGATATCATTGTCAAACCTAAAATTAGGGATATATTTTGTTATTTCTACAAGGATGAAACAGATTGGGATCCCATAGTAGGAGAAGAACGAGAACTGAAGCGAGAGTCAAAGAATGAAAAATATTGTTGCGGTCGTCAGGTCTTTGTCATCGTTAACACAAGATAAATAATATAGTCAGATATCCAATGGAAACTATATCCCACTATCATTCTAAAACCGTAAGTGAACGTTTGGGGATTTTACATATTCGTAATATTTGAGTCTTCCTGAGCCAAATCATATATTATGATTGTCATCCGAAAATTTCATCTTCATGGACTACTGTATTTCGCTGTTAAAGTTATCGGATGTGATGTTGTGGCAAGTAACAAAAGAAAACTGGAACGTTTGGAATGCCTCTTGTGACATCACATCGGGTATAACTTTGATAGCGAAAAACTCCATCAAGATAAAATTTTCGGCTGACAATATATATTATGATTTTGCTCAGGAAGACCCAAATATTACGGAGATGTAAAATTGAAAAACGATACGTCGCAATCTCACATTACAGATAACTAAATATGATTCCTTAAAATTCTCCCTTAAAGTATGCGTTAAAAAATCAAAATGTTCCTCAATCTTGTTCCTAATGTAATTCCTCAGGATCCCGAGATCCCACTTTTTTCCAGGTCTGGTCAAAAGGGACATATGATATAATCTTAATCAACTTAACTGAATCAACTGAATCAGGCGAATGGTGGCACCAATTGGTGAATGATAAGATCCCTTCTATTGAACTACTCAGTCAGAAGTTTAATGACTTCCTGGTTGGCTTAACATCTCACTTTTCACCTCTCCAGGTCCCACTTCACTGTTTGGGTACCGTTCCTACTGATCTCCTTGTATCTACCCATGATGCCTACAAGGCATTACGGCAGATTAAACTAAAGAAATCTTCTGGCCCTGACCCTATTCGAAACATCATATGGAAAAAATTTGCATTCGAACTATCACCGGTTGTAAGTGAACTATATAATTCATCCTTGGGTGAAGGCTTTGTCCCTGAATGCATAAAGGATTCCATCGTTGTACCTGTACCTAAATGCTTCCCACCTAAAACTGTTGAGGAGGACCTGAGACCCATCACTCTGACATCCCAATTAGCTAAAATAATGGAAGGTTTCACTTTGAATTCCCTGGTCATTCAAGTTGATGGCAAGTTGGACCCAAAACAGTTCTCTACTAGTGGCAAATCGACTACACAGGCTTTGGTTTATCTTGTACATTCTATCCTTATACATCTAGACGAAGGAGATAACCTTGCTAGAATCTTCTTTGCAGATTTTAGTAAGGGATTCGACTTGGTCGATCATAATGTCTTGATACATGAGCTTGAGTTACTAGGTATTAATATGTTTATCATAAGATGGATTGGGGCCTTCCTCACTTCTAGATCTCAACGAGTTAGGATTGGTGGTTCATTGTCAACCCCAGTATCCCCTCAGGGGGGTATACCCCAGGGAACCAAACTTGCACCATTATTATTTGCCATACTTGTCAATAGATTGGTCGATAATTGGCCTAAAAGAGTTAAGTATGTAGATGACACTACAGTCTTTGAGATGATCCCGAGGTGCTCAATTAGCTATCTTCCACTCATTGCTAATGACATCAACCAGTTTGCTGCCGATCGGGGTATGCGCCTTAACCCCAAGAAATGCAAGGAGCTTGTGATAAATTTCTTACAGTATAAGACTACTCCAATTAATGAGATAGTCCTTATGGGTAAAACTGTTGAGAGGGTTACTAGCTATAAGCTCTTGGGGGTATACATTAGTAGTGACCTTACGTGGAATGTACACGCTGAGTATGTATTTAAAAAGGCAAATAAGCGTATTTATGCGTTAAGGTTGCTTAGGAAGTCTGGTGTCTCGCAGGTTGACCTTGTTAAGATATATTGCTCCCTGATACGGTCAATTCTCGAATACGCCTCACCTGTTTGGGCAGCTCTTTCGGATTATCTTGCCAACTTGATTGAATCCATACAAAGGAAAGCACTTCGAATTGTCTTCCCTGGTGTTGAATATCAAGATGCACTCACCCAGTCTGGATTGCAATGCTTGTCAACTCGTCGAACTAATGCTTGTCTGAAATTCATGAACTGCTCAACTAATAGTGAACCGCTTAAGTATTTGGTTGGTACTAAGGATATTGTACATCATGGATATGAGCTACGCTCTGGCCATAGCAGATCAATGAGAATTGTTGGGAACACAAAGCGTTTAAATGACTTTGTTACCATTAAATATCAACATTAACTATTGAACAGTACTTTGTCATAACAGCACCCAGTCGTAAATGGGTATTATTGTAATATGTGTTCTGACCACCACTGTAATTCAGTTTCGACTGCGAATGTGGTAATTATACGATTTATTTATTTATTTATTTTTTATAACTAATAGCGAAGCGCGGTAATGACGTCAGTATGTATGTTTGTCTGAGTTTGCTATAAATTATTGTATTCCAAACAATAGAAAAAGAGTAGTTAGGAATCCCTTGCATGAGAGTCCATTTCGGTTTGTTTGTCTGAGTTTTGGTTCTATAAATAGCATTAACGCGCTCCGCTATTCGAAAAACGGGAATTTAGTTCTAATTCTTCCGTTGTGATTAATTAGTTGGAATTAATTGGAGACCACCTGCATTAATAAGCTTATAGGTTCAGTGAAATAACAAACACCAAGGATCAGCGAACAGTATTCACAGGGAGTCTAAACAACCATTCATATTTATTAGGGCAAGATCACGGTCAAGCTTTTAAGGAACAGTCACAGTCTCATATCAATGTTATACTTTGTAGAGACAGAAGTAAAAATGTATGTTTAAAATGATGTTACCGTTTCGCTCCAACACTATAAGAGAAACTGAATATGCCCATTTTCAGCCAAAGACAAATATTACATTCGTTCAATTTATAACTGCTCACTTAAAAAGCATACAGAATGTTGTAGAACATTTTAATCTTTACTTGAATACACAATAAAGGGCAAAATGGTGACACTTCCTTCCTTCAGAGAGTAAACCATAAAAACACGTCATAATACATAAACATATAAAATCAAAAAAGATCCCGCCAGATTATATGGTCACCCAAGCTTCATGATGCTGTATTTTGACTTTCTAATTTGGCAGGGATGCAGGTCTCTACTCTCTACAGGATCCGAGCAAAAACAATGTAAATCAGTGTTCCTACGTTATCTCCATGTGGGAAGTGAACTACCTGATCTTTCATTTGTTTGCGGTTAAGTTTTATAAAGGGATTACTCATTGGATCCCTTCATCCGGATTACCAAGAAACAAATTAAATTTCCTGTTTTTTGTTAAAGTGCTTATCACCACCTCAATAGCGTAGCGTCTGGCTCCTATTAATAGCTCAAAATGCGGACAAACAAACCAAATTTGACTCACAAATTACTGCAAATGAACTATTTTCTTTTGTTATGGCCGCAAGAATTATGGGTAAAAGCGGATAAACATGCCACTGACGTCATCTCGACGGAGTGCTATTATAAACATTTTATACGAAGCAAATAGCTAGTTGAACAGTGAAATATATACTTTATTGCGTTATTCCCCGAAGGGCTTTTCAAAACGCAATTACAACTTATCTATCCTATAAGAAAAATTAAATATTATGTTAAATCAAGAGGTCACCCACGTTATTCATATTATTGCATGCTATTCATATTCTAAAAACTTATTTGAGCACTAAATTTATATCACGCGATCAGAGTTGCAGTACCGTTACACCCAGTAATATTCCACTATTTCGAACTGCCTCAGGGTAAAGAACATTTCGTTATAGGGCAGTCAAGATCTGGAGCAATCTAGACAATGAACTTAAACAGGAACAGTCTCTTAGAACCTTTAAAAAGAAGCTCAAAGCACAACTGTTAGAAAGTAGGCGCAAGTTTATTCATGCTGATAAGTCATGACTGTATCTCTTCCTATAGGAATTATTTCCTTGATTTGTGTTTCCTGCCCTTCGATCCTTTATACAAGTTTATTTTGACGATTATATATCTCACCTTTTAGCTAACACCAGTGAAGGCTAATACTGGCGACCATTTTCGATAAGGCCTGGTTACACACCATATATCTGCCAACGGAAACTGCATGTCTCTCTTTCATCCGGTAGTTCAAGCAGTGACGTAGCCAGGGTTGACCAATTGGGCGGGCAGTGATGACATATTTCTAGGGGGCGGGGGTGAGGGGAAGAATTTATAGAATAGCGTAGAGTCTCGCTGCTATTAATAGCTCAAAAAGCGGACAAACAAACCAAATTTGACTCACAAATGATTGCAAATGAGCTATTTTCTTTTGTTGTGGCCGCAAGAATTATGGGTAAAAGCGGACAAACATCGATGCGACGTCATCTCGACGGAGCGCTATTATATTGGTGCTTGCATCAGCCGGCTCTAACACTACAGTATGTTGTTCAGTATTCGTGCTAGTACGTTGCGGATGACGAAGTTGACGAACTAATGGACTGGGTATACCGGGGTCTCGGCTTGTATATAATTTACTGTTATTTTCGCAGTTGTGTTTATATGGAGACCGGGACATCCCGCCTGACCGGGATCCCGGTTGAAGCAACCGAGATCCCGGTACACCGGGACAGATTTTTTCCATATAAACGCAACATCCTGGTATACACCGGGATGAAGTGAATTGAAATTTAAAACGTCGTCTGACCAGGTAAAATATCCAAAAAAGTGGTAAAATATCCAAAAAGTGGCAAAATGAAAAAAAACATTAGTTGGGATGCTTTTATTATAGTTTTTGTTTCATTGAGAAGTTATTATCAACATTTTCACGCATCCCGGTCACCCGGGACATCCCGGTAGTGTACCGAGATCATATAAACAGGCCCTAAATTCAAGAGAACCGAGGTCTGTCAGAACGTATTTATACTTTCGTCTACATATCAAAGTTAATAATGTTGGTTCATTTACATTACCGGTTGTTAATTGCTCGTAGCATTAAACCTAAAAAAACTAAACCTAAAAAAACAAAATGATGCTTCCCAACTGTATAGACAGCTGTATATAGACCCCTTGCACGTATTCCTTGGAAGAGGACAAATGTTTATAAACAATAGTATTTTTATTGGTAATATTTCACTCTGTAAAACGTCGGAAATTTGAAGTTGTCCTCCAGATGCATCGTTTTACCATAGTCAATAGAGGTGGTCTGGAAACGCGGCGAACTTCAAAGCGGCTAACAATGAAAGTGCACAATTAGTCTTTTGTTTACGTCATTAATATTTATACAGCACGGTTGAGTGACTAAACCCAAACGCTGCCATTGGTTGCTTGCTTCATTATACAGAAAATACAATGTGTTCAGCAAGTGTGAAAGTGCAACATTTGCATAAACGTGAACAAAAAACATAGAACAAAGACTTTGGCCACGTTTCCAGACCATACCTCTATTGACTATGGTTTTACATAGGACTAGAGGTGAATGCATGCAAGGGGTGTCTATGGTCTGCAGCACACATGAAATAAAACAGAGGTACAATATTTCACTATTACAGACCGAACAAGCGAGATCAGTATAAGTAGTTTACGGATTGAGAACGTCATAGCAAAGCTCGCAACGTTTTACCAACGCCCCTGAACAATTAGGAAAACCAAATATTTTGAACATATACAAAAGGTAATCAGATAAACAAATAGAATACAAATTTTCTTTTTATTAATAAATAAGTTTTTTTAATTTTCCCGCTCTTGCATGTACCAATCAGATGGCAGCATTTATTTGTGAGTTCTGTATGGACAAGTGAATACCGGGTAGCATCGTTTTAATATGTATATGGTTCACTTACAATGGGATCACATAAATATTGATTATCAACCGAATATTTCAAATACGCTTGCATAGCTGAGTGGTTTGTGTCATTGATTTTTTACTTTTGAGGTCGGAGTTCGAGTGCATGTTGGGTGAGTGTTTTTTCCATTTTTTTATATTTACTTTACTTTTTTTCTTTTTAATAGGGTTATCAATAAAATAGTAGCACGTAAATAAGTCCCAAGATGCTACCGACCGTCTACGGTTCCAAATGCGCAGCGACGAAGCAGAGAGGTTTGTGCGATAAAACCGAAGGTAAATATTTCCCCGTGTAGACCGAGCTGTACATTAAAACCCGCTAACAAGAACATTCTTAATTTCAGCGGGTCCTACTAATTACTGCCCGGAGAAAGTTTTACATCTATATTAGGCCTTATATAATGAAGAATGGTGATCAGAAATAATGGCACCGGAAAAAGTAACCGGAAAAATGTACCGGTAAAAATAGCACCGGTAAAAGTGGCACGATTTTTCTTACTCTGACGGAAAAAAACGGCACCAATTTATAAGAGTAAAAAAACAGACATTCAACTAACACACTATATATATATTGCTCAATTTAATACATATAACACGAAATTCAAGTTTTACACACATGATTATAACAATCTAAATAATATGCCTATATGGTATTTAAAATCGAACGGAAAATCTATTTCTATAAAATTGGTTGTTCTTCAAAGCGGCAGTGCCCACTTTTTTAAACAGTTTTATTTTAAATACAAACGGAATTCCCAAATAATGTTGAATGGAAATGATAATTAATGATATGACTCAACTATATTAACAAAATTGCAAGCAAAAATTGCCTGAGTAAACAGGGCTTTTGTGTTGTATAGCTTTCGATCAAAACATTTGATCAAAATTTCAGCAAAATTCCCTTTACCATTTTCTCATATTTATACTTTGATATATTAATTATTGTTAGAAATAGTTTTAGTGTGTTGTCTAATTCGAAGGGAAACAATTAAATACATGACATCAATAGCGTTATGACTTATGGCGTTGCGTGCCATAAACTGACGTAAGCACTTTTGACAGTCGCATTTTTGTAGAAGTTTGTTAGCAGAAAGACTGTTTGACAACTTATAAATATTTTTAATTTATTTATTGAACAATAAATCGTTACTCAACATTATTATAACCTCGTACAGTTTTAGAAATCAGCTCGGGCAGTTCCCGGGCAGTCTCGGGCAGTATTTAGTAGGACACATTTCAGCCTGCGTTTCTTAAAGGTGCCGTCAAGTCCGTTCTGCGCATGTCCACGTTTCTGTTTACATCGTTTGTTTACATTGCATTATATAAACATTGAACATGAAGTATTGCGGATTTGTTTCCCACGCTTGAGCTTTTCCGCCTAAAAAGCGTGTTATAAGAAGCTGTTCTGTTCCTAAATGTTGATAATATATCAAACTAACACTCGCGCCTTCGCTACCTTTAACAAATACTCGCTTCCGAACTGTCGCAAATCTATTCCGTTAAAGTTTGTTTACATCTGGAGGCCCTCGCGCTTGAAATATCGCACATGCGCAGAACGGACTTGACGGCACCTTTAATAATGGTAGGTTCTTGTTAGCGGGTTTTTATTGTATTTATTATAGGCCTTTTGGTTCGTTCTCGTAATTACGGACCTCTCCGTACGGAACCAGGCCAATTTCCCATGTAAATCAATCCTATCCGTATATCCTTATAAGTTGAAAGAATATTAACATGAATCTCAAACGATACATGGACGATCGTCAAGTTCAAATCCTCCCAGACACTGCTGCGGGCCCCGGTGCGAGAAAAAAATTTGGGCGGGAGGGGAAAATGGCGGGCGTAAAAAATTGCGGGCTCTCATGCGGGCTGGAAAAATTGCGGGCGGGGAAAACATTGCGGGTGGGTAGTGCCGCCGCACAGACCGGAAACTTTAAGTCTTACTTATCGAGTAATATTTCTAATATTTCACGTCGAGACGGAGTAGGAGAAATTCAGAACTTTCACATATGTAGAAAAAGGTTTCCGGAAAATATACAAAAATAACGGGGTGTTTACACGAGGCTGGCCTGACCTCGGGATCTTGTCTACACGGCTTCAAGTTCTTGTGACACGAGGCTGGCCAAACAATAAGCGCCTTGCTCAATAACTTAACGCGTGTTAATATTATATCGAGATTCATGTTATACCATCATCGTGAAGCTCAAATTCTTAGAAAAGGGATCGAACCTGTAACCTGATTGCTGGTGAGACACTTTAACCATTGAACTACCGAGACTCGAAGAGAAGGATATATACAATGATGGACATCATCGCGGGGGTCCGGAACCTACCGGCAATACGCTAATTATTATATGGCTGAGCTTAGAATAACAACATGGCAACATGCCAAGGTTAAATATAATCCGCGTACATAAACCACTGAAGGCCATGTAAACAATCTACAGGAAATTGAAATTTCATATAAGAATCCCGAATCCAAAACATAACCAGACCCTAACTATGACCAGACACAGCGCTAAAGTGCTGTGCCCCGTGTCGTTCGTTAAAAATGTCGCTTACTATTGTTCCTCACGAACGAAATTACACACAAAATATAAAGCGCTGCTAAGGCACTTAACTCTTATGATAAGACCAAAAATCTCATCACCGTGCGGGTCCATCTCCAAACCAGCGGGTCACTCGTTTTTTCCAATTGTTCCCCAGACATTAGCAATTTTTCAGCTTTTATATATCCTTGATGAATTGAATATGTATTGCCGCTGACCATTGGTTATGTGGTCTAACAACGGCTGGCGGGCTTGGAGGGCGCGCGGGGAGTGCTGGGAAGATGAAAATTGGAGAAGCCTCTGCCATATAATGTTTCCAAAATGGTGTCGAATTTCTGAGAGGGACTGGTCATAATATATGGCTTATGGATGCAAATCAAGTTAAATATAGTTGGGAGACCTTTTCAACAAGCTAAAGTCAGCGACAAAGTGATATGTTCGAAGTGCTTTAGGAATAACGGGGACATTAAGTTCTTTTTGGAAGACGCGGCATTTATAACGGTCAGGAAACAGTGAAGATGCAACAACTATATGAACTATGACTTGAGACAGTAAGACAGGGGCGAAACTAGAAAATTTCGAGGGCAGGGGTTAAATGCAAAAAAGGGCAATTGGTGGCGAAAATTTTGTGTTTTCGGAGGGCTAACTACAACCTCTAGGGGGGTGGGGGGGCATGCTCCCCCGGAAATTTTTTGAAAACTAGAGTCTCTGAAATGGTATTTCCTGCATTTTGAGATTGTTCCTCACAGAATTGTCAGGTTCATTGATTGTGCCCAAAATCTCCAAAATGTGCACGTTTGGGAGGCGAGGAAGTCTGTAAGAACCGACATGGCACCAGAATTCAAGGGGAAAACGAACCAGACCTTTGAATAATTTAGTTTATCTTTCGCTGAATATCCGTTGGCATTAAACAAGGGAACAAACAGTGTTTTAGCTCTAAAATCCTAAAAATATTGGGGGTGGGTACCCACCCATTTCAAATATTGGGGGGCTATAACCAACCGTCGCCCTTGCGCTCAGTATTCTAAACAATTTGGGATACTAGATATCTTCGTTATGTTTCTTCAAGAACACTCAACAACCACCACCACAACAACAACCTTGCAGCAACAACACCCAAAAATTAACATGAATGATTTACAAAATATATAAAGCACGTTCTATGAGTTAATGACACGCGTGTAGCATCTTTTACAAGGCAGAGTGTGTTTGAGTATGTAGACTATATACATTAAGAACATACTCGGGCCTTAAGACTAGTATTTGTCAGAACGAAATGCTGTTCTGCCACTTCTTCAGCTCTCCGCAGAAAATGCGGAAAACCGCTGAAAGCAGGAGCACGGGCGTAAGAAGACTCGTACCCAGAGCCTCGCCGCGCCCGGTGGAAGGTTAGAAGCCGAGCTAGAAACCTCTGCAGAGTCTCGCCAGATTTGCAGATAATTGTATTGCGTACTACGTACAACAGACAATTACTTATCTGTTTATCTAATGTCTAAGTAAGTATTGATAGATAGTATTAGAGGTCTCACAAAAAGGGCAGGAGTTAAAAAGGGCAGGAGTTAAAAAGGGCAGGGGTTAAAAAGGGCAGGGGTTGCAACCCCCCCCCCCCCAACCCCCCCTCTAGTTGCGCCCCTGTAAGATAGTGTCGGATATCAAAGCGTGTTTATCTAGATAATTTTCCTTCGTCGCCGTCGGCTTCAATAACAATGCGCTCATTTTTTTGTTTTGTAGAATAGAAGACGTCTGAAGTCTCTTGGAAATAGGTTCATTGTGATGTCTAGACTCTCGAGTATAAGAGTATGCTTCCCAGAGATTAACTCCTTCTTTGGAGCGCTTGTCATGGGATAGCAGCCAAGTTCGTCGTCGCCATCATCTATAAACATGATTAACGTAAGTTTAAAATCAAACGATTTTTCCAATAGCGAAGCGCACAGTTACTTATAAACCAAAACTCAGACAAACAAACCAAATCTAACTCCCAAATGAACCTGATTTCGTGAATTTAATTATAGACTCAGACAAACATTGACAAAATACGCGATCATCTGTGCGCAACACTAAAACACGAGGACACAAAACCGTTAAATTGGCTATCAATTTACACCAAATTTTGTACACGTACCTTCGAGACTCATATTATGAAGGGAACGTTCAAGTTCTTCCACATCGCTGTCGTTTTCGGCCATAGTCACAGAACCGCAGATCTCACCACAGAAGTTGACAGAACCGCGCATTATATGGCAGAGGCTTCTTTTCTCTCTTCCCCCGCGCGCTCGCAATTCCGCGTCCCGATTCTCTCCACGCGTGCCCAAAACACCCTGTGAGCCCAATAATAGCCCACCTATAAGTATTACCCGAACTCTAAAAAAGCGCAAGAAGCCTCTGCGGAGGAGAGTGTGGTCTAACCAAAGTAATTTATAAACTGAAAGATTTTTCTATCATTGTACCCATTCAGACGGTTCAGTACCACAAAATTAAGTGAAAAATATTCTTAAAATTTTTTTCATTATCACCGGGTCATTTTAAACCTGTTGATGAAACAGGTATAATATATAATATATACTTTTGTAAACGTCATTTCGTAAATTATATGAAACTTCAACTTTTATTATATAAAAACACTGCATCTGACCTAAAGGCAGTCCAACCTTAACTAAGGCCGATTTTCTGTAAACACCACCAAGGCTTCACTCCATTATTGTGTCTAAACATGAATGATAATTAACCACTCCGAAATAACTTGCAGCCCAGTCTCTTCCACAAATTGACTATACATGGCAAACATGGCAATTGACTGAATCAGTCAATTTGAACGTCAATCTGACCTTATTACAAATCTTAACCCTAAACCACATGTAATTTCATGTTACGAGGGACCTTACACTAGGGTTAGGGTTAATATTAGGGTTGTTAGTATTAGGGTTGGTGTTATGGTTAGTATTAGGGCCGGGGTTGGTATTAGTGTCTCTCGTAACATGAAATTATTTGTGCATATATTGTATATTGGACATGAACTTATTACCCGATAAACAGCTTCATTCAACTGGGCGCCATTTTGATTTTACTCTCCCGAGACTTCTTCCGACTCAAACTCACTCAACCCTAGTTCGTAGTCCCTCACATTAAAGTGCTATTACGATAAAAAATCTTTCAATATTGATTTTATCTAAACGTATTTTGAAAATGAGACAGAATGGCTTTCTCGGTTTCTCAAAACCTCATCTCGTTTCAGAGATATTCAGGTTTTTGAAACGTGCAAATTAAGATGCCGTATGACGTCAGATTCTCAGATTGACTAAATAAAATTTACAAAATATCTCTGCAAATAACAAGTAGGATGTTTTGAAACTTTGCACATATATGTCAATGACGAAACTATACACCACTGTGTAAAGTATGTTTTTGCTAAGGAGACCGCTGGGAAATAGGAGTCTTTTAACTAAAAAAACTAAAATCTTAATTTCTGTCTTTTTCTTAGAAGTAAGATGATTTAGACCTCAGACATTCTACATGCGTGCGAATCTTCGAATCTATGCACTGCAGTAAACGTTGTTTGATAGAGAAATAAACAAATTTTGTTTTACAAATGAAAGACATCTGACACCGATCTCCGTGGCAACAACATGCTGTGCACAGTGTCAGCTAGGGCTCAAAATAACCACCGGTCAACGGACAATGACCGGCCAAAAATGCCTGTTGTGTTGAGTGTTGACCGGTCACTTTTTTACCTCACCGGTCGTTTTGACCGGTCGACACATTTGTATGCCTTCCGATAGAATTTTAAATCGTTTTTTCTCTTCGGCATATCTGCTGAAATCTTGTCAGAGAAAGGCTGTATATTTCATGGTGAGTACGCAATTTCACTGTAAGTACGTCAAGTTACGTGCGACAGAAACATTGTTTGTTCTTGTCCAAAACGTAAACGTAAACGTCTTGAGTGTTTAAAACATGAAACAATAAAAGCGATTTCTCGAAACAAATTCGTTATTTGTTTCACTGTAAGTGTATGCGTATTAATGACCGGTCAAAAACAGATTTTGACCGAGCTAAAATCAAGATTGGCATACATGTGCAAAGATTCAAAACATTCTGCATCTTATTTGTAGAGATATTCCTCACTTTGTGAATTTTTTTGACAAGACGGGAGAGAATGAGAAATGAAGACATAAGGCAGGAAGTGAAGGTGACAGAACTGAGAGAGAAGATAAGAGAACGCAGAGGTGGTACGGACACGTGAAGAGAAAAGAAGAGGACGAATTTGTTAGATGGTCAGTGGAGATCAGGGAGACGGGAACAAGGAAGAGAGGGCGACCGAGAAAGCGATGGATGGATTGTGTTCGAGATGATGGGAAAGTGGTGGATCTGAGTAGAGTTGCTGATAGAAGACTGATAGTGGAGAACGGTGTCGACCCGACCCCCCCCCCCCGAGGGGACAAACGGGATGATTGGGTTGCAGTTTGATATCTTTATATCGGGTATTATGGTGTAAAGCAACAAGACCACTGACTATGAAATATATCTATTATAATATCGCTTTAATTATTCAATGAAAGCCACAAAAGTTCTGCATTTCGAATTGTTCTTGCGAACATTTACCTTGCCTACATAACTCAAACAAAAAATACATTCAAAAGTGTCTTCCGCCCATTCTAGAATAAATAATTTATCTTTGTAAAATGTACAATTGTTGAAGACCGTTTAAAAATACTACATTTAAGGAACTGTACAGTACACCATTTAAAACTTGTTTGCTACGATTCTAATTTTGTGTTTACACTTCAGTTTGATGATAATTGATTTTTATCTCTCCCAGAAAGACTTACAATAAATAAACAATAAATAGAGAACAGTTAAAAAGACTCTTCCCTTCGCACAGATAGATTATTAATTCATCCATTTTCGACAGTTTACTGCTCCACACAAACATGGAATTTTGTGTTGATCGTCCTCGAAATCAAACTTATAGTCGTATGTCAACTGTAAAGAATAAAAACATATATATCAGTTACGAAATACCTAATGATTATCCGTGCTTGGGAGGTATTAAAGTGGCCCAAAACTGATACCATAACCACGCAAACTAACCGGACCACATCCACTTTATAGTAGATTACACCAAGTCCTCAATATACGTTGTAGTGATTTATAATGTTATAGTATACAGTTAGTATATTAGTATTATCAGTATTAGGGTTATTTTTGAGGTTTCTTGTACTTAAACAGGTTTGCGAAACGAAACAACAATTTGCCTAACGAGGTGGATAATAATAACCGACCCCAAAACAACAAAGATCCTAACCCGCCGCCTAACGAGTTTTCTAACCGTGTTAGAAACCCTAACCTAAATAGAAAACTCGTGGCGGGTTAGGATCTTTGTTGTTTTGGGGTTGGTTATTATTATCCACCTCGTTAGGCAACTTGTTATTTCGTTTCGCAAACCTGTTTAAGTACAGGAAACCTCAAAAATAACCCTAATACTGATAATACTAATATACAACATAATAATGATAATGTTTACTATTTATATAGCGCAAATTAGCATATGTATATGATCAAATGCGCTTTACAACATTGACAATTTATTCTATTATATTCAGTACCTAGTACCCAGTACCCCAATCAATTAACCTTAACTATTTATTTTACAGTTTTTATCATCATTAGTTTTCCTAACCCGCCCTGTCAACTTCCCTGTGGGAGGAAACCGGAGAACCTGGAGAAAACCCACGACTTTCGGCAGAGTGTTGACCAACTCTTTCCACGTGCGATCAAATGTCCGAACACAGGGTTCGAACTCTTGACCTCAGAGGTTGGGAGGCAGTGGCCCTGACCACCAGACCACGTTAGACTATGTTAAGGACTTGGTGTAATCTACTATAAAGTGGATATTGTCCGTGATTAGTTTGCGTGGTTATGGTATCAGTTTTGGGCCACTTTAATACCTCTGCTTGGATATGGACCTTATTGCAAAATGGCAGCCAATTTAGTATTCTTTTATGTGTATTTAAATTAGCCCTTATAGCCTCGTTTTAGAAGAAAACTTCTTTTGAATTTTGTACACAATAACGAGGCTATAATAACTAATTTATATGTCGCCAACATTAACATTTAACTTTTATAACATTGGCCTATGGCAACATTTATCATGATTCTAAAACGTTCAAACATCATTAATAATTCATGAGGAAAAGACAAAAGAAAATCACTACCGTATCGTGTCTTTAAATGTGATAAAGATTCGTCCTGATTTACATAAACGTTATCTTTGATATTCTCGGCTTAGACAACATCGATTTTCAAAATTACTACGCCAATGAACTTATCAAATGGGTCGTGTTTGATATCTCGGCTTAGACAACATCGATTTTCAAAATTACTACGCCAATGAACTTATCAAATGGGTCGTGATCTGATAAAACACTGCTGCTCGTTTATTAAACAATACTTAAAAAATATGTTAACCTTGTTATGTTCGTGTTATGTTTCACCATTATGCTCTGAAATTTGTTGACATTGAAAAAATGTTATTCTCGGAACAATAATTAGTGACCTTTATGTTGCTATTTGAACAGTATTTATCTGTTTAAGAAACTTGTTCATGTCACCAAGATTGACATTTAACTTGAAGAACATGTTATACCGATATTTATCATAATTCTAAAACGTTAACAAATATGTTAACTTTGTACATTACTCTGTTCTGAAATTTGTTGACATTGACAATATCTTATTCTCAGAACAATAATTAGTGACATTCAAATTGTTAAACATTTTTTTGCAGTGTTTTTCTCTATTGTATTAGAGTAATTGTAAACGTGGCCAGATATAGCTCCCAGTGCCACATGCACTGTTGCCTGGAGACGGACAAAATATAAATTCCCTGCGTGACACGCTCCCTAAACCATTTTATGGTCTCTAACTAACATTTTTAGTAGGCATTATCTTGTAATACCCTTGCCCTTACAGTATTTGCTTACAAGAGGCAGCATTTTCCTTGCAATAGTAACTCCTAGTTTATATGAATATAAAAGAATATTAAATTGGCAGCCATTTTGGAATAAGGTCTATTGTGATCAAAACATGCGGCTTATTATGTATTTTTCACTCTTGATTGGCTTAGTTATTTTGTTTAACAAATAAAACATAAAGCTCCGTGAATATGTACTCTTATAAATTATTATTATTATTAAAGTCTTTATTATCAATAGACACAACAGACGTGTGACTTTACAAGGAATAGTAAATTACATACTGTACATACTAATTATTAAAAGTGTTAGTTAAAATCTATTTACAATATTTAATATATATCAAAAATAGTTAAAAAGACGTGTTTAAAAATGATCGTTTATATCGTTCAGTTCTAACTTTCGGGAGGATGAACGTGTGTTCTCGTTCTCTAAGTACTCTCTGTCTTTTTGGAGGAAGTAATTCATATAAAACATGTCCAGGGTCATTTGGTATCTTCTTGGGTGGTGTTCTGTCTCTCTCTTTAGTCAGGCCGGACATCTTAATGTTTTTTGACGTGTATCCATATCGATGAGTTCGCCTGAAAAACCTATCAATGCGATCCAAGTATTTGTTTTGCAAGGCAGAACCCCATACTTCTATCCCATAATAAAACAGTGACATAATAAGTGAGTCAAACAGTTTACTAAGTTGATCTTTGGAGTAACCATAAAACCTACATACTCTCAATATGTACATACGGCTACTTGCTTTTGACAGTAGACTATCTACATGAAGATCCCAGCAGCAAAGGTCATCTTGGAAAGTAATACCAAGAAGTTTCAACCATTTTTTCCGATCAATACCTATTATCGATGGTGGTAAAGGTTTGGAGGTCCTGCCGCCCACTAGCATTTCCCATGTTTTTGACAAATTCAGTGACATCCGGTTATTCATTGCCCAATTCTCGATGTTTCTGACTTCCTCAGACGCCGAATCACAGCTTAGCTTAACAGGTGCACTGACAGTTATGTCATCAGCAAACTTAACAAGTAAGTTGCTGTATGGATCTTTTAATGTTATATCGTTCACCATTAAAGAAAACAGAAAAGGACCGTACCCTGCGGTACACCTCTGTTGATGTCAACGTATTCCGTTACAATCTCATCAACGACAACCCTTTGTCTTCGGTTCATCAAAAAACTAATAATCCAATTAATAATGTAAGGATTAATATTAGTTGACTTGAGTTTTTCACAGACAAGGTCGTGAGGAACAGAATCAAAAGCTTTACTAAAGTCGAAAGACATCACTCGAACAAAGTCAGCGTCTTCGTCCAACCATTTAAGCCAATGATGTTGGCATTTGATAAGGGCAGTTGTTGTATTTGTGCCTTCCTTATAGGCAAACTGATCCATTCCAATCACTGACTTGGCTTCTGACGAAATTTCTTGTTTGAAGACCATTTTCTCAAAGAGTCTCATTATAATATCCGTCAGCGATATAGGCCTCAGCTGGGTACATTCTGTTAGAGGAGATTATTTGGGTATCGGACTTACATTCGCAAATTTCCACAAGAGGGGAACGCACTGTTGTTTCAATGAAGAGTTAAATACATAGGTGACTACTGGCGCAAGTTGCTGTGCGAAATCTTTCCACATCCAATAACGAAGCCCGTCCGGACCTGGCGAGGTTCGTTTTTGTTTGGTCAAAAATGTTTTAACAGTGTGTACATCGACAGTAGGAATTCGAGTTCCTTCAGGAATCGGTAGAAGTTTTGGAGCCATGTATTGAGTGTCAGTGTTAATCTTTTGAAAATACAAATTTATAACATGTGGGTCAATGATAGAACTCACATTTTGGCTTTTGGTTCCTCTACCAGTAATTTTATTTACAGTATTCCACCACCCCTTTGACCCAGCACTGTATTTTCTGTTCTCGTCGTAAACAGCACGAACTTGGTTTTCACGAATGAGTCCATTAATTCGTTCTTGGAGATCATTGTTTATACCCTTCGTAATATTCTTATTCCTTATCGTGCATAAGTGTTTGACCAGTGGTGACATGTAGGGAGGATCGCGTGTTGACACCTTAACCTTAATTAGGGGAAAAGACTCATTAAATTTCCCAATAATGATATCATTCAACAAACTAACTGCTACGCTGGCATCATTACAAGTATAGACGCCACTCCAGTCGCACTTTTCACTTTTCCAATTTCTTCCCCATATTAGACTTTCGATGATCTCTAACATCTCTAAAGTACACATATTTTCTCTTTGGTCTCACAGCGTGTTGAGGAGTAATCAGTACAGCAGAGTGATCAGACCTTACTAAACCTTTAAAGATGATGGGTTGCTTCCACAAGTGCGGGTAGTTGATCAGGAATACATCTAGTATTTTTTGTCCTCTTGTAGACTTTTTAACTAGTTGCACTAAATTATGCTGACTAATAAGGTCTTTTATACTTAATTGATTGATATCTCCAGCAATGATTATTCTTGCGTTAGGTTCTGAAAGGAGAATCTGTTCACAACTTTCTGACAAGTGATCTAGTAACTCAGTCTCAGTATATATAGGGTTTGGTGGATGATACACCGCAGCGACATAATATTTGGTATTAGATGTTCTAATGTCACACCACACGCATTCCAGATTATTTTGGAAATTGAGACGTTTTACCTTCCAATCGCTTCGACACAGTATGGCGACTCCTCCCCCGAGTCGCAAATCATAACGATCTTTTCTTACAAGAACATAGCCGTTAGGGCATATCAGGCTTGATGGGATTTTGGCGTTAAGCCATGTCTCAGAGACGAAACAGATGTCTATGTTATTTGTACATAAATCTGTATATAAAGCAGAGGCTGCATCCGGTTTAGCCAGTGATCGAGCATTTAGAGCATTTATAAAGACACGTTTGACGTCATTTGAACACGAAAGAAGTTGAGTAGAGGCACGAGGCGATAGCCGAGTGCCTTTACACTTCTTTCGTGTTCAAATAACGTCAAACGTGTCTTTATAAGAGTACATATGCACAGGAGCGGTATGTTGTATTTGTTTTATAAAATAAGAAGGAAAAATACAAGTTAAAAAACAGAAATCATGACGTCATTCATTATCTCTGTCCTCTTATAAAGACACGGAGCCCAGCCAATCAGAGCGTGCGCAGAGTGCGTTATAATCAGTGATACAGATCATACATTAAATGCATGATAAAACAATTATTGGATTCGGTTTTCGCATGATACTGAGAAGTATCAAGACGATTCGGTTTGTGTTATCCGCCTTCGGCAGATACACAGCCTCGGCCTTGATAATTCTTGGTAGCATGCTCAGCCTCATCCAATAATAAACAATTATTGGATAAGGTTGAGCATGATATCAAGAATTATCCAGACCGAGGTCAATGTTATCTGCCGAAGCCGGGGGGTGATAACATTGACAGAGATTTGATATCATCTACAGACAATTTTGACTGTTATCAGTAAGAGCTTGTCTTAAAGAGTGAGTGTCAACCGTGACGCATTGCACGCTCGGTCGGCCATTTTTTGAACCACGAAATTAACTCATCCGTAAATATCGTGTCAATCCTTGATATAAATGATTCATTTTGTCTTTTAATTCAAAGACATACTTTAGAAAGTAATTATTTCTGAATTTTTCACAAAATTCAATGTTTTATAGACTTTCGTCTCAAATTATTTCAGCGTTGACTGACGCGAAGCGTGGAAGACCAAGTGACGAGGTTCAAATAAAAAAAATCAGGTTCCCAGTCGACGTGTTTGTATTGTGAATGAATAAGAAAGCCTCTACAGGGTTTTCTGAGAAGACTAGGCTGATGCGGTATTGAAAAAAACCCGAATACCGATACCTAAAAAAATACCGGTAATATCGAATATACCGGTATTTTTACAGATCAAAATTTCGCGAAAATCAAACGTGTTTTTTTTAGTATGTGACGTAAAGTTGTCAAACAACGCTAAACTGTGGCAAAACTGAAAACGTCTAAGCATGATAAATTTAAGATGCCTCCTTGTTCTTAGCGGCCTTCTTGCACAGTTGACATTAGAAGACACGGCGAATTTACAAAGTATTTACCACGTCAAGTTGGCAACGAAACACTTCAAAACACCTCGTTGTCGCACGGAAAGATAAACACAAACGTGCAATGCACGACGGTTGACACTCACTCTTTAAGGAACTGTAGTAAAAAATAATCATTTTTAAATAAAAGACTTTTAAGTATAATGTTTATAAATGTTAATAGTTGTACGGTATCTGCTCTTGTACTCGAGAAATAACGTTTCATTCTCGTATTTTATGCTTCAGGACGCCGCCATTTTAGGTACTTTAGGCGTTTGCTCGACGGCTCAAATTGGATGTACAGCGGGCGTTTCTTTTCAATTACCGTCATTGAGTGCAAGGAACAAAAGACAAGCACTGAATGATATGTCTAAATTGAAAAGAAAACCGCCACTGTACATAATTTCCCGACGAGCAAACTCTAAAATGGCTGCGTCCAGAAAGCATAAAATACGAGAATGAAAACGTTATTTCTGGAGTACAAGAGCAAATACCATAAAACTATTAATATTTCTAAATATTATACTAAAAGGGCTTTTATTTAAAAGTAATTTATCTTTGAGCAATCGGACTGTTATTTCAAAAGTTATCACCGTTTTGAGTGAGAAAAACACTTTTCTGAGAAAAAGTGAATCAACATCAGAGCAATTTAAAAAATAGAACATACCTCTTCCCCTTTTTCTATTCTTCTGTTTGAAATAATTATAATCTTTTGTTCCTTTTCGAAAGTCACTACTTCCGCAAGACAGTTGGGCTAATGAAAAAGGGAAAAGATATTATTAAGTAAAGAAACACAGCTTATATAACCGGTAATAAAAAAAGTTATTTATTAAAAATACAATTAGATGAGAGGCAGGCAATAACAAAGGGGTGAGAAAACCTTACTTATGGTTATTATAATAACCATAAGTAAGGTTTTCATACTCCAATCGATGGTTATGTACTCCAATCGATGCTTAGTGTTAACAGCTTAATGCTGGGGAGAGAGTCCAAAATGGCGACGCTTTATTTCGATTTTCCGTATTTCAACACGGAACAAAAAAAATTAGAGAATTTAACCAAATCAAATTTTTTTTGCGCAGAATTACTTAGGAAAATAAAACAATTTATTTAATGAAAATAAGTTAAGGTCGAGACAAAAATTAAGGTCGAGACGTTGAGAGTATTGTCAGTATAATCACACCATATATACCTTTCTTGGCGCTGGTGTCAGGTGGGATCACAACCGCCAAACATATGTACAGACATATTAGTAGCGATGGCGACAAGAGTGAAACAGAACCTAAAGCCAGTAAATAGGGTCCATCGCTCCTGCGCTTCCCTCTCTCTTTATTACCTTTCAGATTAATTTAAGACAAAATGGAAACACGCGGCTACGCCCACATCGCCAAAACTTTAGACATGTCCATCCATCTCTTTGGCAATTGTATCAAATCAGTCCTCCCCATCGAATTATCTCACATACTCTTCCCTCCCAATGTAAAGGACGAGGACGACTCTAGTAGTAGGGTTTGAGGGGTTCTGGGCCAAACCAAAAAACTGTCCCAGAACCCGCACCCACTGTCCCAGAACCCGCACCCACTTTCGAGGGTGTCCCAGTATCTCCACCCCAGAAGAAAGATAAACAAAACTATTTTAAGTTTTGTTTCTCGCACGTGCTCACCACGTGTTCCAAAAACACTTTCCAAAAACCGTTCGCCACGTGTTCCAAAAATTATTTCCAAGATGGCGGCGTCATTTTCCAAGATGGCGGCTCGGCACGTGTTCTGGGAGTGTTCTGAAAAGGGTTTTATAGACTGCGCGAGGTCCGTAAGTAAAGTGATGGTTGAGTTTAGAATGAGGTTAGATGACAAAGACGTCGTGGTCGAGTCACACGAGACGAGTGTGTTACCGCCATTCTTAAGACACTCGAGGATAGTGGAGTTGCGTGTAGACACGGTCGACAGACCATATAATTTCGTGGTGACTCCACTAGTGGACGAGAGATCTCCGCCGGCGACGAGAGACTGCGCGAGGTACTTCACGCTGTTAGCTATGACTATGTCGGGAGCGAGTGATCATGAAGAACTGACCAACCTACTAGACAGTCTCACCTTGACTCCAAAAGTTGTCTTTGGCAGAGTTCGTGAGATCGTGGTGAGTCGGTGAGACTGTCTCTCTCAAAAAGCAAGACCTTCTCGGGTCTTGTTTTTTTTTGTTTTTTTTAAATCGAGGTCTCTCTTTAAGCTATTGGAGATGTAGACAGAGATGTTTAAGTCAAGTGCAATGAGATTCTGGACAGCTACGCTACAAGACGCCATATCGAGCGGTGATCTCAAACACGCGAGAGACGTGTTGAGCCGTTCGAAACCAAAGTTCAAGACAGAGAGTATAGACACAGCTCTCACATTCGTGGAGTGTCTACCAAAGTTACCTGGGTTGACGCATGCTTTAGAGCCACTACTCAAAATGCTCGTAGGGTTCGCTTACAGGCGAGGTAGAGAAGTTTGCATTAGAAAGACTGTCCTCGACGTGGTGACTTTTGAAGTTCATCCAAGCATCAAAAGCGTCGTGGACACGTACGGAAAGAGTCGATTCGGTAAGAGAGGTATCACCGCGAATCACATGCCGAGTAGGTTAGCGTTGCGACGTGATGACTCGAAAGTTGATGACGTGACTAGTCTGTTCTTTTTCGAACGAGAAGACGTCACGTTATCGCCAAGTGAGACTTACGAACGTTTTCTATCCATCGATGAGTTGTTTGACGACGTGAGAAATATGATGACGTCAGCGGCTGCCGCGATGAGTGATGAACTCATAGGCGTCGTGATATCGGAGTGTCTCGGATGGTTATCTCGTCTGAGTGGGTTTTTCATTAGGAATTCGAAGTCGTGTCTTGGTCTCGTCAGACTCGAACTAGATAAAGTCTCGGACGGGTATGACAACCGTACTAAGTTCGATGATATCGACTTGTTGGAATCCTTTAGTGACATCAACTTCTTATTGGAGACGATCTTCTCCACTGCGGTGAGTGAGATAAGATGATAAAAATGGGTTGTCTGTCGAGTAAGAATAAGAACCACCCACCACCACTCCAAACCGACCAACCGTTACGTAACGTGACCATGAATACACATCGTCGTCTGAAGATAGGCTTGAAGTTCGGCAAGGAAGCTACCAACTTTGAGTTAGATGTCTTGGCTGGTTACGAGAGATATGATGATACGAAATATGAAGATATTCCATTAGTCAACGACTTGCCTCTCGAGGAAGACTCAACGTGAGAGAGAAAAAAGTTTCGTAATCTCATGAGATTACGAAAAAACACTCTCACTGACCTGTTCTAAAACACCAGTCTAGATATTTCGAGTAGGCGTTCCTCCAAACCATATCAGGCTCGGCGCTATCGTGGTCTCTCTTTAACTGTTGTAGTCTAGTGACTTGCCTGTCTACGTAGTCCTTGTCGCGGTCGGTGGTGTCGTCCGACTCCTTCTTGAGAGTCTCGTCCACTCTACTAAGAGTCCTTTTGAGACTTTTAGGCTTGCTCTTGCCAACTGGTGTGTGTCTACTCTCTCTCGATGATATCACTTGAGAGTCGTCGACCGTACCACACACCGTGCAAAATAGCACTCCGTGACTCTCTTCCATATCTCTATCGTCACAACACATGTTTATCAGAACTCACCTGGCTTAGGGTCTTCTGGGAGTGGTGTGTCCTCAGGTTTGGATGTCTCTTTTGGCTTGGAAGTCTTAGTGTGAGTATACATGTGTTTAGTGACGGTGAGTCCACCGGATAATATCCCTAAGAACGGGATCAGTGGGGTCAAGTTAGACACGACACGTTTCAAGTCCTTGTTGAGATATGGGTCTCTCTTGAGTTCTTTCTCCATCTCCTCCGGTTTCTCAATGAAATCCAGCCCACCCAACACCATGGCGAATTTTGATAGTAACATGTCGCACAAGAACACGGTGCTCTTCTCGCGAACTTTCGCCTCGTATTCGGCGTAAAGCTTCAAGATGGTTTTCGCGTTGGCTTTTCTAATATATGCCTCAGTTTTCGTAATCTCACCATCATTCGCGAGAGTGATCAGCTCCTCTCTTTTTTGGTCAACTTCTTTCGCGATGTCCTCAGAGTTCTCGGTGGTTGTCGGTCCTTCGTTCGGGGAGTTATTGATCAAGTCTTCTGGGTTCATCTCTTTATTGGGGTAAGATGACTTCATGTCCGTAGGGGTGTCGCAGGTTAATTTCCAGACACGAGTGTTTTGTCGTTCGCAACTCGGTCGTGATACGCGCCACGTCTTCTTTCGACACGCCGTTCAAGTAGTCACTAATGAGTTCTAGCATGTCCTTCTTGTTTGTGTTGTGGAAGCTAGTTATTCGTGAGATATTCTCTCGGTAAGGTTTTGCTATACTCGTCAGCTGCTGCGTCAACACGATAGTAGATAACCCGTAGTGACGGCCAGAATATCCGAGTTTGACTAGCTCGCTAGTCCTATTTTTAACGTCCTGACCACTCGCACAGTCGTCTAGAATAATTAACGTCTTCGTGTCTGTGTAGACTTCGACCACGTGCTTCATCATCTTGTCTACGTTATCTTGTTCAACAGGCAGGACGATGAAGTCCTTGTCGTGATAATGTCTCCACTTATGGTAGGTCGTGTTCCATAATATGGTTGGACAGAGCAGAATGATGTGGTCGAACACGCCCTTGAAGTTATTCTCTAGCATTTTCAAAAGATAGAAGGTCTTTCCACAGTAGGTCGGTCCTACGATCAACATATTGAATGGGATGTCCATCTTTTATTTTCGGGTTTTCTTATGTGATAGCATAAGAAAAACACGTGTCCTTTTAAGTCTAGTACTGAATGCTCTGTAAGTTTCCAGACGTGATGTTAAGTAGTGCGTCTGACACCACGAAGATGTTACATATCAGGTCGGTGATGGTGGCTTTCTTGGTGATCTCCAACAAAATCCCAGATTGTGTGTTCATGATCTTCTTTCCAGACCCGTGAACAGTCTGGTCGCGAGTACTTCGCAAGTCGATGACCAATGCGAATTTGTCTTTGAAGAAGTCCCTGTGCGTCACACTCTGGTTCTCTTGTCCAAATAGTCGTTCGGCTTCTGTGAAGTATCTTGACTTTGGAATTCCTTGACTATAGACCTCGTTAGGAACGCCTTCGATGGTCACTTTCACGCTGTCGATGTTCGGGTAGCTGAACTCTTCTGAATCTATGATCGCGGCCTTCGTGAAAAGCAGCACGATGGACTTCATGCTTTTCCTTGGGAGATTGATGTTCTCGTTGACCAGTGTTGCTCCTTTCGCCCACGGTGACCTTTTCATCAGTGTCACGTGTTCGTAGGGTAGTGACTTACCGGCGAGATAGAGGTTTGTGATCTCGCTAGCCAGGTCTGGGTTATCGATAGTCTCGTATTCCAGTTCGAGATTTTCTAGTGTGTAGGTTCCAACTGCACTACCGGATTGTGCCACCATGATGTCACTGGCTGCTGGCAGTTTGATGAGGAACTGCAGGTTGTTGCTCATATTATATGGTGCGTATAGGCCGGAGTCACCTAATATCTTATCGAGAGACATCTTGTGCTTGGTTCCGAACACGCTCAAGATCAGCGCGTCGGAGACTTTCGCAGCGTTCCCACTCGCTGCACCACTATCATCTTTCGAGATGAGTTTTCGCAGGTTCTCTCCACCAATACCGTACTCAGTCATCTCGTCGCGTTGGAGTGTTGTCTTCCAAAGGTCTCTGTACACAGCGATGGTTGACTCGCCAGTGTTATCGTAGGCCACTTCACCAGCCATTTTGATGGTTAGCTGACTCTGGAGAAGTTTTGACAGGTTATTCAAGTACCAACTTTTAGCGTTAGAGTTTTTGAAGTCAAACAAGATGTGCATGCTGCCTGGCACCAAACATGACTCTGGTTTGAGTTTTGGAATATTGACGTAGAGAGTTTCGTTAGGGTTAACGGTGTTCGGGTTCATGGTCACGACGTGACGTGTGCGAACACCTTTAATGGTGCTCATGCTCGTCTTTTTTGCGTGCGGTGATAAGCTTGAGTTCATAGTCGTCTTTATTATGACGTGAAAAAATTTCGTAACCAAAGAGGTTACGAAAGGCCGTGAGTGATCAAAAGATGGTGTCGAATCCAACGTGTGGTGGCGGTGAGGTGGGTCTATAGTCTAGCAGGATTAAGTTCTCTTGTGAATCTGTGCGGCGAGGTCGTGGCTTGGGAGAGAAATGTCTTTTCAGAAATTGGAGAAGTTGAAAGCACATCTGTTTATTAACGTCTCTTAACCTATATAGGTTAAGAGAGATTTCTGTCTACTGTTCGCCGAGTAGCTCTTTATGGACTTTAGACCGTCTGTGTCTCGCTACGTTAGCACGATTAGTTTCACGCCCACACTCCTCGCAGAGGGTTCTCACTCCTCTCTTCTCGCGGACTTCGTCTCTGTTGTCGACATTATATTTTGCGTCGTAGTGCTTTTTGTAACTCCTCTCGTCAAAAGTCCCGTCGACCTTAAAGAACACCCCCGTACGATTGCTGTTTAGAGACGGCTTGAGTCTGTCTATGAAGACGCGTTCAAGCTCTCTTAGTTCACGCTTGGTACAAGGTAAGCTTTCCATCTCTGCGATTCGCACGTTTGACCAACCCACCTCGTCAACTTCTCGATATAACTTCGTGTTTTCGTATCGTCGAGTCTTAAAGTTACTTTTGTGTTCGCCAAACCTTTTTTTGATGCCACAAAACGTGCTACCAACGTAAATCATAGAGTTGACCACGTTGAATAACATATAGACTTTTCCGACTTTCTTAATCTCACTCATCTCTGTCTCTCTTTATCTAACCCCCACTTTAAGCTCGTTTCGATCTCTGATATTCTATTAATAGCCAAACCAAGGCGACAACGACCAACCACAGGTTACGAGCTAACCACGCTAATCCGCTCACACCCACTTTCAAAATGTTATAGACGAGATTTGCAGCGCCGACCGCGAAGGGACCAAGCTTAGCGACTATGTCTTTAACAGCTTTCGCGAACGTCTTCACGGCACCCGCTCCCTTCACGACCGCAGTCCGCATGCCAACGACTATGGTCGTGATCAGCCCGGCGATAGTGATGCCGAGAGCTGAGACCGAGATCATATTTTTTTTTATCCAATCTTTGAATTTTTCCAGACGTGATACGTCTTTTTCCTGTTCGGCGCGTGTTTCTTCAATGACACGTTGTCTTTCCAAAACATCAACCACTACGTCGAGGTCAACAGACTCTCGAGCTAGTCTCTCGGCTGTCTCGACGTCGCTGTCTAGAATCCTTTCACGAATAGTCTCTCCACGCTGCTCGAATTCGTCGATAGTGATCTGAATAGCACCTCGGTCACCGACTCTACTTTCTAGTAACATCGTGTCTGGTGGGTTCAACACACCGTTCACAACACGTTGGTCCTCCTCACCAAGCCTATCAAACACGTCGGCTGGTAGGTCTTGCTGACGAACGTTGATCATTGGTAGCTCTTCACTAGTTTTACTCTCGCCTACGGCAGACTCGACGAGTCTCTCGAACTGCTCTACGGCGTTAGCATTTCTTCTCGCTGTGTTTTTTACGTACGAACCATCTACACTATTGAGAACTATTTTCTCAACAGTCGAATATCCACCATTTTTGAGCCGCTCTCTGAAAAAGACCTTCCCGTCTCTGACGATGGTTCTGTTTCTTAACTCTATCACACTCTCTGAGTAAGGATTAAGTTTTTGGTTGTGAGAGTCTTGAACATACTTGTCTAACTGAACGAACACGTCTTTGCTAACGTCACCACCAAAACTAGTCTCGGCGAGAAGGTGACGGTTGATATACGTAATTCTCTCGGTAAGTAGTGGGTCGTCATCGACTAGCAACCTCTCGTTGAGATTGTCGAGAGTCGTGTCGAGCTCCTCGTTGTCGAGATCGTCGTATTCTGGGAACCTTTCCTCCATCTCAAAATTGTCATCAGCCTCTGCCATTTTATTTGTTGAAAATTTTTAGAAATTTTCAAAAAAAACTAGTTTTTTCCTTAGAGGGGCCCCCTCTACTCTTATTGCGACCGCTGACCATTACGTACACGCCTGCCGAGCGAAAAAAGCCGCAAACAAAAAAGCCGCTAAAAGTCAAAAAACCCGTAGGAAACACCACGAATCTCGACTTTCTTCTAGTGATAACTTAAGTTATCAACTCACTGTGAGAACTACGTTGGGAGACTAGATATTAACGAACAACTCGTAAGATTTTTGAAAATATATTTTTGTACAAGACTTTTTAAAAAAGTTAGACCACCTCTAAAGGTGAGACGACCTAAATGTTTATTAAACGTTTCGTCTCAACGTGAGACAAACCACTTTGACTCGTAGGTTTTCTTCACTGCTGTCGCTCAGGTCTTCTCCACTGCTCCTCTGGCGGTGACGGGTTTCTCAGCAGTCCCTCCTCGAACATCTTCACACGTCTATCGTGGTCCTGGACTTCGGCGACCACTGTCGTCAACTTCTCGTTCGTGTCCGCCTGCCTCTCCAACAACTTCCTTCTTCTCTTCAATGCGTTCAGCCTCGCTTTTTTCTCTTTGAAAAGGAGGTCTATTAGTCTACCTCTTGACATTGGTGCCTCCATATCGTTGTGACACTTCGACGGGGACTGGGACTCAGTCACGAACACTAGAGGGGGTCACCACCAGTTACATTCCTGTGTGCCCCAAGAAAAGTGGGGTGCTAAGGAATTTATTTTATTTATTTATTTTTTTTTATTTATTTATTTTTTTTAATTTTTGTTTTGAAAACCTCTAGTTGCTATGTCTAAAGGAATGTTGTTGTTAGCAACAAGAGACTTTTTTTTGAATTGTTTTTTTTTTTTTTTGAAAAAATTTTCAAAAAAACTTCTTATACGTTTTTAGCATTATTTTTGGTTGCGCGTCTTTTTACAATACACACTTTTAGTGTTTTTTTCATAATTTTTTCATATCACTCTCAGGAATCCAAGAGTTATGTTTTGCGTCGTAACCAGCCCATTTGACTAAGACCATCTTCTTCTTCTTCACCGTCTTTCTCTTCAGGACTTTCTCAACACGATATGTAGCGTCTTCTGTTTTCTCGACGGCAGATAACTCTTCTTCGTAGAATTTTCCGATAACGTCCTCACCACTCTCGTCGCTAAGAACGTAGACGTTTGGATCTCCACGAACCACTTTACTCACGGAAAAAATTTCCTCAGTGAAGTTTGCCTCGTAGCCTTTCGTGAACGTGCTCTTATATTTGCTTATCCTCACCTTTTGCCCAAGCTTATATTTTGGCAGTGGGAACTCACCGAAGTCACTACCAAAGAGCGTCATCCACACCTGACTCTCGTTGGTTCTGTTCACGTCTGCTGGCTTCATGAGAGTGCTACTATGCTTCGTGTTATTATAGTTCCCGACGAGGTCGTCTAGAACGTCTGTCCACTTATACGTCCCCTTGCTATAGAAATATTTCCACATAGCGGTTTTTAGAGTCCTGTTGAACCTCTCGACCACGGCGGCTTTCTTATCAGACTTCGTAGAGAAATATTCCACGTCGTGTTTGCTCAACAAGCTCTTAACGCCCACGTTATAAAACTCTAGTCCCTCGTCGAACTGTGCAAACTTTGGGTATATCTCAAATCTCTCGTGAAACTGACGTAACAACTCATCTACGGCTTTCGTCATGTTTTTCGTATCTTTACGATACACGGGAATGGTGAAAGCGTAGCGGCTAAGAATTTCAACACACGTGAGGATCCAGTAATAGCCGTTGTTCTTATTTTTATATTTTCCCATGTCGACGAGATCTAGTTGAATTTGCTCACCAAGATATGAGACCCACGTCTTTCGAAACTTGTGGCGCCTCACTATAGACTTATATCGTGTGTAGGTGTCTTGTGTTTTCAACCACTCTTTCACGGACTTTCTAGTCACGCTAAGGCCTTCTCCTAGTGCTTTTTGATATAGTCTCTCCATGCTTTGGTAACCAGTCACGGGGTTATAGTATAAGTCTCTCAGAGTCTGCTCTGTCACGACATCACTATCCATACTTTTTATCCGTGAGTATATTAATGTCGAGCAAGACACTCCCTACCTGATCTATACCACTCACGTTAGTTTTGGTGTAAAAAGACAGGTTATTATACGTCCCATTACGAGTGGGTACGCTAGACTCAACAGTCGGGAAATGTAACACACTACCACTCAACGTGGACTCCGACGTGATCGGGAGAACTGCGATGACACTAGACTGCTTACCTGTCGTGTCAGTGGTCTCGTCCACGAGAGTGTCACAGTGGATCTCTACAAACCTTAAACCTCTGTTGATGTCTATCTTGTTAGGACTAACCACCTTTACTGCTCCCATTGATGTGTTCGTTGGGAAACCAAGTAGCTCTCCAAACTTGTACAACTTAGTAGGACTAAGTGTCTTTAACGTGCATGTATGATCATGTAAGTTATGAGATATTGTTATCCCGATGTCTTTTTCTTCTAAGAAGTAAGTCATGAGGTTATCGAAAGACCAGTAACCCTCGGGTATCGTGTGTTTGGCCGAGTTATATTGGATCTCGTCGTTGAAACCCTTGATCACGTTCTTATAGTCCCAAAACACGCTAGCGGACTTCACGACCAAAGTCGAGCCTCTTAGGAGTGTCAAGCTCCTATCCAACGCGAGGGTTTTCTTACCATCCTCGACGAACACTGATAGTTTCTTCATTTTATTTACGTCATGAATAAAATGTTACGAGCATACTACGGTGAGAACTACGACAAGGCAATTAAAAATTCCGGGATCGCTATTCGGAAGGCTAAGTCGGATCTTTTGAAAAAATATCCACACGCCACAATGAGTAGGTTCGAGTTCGACCCAGTAGAGACACAACAAGGTGACGTAGAGAGAGTGGACATCTACTTTCGAAATAGCGACATAATCTCGACGGACATCACCAGCACCACGTTCAAGAACGACAAAAACATGTGGAAATGGCTACATAATAACATTCCGTTTCCCAGAGTGTGGAGTAGTGGTGGCACAGTTCAGAAACTACCGTTGACAGAGTCGGCTGGGTATGGTAAAGACATCGTGAGATATCCACCTCACACTCTCAACTACCAAGTCAACGACTTCGATGTCTTCGTGAACGACGAGAACTCGTTCATGTCGAACCTGCCTAAGATAGTCATCGACACGAAAAAATACTATCAAGACGGACCAGACGGTAGTATGATCAACACAGTGTGGACTCTGACGAAGAGCTACTATCAGGCTATCACAGCGATGTACATAGCCACGTATAGGTCTGGCGTGTCACTACAAAACTTAACAGCTAGCCCCGACGTCCCAAAACAGATAACGAGTCTCATGAAATTCCACGTGTATTTCACCATGCGGAGAGTGATGTTTCGTCTTGACAAGAGTAAGGCTGACATCGCTGACATCATCAGACTATATGTCCCAGACTATAGAGTTCTAATGGCAAACCTTCCGTTAGGTGGTAATTGGCTCTTGGACATCAAAGACCTTCAAGGTGACTATAAGCGCTATTGTTCTAGGACATCGGATGGGATCACCGAGCTAGGTCAGGAGTTACTGAACCAGTCCATAGAGGTCTATGTCTACGCCTTACTCGGTGCACAGGCGAAAAGCAAACAAAGCATCGTTGGGTCGCGCGCAAGTGCTCGCGAGGTCCAGCAGGTGTTCAGAAACATCGTGGAAGACGCGGTCGTTCAATACTCACCAAGCACGTGGATTAACCTCATGAACAAGGCCATCGGGGACACGAACGTCAAGTTGGACATGGCCGTCACTCCGAACACGTGGCTAATACCGCGAAGCATGGTGTTGTTGAAAACACCCATCGCAGGATATAATAACTTACTCAGAGAGTCGTCAGAGACGAACATGACCTTTGGTTTCAATAGTGGACTCAACTTTGAGAGCGTGAGTAAAAAAACTGTGAAGACACATGCTAGTGGTGGAGAACATTTGGAAAGACTAGATGAAAACAAAAAAGAGGAAACAGTCTCGTCTACACCATCACCATCACCATCATCACCATCCAGTTTGTTACCATTTGTAGCGTTAGTGGTAGGAGTAATAGTGAGTAAGTTTGTGATATAAATAAATGAGTTTACATCTTGGATATAGTCAACCAAAAAAGGTAACAATACCAACACAAAAGACACCACTACCTTACAATACTGTTTTTAACGTTAACGTTAAAGATGCAAAGGTTATTTACCAACACGCTGGAGTTAGTACCAAAGTAGAGAGAATAGAAGACGGGAAATCTCGTCTTCACCAAAACGCATATCGTAAAAGTCCTACTGTAGATGTCGGCGCAGACTTTGTAAAAAATTTGAGTTCTAGTAGAATGGTTTTTGATTGTCCACAATTAACTCGCGTTAATGTCTCTATATTTGTGGTTTTCAAGTTATTAACTGCTCCGTCAGCAGATAATTACGGGTACATTGTTGGTAATGATAGTGGTTCTTACGATAAATTTATAGGATATAAAACAGGATCAAACGATCAACTATCATACGGTGGTGGTTGGCCTGTACAAGAATATAACTGTACACTACCAAGTGCTGTTACAAGAACTAACAAACATTTAATATCCTGTCACTGGATGATGAAAGGTAGTCACGTACGCGTGAACAACATAAAGTCGTCTGACTCGTACTTCAACGCGAATTTGAAAAACATTGGTGCTCCGTTCTCTTCGATATTCTTTAACGAACGTCTAGCGAGTTTCGAGAGTACAACAGGTATATCAGGTGAGATCTACGGACTGAAAATTGTGAGTGGATTTCTAGAACCAGCCGACATCTCGAAGTTGAACAAGAGCATGATGTTAGAATATGATATCGTGTGAGTCTCTCGTATTTTTTTTGTAACCGTTCAGGTTACAAAATAACAAGACTCTACGAGTTCTAAGATTGCAAATTCGGATATAACGATGGTGCGGACGGGTCCACTGGATTTCCTCTAACTAACGCTTCGATCCTATCAGCGAATATTCGACCGTCGGTCTCTTTGTCTGTCTTTTTGATGACCTTGTTGTTAGTTTTGACTGACTTGAACCTTTTCACCGTGTGTTTGATACCCTCCGACCCGGACAATATCGTCGCTGCACCAATAGCAACAGCTGCCGATATAGGGTTCGGGACTAATATCGATGTGACTATCCCGCTGACGAGCACGACCGTAGTCACGACTATTTTCACGATAGCTTTCACTCTCAGACGCGTCATCTTCTTTTTCGAACTTTTCAAATCTTTTTTCAACGTGGAACTTAGCTCTTCTAAGTTTTGGCCGTACATGTCTTTATTATGACGTGAAAATTTTCGTAATGAGCGACCATTACGAAAAAATGTGTGTAAGGTCAAGTTCTCACTTAAAAGGATCGTCAGGGATAAGTTTCTTCTGTTGTGCATATTTCACGGCGACCGTGCCCGCGGTGACCGCGGCTGCGAGTTTTAATGTTCCAATAAGACTACTTGGCGCACCTAGAGACTCACCGAAAACTTTCTTCGACGCCATGCTAATTCCAACTGCGGCTGCAACGTAGAGTAGGGTGTCATACACTTCGTTCATGATAACTTTGCGATCTGTCATTCTTTATTATGATGCTTTTCTCACCTAGTCAAAAGACTCTATAGTAGTCGTGGGTTGTGGTGTGGCTGTCGTGGGGTTATCTCGAGTTTTCTTTTGAGTCTCACCTCGAGACTTGTCTTGTCTATATGCGAAGTACAGCGCGATCATCCCTGTGATAGCACCGATAGTTCCGATAACGTAACCAAAACTAGAGCCACTACTCTGCTCACAGTCATCTTGACTATCTTGTTCGAGCCGCTCGCGAGCTTTCTTCTCTTTCGCAGCCTTACTGATCTCGGCGAGCTTCTTACCCGCTGCCACACGTCTTGGATCTTTAATTTTCTCAGGATTGTTGTTAGTTATGGTTTCCATGTCTCTTTATTTACTCACAGTAGACTCACAGTAGACTCAAGTCTACTCAAGTTCTACTCACAGTAGACTCACAGTAGACTCACAGTAGACTCACAGTAGACTCACAGTAGACTCACAGTAGACTCACAGTAGACTCACAGTAGACTCACAGTAGACTCACAGTAGACTCACAGTAGACTCACAGTAGACTCACAGTAGACTACTTCCTAGATGTCAATACACCTTGCTGGCTCTTAAAATACTTGTTCTCGTGTTCTAAATCGCTTATTTTCTTCACACGGTATCTCGCGTATTCCTCCAACTCCGCAACCTTTTTCTCAAGTTTGAGAACCTTTATCGCGTAGTCTTCCAAGTGTGACCTTCGTGAACCAACTCCAGCGAACATTTTATTATGACCACACGTGCTCTCGTAAGATAAAAGACCATGGCTTCTATGATATCAGGTGGACTATTCAACGCGGTCGCATTCGCAGGTGCTGGGTTTCTGTTCAAAAGTCTAGACGGGAACAAGTACGGTGAAGAGATGAAGCGGCACAACCTTGCCGTAGAGAAACTCGCGCGAGAGAAAGAGAAGTGGAACGAAGAAGAAGTCGAGCATCGTGATAAGCTCGCGAAACTACGACTCGCGTTATCGGACGCTAACCACAACATAAGCGACACGAACGCGGCTCTAGACCTACTCAGCGCGACATTTCGAAGAGAGCCAAGACTACGTGACTACTACACACCATCACCAGAGATGCGTGACTACCTATCGATATCCGAAGGGGTGATGTTCGCCGGTGTTGGGTGGGTCGGTTACAAGACATATAACTACGTCACGTTTAAATCGAGAAGTTATCGCTAGACTCACGAGTCTAGAGGTAGGACGATAAAGAGAGATGAGTATTAGTTTTGGAAAACGTGTCGAGAACAAGAAGTATAAGAGCACCACCATAGTCATCGAGACGGACCCTATCCTTTTCAAGGATGTGTTCACATTTGGAGTACAGAACAGCAAGTTCGGTGACGAGAAGTTCACAGCAGCCTTGTGTCTGAGTGAGGAACAGGTCGCAAAGCTAGAGAGTGTCGGCGAAGAGGTGCTGAAAGGTCTCGACGACTCCTCCATCAAGGAGATCAAGAATGGGCTGTACAACGACAAGGTCTACATCAAGTGCGACCCTAACCTGTTCTCCGCCTACGAGGAGGATGACGAAGACGAGATCGACTTCAAGGAGTTGGTCAAGCGAAAGAAGTACACCGTGAACGCTGCCGTCGATGTGAGCAGCGTGTTCGTGAAAGATGGGGTGGCTCACTTGCAGCTATATCTTCACGAGATGGTGATCATGAAAGAGAAGAAAGCGGTGAAAGTGAAAAGGGAACGTGTGCGCTTCTAAGTTGGATCGTGTGATCTCCAAACATTGCTGTTTGGAGATAGGTATAAAAATGGACTCGAGAGAAACCAACGCGATAGAGATAGTTACCAGAACGATGGTTCGCGATGGTCTGGTCGTTCACGCACCTAGCATGAAGCGCTGGGTGTCACAGGTGTCACACGAGCGAGACGTGTTCTTAGTTAACTCGGTTAGAATGATGAACTACGCGGACGTATTGAGAGTTTTGACTTACATAACCATGGACAATTACGGACGTGTCGTAGTGTTCGTAGCGTTCGCATGTCACATGTATAAGCTTGAGAGGATCACTGATCTGGAATTGGTGAGTGTGAGCGAAGCGATGGTGGTAGCAATCAAATCGACGGGTGTGGACGTCTCGCGACGTGACGAGCGAGCTCTTAGCCCACCGATCAGACGCGTTTTGAGTATCTTATGCACGGCACTTCTAATCTGGAGCTCGTGTGGTTAAAACGAGACTTAAAGAGACTAGCTATGAGGTGTAATAAAGAGAAAAAATATGACACGTCCAAAGGGGTCTTTAAACAAGATACAGAGACCAAAAGTCAAGTACGTTCGAAAGCCAAAGCCAAAAGAGGAGAAGGAGGAATATCTCACGTTGAAAGACTTGAGAGCTCTCGCGAAGAAACGTGGTGTAAAGCTGACAACGAACTCGTCTCGGAACACCATCAGAGAGAGGCTCGGTATGGAACCGGTAGTCACGCCAAAGAGATACGACCATTGTAAGGGTAAGAAACCAGCCCAAGTCATGACTAAGACGAACATAGCCACTGGTGAAGAGACTAGGTACAAGTCTATATTCGAACTGGCGAGCAGTGTGAAGATGTTCGCTGGCTCCATCACTTACCGACTTAAACATGGGAAGGACCTCATCGTCGACGGGGTGACATATAAAATTCGTAAGGAAATCGACACCGAACTTAAAGAGTCATGAGAATAAGAGCAAAATGAACGTGTTAATGGCAGAGTTTTTCAAGATGGTGTTGAGTGTTTGGTTCAACGAGGCTGATGGGTTAACGCAGATAACCCGCCTATTTCAACTTCTCACCATTGGACCTCCACTCGACGATGACGAGTTTGACTTGTTGTTTGAGATATGTGAGTTCAGAGAGCTCTACACAGACGAAGATGGAGACATGACTCACGACTTGTTAGAGAAAATGCTTCGAGAGAGGTGTCACGAGTCATCCTACGCGATATATAGGTTCTTGTTCAGTCTTTTGAGTGACTACGAACGAGAGCAGTTCTTAGACATCCCTGATGACTATTAGGGAAACCTTTTCTTTTTCGAAAGACTCACACGTCTTTCGAAACACTTCTCGAGCGGCTTAGAGACGAATCGTTCGCTCGCTTGTCTTAAAGCAGCGTTACAATAAAGGGTAATGAACTACTTCAAGAGAAAGCTTAGCGAATGGTCGAGTTGGGTTGCCGGCACGCCGGAACCTACTGTCGACCCACCAAAGTCGTACTTGAGAACCAAACTCGGCGAGTGGAGTGACTGGTTCGTCGATCACACACCCGAACCGATCAGAAAGAGAGTCGCGAGTGCTTTCAATACTCTAAAAAGTAAGGTCACCCCGCTACTCGTAGAGCCAGAAGAGGAGTTTCACGACGCGCGAGACCAAGTCGTGGAGAGGACTGAGAATTCCATACGTGGGTTCTCAGAGACTTTCACCATCGAGAGTCGAGGGAAAGTAGACCCAAAGACTTTCCTAGAGAGATCAAAAGACCTCGTGATAGATCTTTGGTATAACGAGGTGAAGAAGCGGAGTGGTTTGAAGACAAAACTCGCCCTGGAGTGTGTCATGGTCAGAGCGACTGACAGTGGACCAGTGGAAGCAGTCGCGATGTTTCGCTCTCTCGTGGGTATCACGTTATCTGGGACAGACACGGACGAACTGTATAGTAAGTCTGTCGGAAAAATTCTCGAGAACTTGGCAACCTACTTGAAGAAAGGTAGTGGGTGGCGAGTTCTGAGCGTTGTCAAACTAGATATATATATCGACACGTATAAGCCAATAAGCGCGTCATCCTACATTCCGACACCAAAGGTTCTAGCCGTTAGGAAAGCTATCGTCAACGTCCAAAACAAGGCTGATAACGAGTGCTTCAAGTGGTCCATCACGGCTGCTCGAATGTTAAGACAAGACCACCCCGAGCGACTCAACAAGGCGATGAGAGACGAGTCGGAGAAGTTTGACTGGAGTGGGATCTCGTTCCCCACACCACTATCCGAAATTAAGAAATTCACTAGAAACAACAAGACCAACATCAACGTGTTTGCGTACGAAAAGGAAACCGGTGTCTACCCACTTCTCATCGGGGGTGAGTCAAAAGACACCATCAACCTGCTGCTCATCACGGAAGAGGGTGAAGATGGGAACGTGAACTCCCACTACGCGTGGATTAAGAACATGAGCCGGTTGTTGTCTAGCACTAAGAGCAAGCGTAAGTGTAAGACCTTCTTCTGTTTTCGGTGTCTGAACAACTTCACCTCACAGGAAGTCCTGGAGAAACACGTCGAGCGTTGCTCCAACGTGGACAGCATCAAGACCGAAATGCCGGAAGAGGGGAGCTTCATAAAGTTCGAGAACATCTATAAGACACAAGACGTGCCATTCACGATCTACGCAGACTTCGAGAGTTCCATAGAACCTATTGACACGTGTGTTAACGATGACACACGTAGCTCGACGACCAAATACCAACACCACACACCATCTGGATTTTGCTTTCATCTGAAGTGCTTCGACGACACTCTCCACTACGAAGAGCCATACCTCTACACCAAGAAGGTTGAAGGTGAAAACATCGGTGAGAAGTTCGTCGTAGAGGTGGAGAGAGCCGTCAAGAACATCTACGACAAGTTTAAAGTCGCGAAGGAGATGATCTACGGATCAGATGACAGACGAGTTCACGATAGTAGTGAGACGTGTTGGTTGTGTGGGAAAGACTGGACTCAAAAAACTAAGAAAGGTAACCCAGATCGAAAAGTCAGAGACCACTGTCATCTCACGGGTAAGTACCGCGGAGCTGCTCATAGCAGCTGTAACCTAAAGTACAAACTACCGAAGTTCGTGCCGGTTATTTTTCACAACTTATCTGGTTACGACTCACATCTTTTCGTGAAAAACCTTAGCGTCACGGAGGGTGACATAAAATGCATTCCGAACAACGAGGAAAAATACATCTCGTTCAGCAAAGAGATCGTCGTTGACCACGAGATAGACAACGACGGCGAGGAGAGACCTATCAAGAGAGAAATTAGGTTCCTCGATAGTTTTAAATTCATGCCTTCCAGTTTGGACAAGCTGGTTAAAAATCTCGACAAGGAAAGCTTAACATCAACCAAGAGAGTGTTTGAGGACGACTTCGAGCTAGTCTCTCGGAAGGGTGTGTTCCCGTACGAACACATGACTGGGTTGTCATCTCTCGACGAGAGACGGCTACCAACTATAGAGAAGTTTAGCTCCAAACTGAATAACACCGACATCTCTGAAGAAGACTATCGACACGCCACGAAAGTTTGGAAGCATTTCGACATGAAAACCATGCGTGAATATCACGACTTATACCTGATGACAGATGTGATGTTGTTGGAGGACGTCTTCGAGAATTTCAGAAAAACATGTAAAACACACTACAAACTAGATCCAGCATTCTACTTCACCTCACCTGGACTAGCTTGGGACGCGTTGTTGAAAGTCACAGAACAGGAGCTAGAGTTACTGACTGACATAGACATGCTCTTGATGGTGGAATCTGGGATTCGTGGTGGGGTTAGCACCATCACCAAAAGACACGCTGTCGCGAACAACGAGCACATGGATCATGTCAACAGCGACACACGCGCGGAACGGACTGGTGAATCACTATATGACCCTACAAAACCAAGCGTGTTTTTGCCGTACCTAGACGCGAACAATCTCTACGGCGGAGCCATGTGTGAACCGCTACCCACACACGGTTTTAAGTGGATGACTGAAGACCAGCTAGAGAACTGGAGAGACATGCCATGCATTCTAGAAGTAGATCTAGAATATCCAGAAGAACTTCATGACCTCCATAATGACTACCCGCTAGCACCGGAGAGAGTCATGGTTAACGGGATAGAGAAACTCATCCCGAACCTGAACAACAAGACTAACTACGTGATCCACAAGAAAAACCTCGAGCTCTATCTCAGACTGGGGTTGAAACTCACGAGGATCCACCGTGGGATTACATTCTTCGAGAGCGCATGGATGAAACCATATATCGACCTCAACACACGACTTAGGACAGCAGCAAAGAACGAGTTCGAGAAGGACTTCTTCAAGTTAATGAACAATAGCGTGTTTGGGAAGACCATGGAAAATATCAGAAACAGGGTTGACATACAGCTAGTCACCACGGAGGAGAAGATGAGGAAGCTCGTCGCCAAGCCTAATTATCATCACAGGACTATTTTTGACGAGAACTTGGTCGCCGTCCACATGAAGAGAACCAAAGTGGTTTTCAACAAGCCAGTCTATCTTGGGATGTCTATCTTGGATCTCAGCAAAACCATCATGTATAAATTCCACTACGACTATATCAAGCCTAAGTATGGGGACAAAGCCACACTACTCTTCACAGACACCGACAGTCTCATGTACGAGATCTTCACAGACGACTTCTATAAGGACATTAGCGATGACGTTGAGAAGATGTTCGACACATCCGGTTACGCAAAAAATCATCCTAGCTGTATTCCAATAGGTCTCAACAAGAAAGTGATCGGCATGATGAAAGACGAGCATCATGGCGAGCAGGTCTTAGAGTTTGTTGGACTAAGAGCCAAACTCTATGCTCTCAGAACACTACGTGGAGAGCAGAAGAAGTGTAAAGGAGTTAAAAAAGGCGTGGTTGACAAAGACATCAAATTCTCAGATTATCTCGGCTGTCTCCTAAGTGGAGTAGCCATTTTCAAGTCCATGAACGTGTTCAGATCACGCGGACATGAGATTTACACGGAGGCTGTCAACAAGAAAGCTTTGAGTTCTAACGACGACAAGCGACACATCTTACCGGATGGGATCAACACGCTGGCCTTGGGACACTTCAGAATCGAGTAGTTCAAAACGATCACTTAAAGAGAGAGATAAAGAATGGAAAGAAAAGGGAACAAGTGCTCTTCATGTAAGAGAGCGAGTCACGTGTACGGGACCATCTCCAAGTGTCACTGTGGTAAGCTAGACACATTCGACGTTCAGCGCACTCGAGTTAAACTGCGCCCTGCCGAAGAGTCTTACATCAAGCGACACGTTGACAGAGTCCTAACACTAGAACACGGGATTGTCTTCAGCTTCCTCGAAATGTTCTCCGCCTCGATAGTCATGAGTCACTACCCACGAAAGTTCTCAGACGAGTTCAAACTTAAAATGAAAGAACACATCGAAGTATTTGTAGGTTGCTCGTTAAACGGAGGGCGACTCATCATCAAGAGTGGTAGTCTCAAGTTGCACGCGAGGCATATACCTATGGTGTTTCCAATAGTCACAGCTTGGTTCGATGTGAGCCCATAGTCACCTATTAGAAAAGTTTTTTTTAAAAAAACAAAACCAAAAAGGTTTTGCTTTTGACTTTCAGAACACTCCCAGAACACGTGCCGAGCCGCCATCTTGGAAAATGACGCCGCCATCTTGGAAATAATTTTTGGAACACGTGGCGAACGGTTTTTGGAAAGTGTTTTTGGAACACGTGGTGAGCACGTGCGAGAAACAAAACTTAAAATAGTTTTGTTTATCTTTCTTCTGGGGTGGAGATACTGGGACACCCTCGAAAGTGGGTGCGGGTTCTGGGACAGTGGGTGCGGGTTCTGGGACAGTTTTTTGGTTTGGCCCAGAACCCCTCAAACCCTACTACTGACTCTCCCCTCTGCACGAAGAGGACAAACTTATTTTTCCTTACCTGACATGAATGGTTGATGTAGCGAGCTGGTCCTCCAGCAATTGTAGCATCAATTACGCTATCGTTGTCTATTCGAAACATGTACACACCATGATTCTTAAAAAAAAACAGTCCAAAAATAATCAGTGATGTTTTAGCCTGTGTCCCATACCTGTAAGTAGGGACCTTAAGATCAACGACGGTAACCTCAATGATGACATAACAAAAAATAATTAATAATTTTTATTCCCAAGAGTAATCTAAACACCGTCCTCGTTTTGTTTACAACGTCAGTGTCTCGAAAAGTGAAGCCAAAGATGGCCGTCATGGAGATGACCGTGTAGGGGCCTGAAGCTGACGTCCAAATGGTCCAATATCCGCCATTTTTTGATTTTTTTGGATGTCCGCTATTTTCGAAGTTTCTGTCGGTGAAGGCTAAAAGGGATGACTCAAAAGGACCTTCACATTTTCAAGAACTAGTCTAACCCTAATCCCAATAATAATCCTAACCCCAACCGTAACCTTGATCCTAACCTTAAACCTAACCGTAGCTAACCCTAACCCTAACCCTAACCTTGATCCTTATTACCTAACCAAAAATAGAAATAAAGACCAAACAAAAACAGAAAGGTCCTTTTGAGTCATCCCTTTTAGCCTAAACCGTTTCCGGCTTGCGTGGAATGACGTAACGCTATCCGACCACGTCATAACATATTGCCATCAATAATTATCAATGAAGTGAAGTTGTATATATACACTGATGTAGTGAATGTGGGAGCTTGGAGTAGAGTGCCGGTGAGACGCTCTAACCATTGAGAGACGTCTGTCTGTATACTAACATAAATATACACAGAAGAAAAAAAATAACAAAAACCCTATAATACACTCACTTGAGATTCATAGATTCGTTCTCTTTTGTTGGCAACTTCGTTTCGTATAATTGATCCAATGTACTCAATCACCATATTATTCTAAAAAATAATAATTTCTTTTTAAGTATACATTACCAAATATGCAAACTATCACAGTTTTATTCACGACATATGGAAACACAAATTTGTTGTATTTAAGCCAATGAATCGAAAATTAAGTTTGTCTTTTTGAAAGAACTCTTAAAATAATGAAGAACATTGATTTACAGGTCTTCCATATTTCACTTGGTTCTCAAGATATTTAGACTTATGTGATATTCAAATGGTAATCTATGACGTCAAAAGGTTAACATTTCAACATATATCTTTAGGATTATTGAACGAAATCACTTGAAACTTGTGTTTAATGTTTAGTTTCGTGAACTATAGCAATATGCAAAGTTTCAAGTGATTTCGCAATAATCCTAAAGATATACACAATTCCAAATATGTCAAAATGTTCTGTAAACCTTTTGACGTGATCATAGATCATTATTTGTATCACATAAGTCCAAATATATTAAAGTGCCCATGTAACAAAAAATAAGATGATTTTTTATTTATTTATTTGAAATAACTCCTAAAACGATAAAGTTCTTTCATATCTTATCTCGTTCTTGAGTTATTCAAGGTTGTGTAATATGACCTATGACGTCACACGTTGTATTTACCAATCTGAAAATGAAGTATATCTTCACAACTATTGAATAAAATTGCTTGAAACTTGACACAAATATACAGTTCACTAAATTGAATATCCTCACGTCAACTTTATTGTTGCCATAGTAACAAATTTGTTCCTAGACTCTTTTCTTCCTTTGATAAACTTCTTTATTTTCTGCCTTTTCTAAAACAATTTTCGACTGTTGACACAAAACAGTTCAACTTCGAATCAAAATCTCTGCATGGCATGGTAGAAAATATAATATTTTGCTTCAGGATGAAAGGAGTCTGGGAACTAATTTGTTACTTTGGTAACAATAAAGTTGACGTAAGGATATTCAATTTAGTGAACTGTATGCTTGTGCAAAGTTTCAAGCAATTTCGAGGTATGTTGGTAAATTGATGCTGTTCATTATTTTTAAGTGTTCTTTCAAATAAAACAAACTTAATTTTCGATTCATTGGCACTTTAAAGTGTCTATGAAGTGAAAAAATCGCGAGCATTTTTTTGTTCTAACGAACAAAGTAGCACGGCAGGATCGTTCACTGAAAATTTCAAGTGAATCTGCTGCATAGTCTTCGAGCTATCAACTCTCAAAGTTTGTCCATTGGCATAGTTTAACGTTACAAAATAGGGAAAGACTGGGATTGAATATATGTGGTATATGACGTATGCAGGTGGACATTAATGTTCAAATCCATTGTTCTTATGCATAGCAAGTACACCTGCATACGTCACAAGACAATGAACCGCGATGCCAAACTTTGAGAGTTGATAGCTCGAAGACTATGCAGCAGATTTACTTGAAATTTTCAGTGCCGTGCTACTTTGTCCGTTAAAGAAAAAAAAAGCAAGCGAAGTTTTCACTTCATAGACACTTTAAACATACTAAGAATTTCTAAGTAAAATATTTCATATATAGGTACACCATGTTTTTATTATTTATTATGAGCTTTCCAGTTTCCACCGAACACTCGGGTCGTCTTCAGAGATAGTGACTTCTGAATGATTACTCACGTCAATATTACGAACGGTTAGTGCACGTGTTACGTAATCTGTCGTGCGCATGTAAATTCGTTCCTAACCCTAAAATATTTCACTTAGAAATGTCTAATACCAAAAGGTCAATATAATTGGTCAATATACTTACTCCTTCAAGATCTTTGTTGGTGAATAAGCCGAGTCCCTAAAATATATTAAGAAATATTCGAATTAAGATAAAAATAACGAATCTAAAGGTTGCAAATCTTATTAAAATGTCAATTTAATTCCGCGCGACAAACTGTTTATTGTAACTCGTAATATCGTATATAAAAAAATAATCAGAGATTTGCATTTGAAGATCCGGCGCTAGTGTACAAGCTATTAGACCTCTTTCATAATGGCGGCCAATTTTAATATTCCTTTATATGCATCTAAATTAGCCTTTGTGGCCTCGTTTGTGTGTCAGCAATTCAAAATAATCTTTGTTTCCTAACGAGGTTGTAAAGGATAACTTTAATAGCAGCCATTATGAAAGGTCTATTGGCTTGTTTTCATGTAACGCTACCTGAATGCGTGACCTTCCAAGAAGCACGTTCGACCTCCATTCGCATTTCAGTTTACGATATTGTTGTGTTTTGGAGTGGGAAAATTGTTTTGTATAGACACTCATGTTATTAACTTCCTCCTGAGGAACACAGACAGTACTTGCTGACGAGGCATTCTTGGTAGAACGACGAACTCTGGATGGTCTGAAAATAATGATTGAGATTAAATAAGAATAATAATCGATAAATGATCGTCAAGCTTAAATCCTCAGAGAAGAGTTCCGGGGATTCAAACCTGCAACCTTTAAATTGCCGGTGAGACGCTCTAATCATTGAGATACCGAGACTCAGATGGAGAGCAAAGGTTACAATGATGTACTACCTTGATTGATATATGCATATGCTCATTCAAATTGTTCCACAAAATTAGATACCATCAATGCTCGATTTAGCGCCGCGGCGCTTATTAAATTTTGCAACTTTTTAGTGCGGCGCTAAATCGATAGCGGCGCTTATTAAAAAAAAAGATTGACAAAATGCTCATAAGACACAATATAACTTTAATCTCATCGTCATTATCGCCTTCCTGATCACTATCCATAGATGTTGATAGGAGGTACCTTCTATATCTGAATCAGCGACTTCAAAGGAATTTTTAAGATGGATAGCTGTGATCGAAGTACGTAGTATTGGCTTATCGTTTTGTTCTTATTTTTTGCTGATTCATCTTTCTCGAATAAGCACCGTGTCATGGATGTGCGGCGCATAATCGAGAGCGGCGCTTATGAAATCATTCTACTTCTGAATGCGGCGCTTAACTCTTTCCCTACGGCTGAAAAACATCAAAAATTGAACGACCACGTTGTTCTATTGATATCTCTTGAAATAACCATAACTGTTGCGAAAGCTATACATTTTCTGGAAGCCCAATAAACCGGCTTTTACTTGTTCTTTTAAATTTCCCGAACAAAACACATTATGTTAATATAAATTAGCATTAATTATCATAAATCAGGTTGAAAAATTTACATTTTTCCAGAAAAGGCGATCTTGCACGACCGCATAGCATCTTGAAAACTCAAAATGCCACCAATCGCAGAGTTGTTTATGAAATCAAATCAAACTTGGCGTGTGCGTGGATTTCATGTTCCTGGCGCTTGTCGAATTTCAATTTTTAATCTTGCGTTACCGTGTGCCGTGTTTTTCGATTGACGACTTTGCGGGTCATCAACGACCCATTTTAACTGCGCCCGTAGGGAAACAGTTAATCGAGAGCGGCGCTTAATCGAGAGCGGCGCTTAATCGAGAGCGGCGCTTAATCGAGAGCGGCGCTAAATCGAGCATTTACGGTATAAAACATTTTTAACTTACCTTTTAAAATGTGTTCTTAGCAATGGTTCTGAGCGTGCGCACCCTGTCGGATTTATGGCCAGTGGTAATTCCATAATAGGTGATTTACCATATCGCATGTTATAACCTTGCATTTGATCAACTCCAGGCATCTACAAGGATTAAAAAAAGAGTTTTTATTTATTCACGTCGCTTCAAAACAGAAATTGAAGACAAACTTTACAATTTTTTACATACCGATTCGACTATGCGGACAATGAGCGGTTCTGATAATCCAAATAAATCCTTTAAATGACAGAATTACAATTAGAATTGCTAAGATCCAGGACGCTACAACCTGTTCCTAGTGTTTATGCAGTGAAAAATTTAGTTTGAATAAACTCGCTTCCTCCAAAGAACTAGAGATTGGCGTTTGAGATATTAAGATTTGTTTGATATGTAAATGATCCTCACTGTGACGTCACACTGCAATTATGAAAGTGTGTGTATGTGTGTCCCCTGATACTAAACTGAATTTTATACTGAATTCCCCAGCCTGATTACGAGGTTGGATTTCGAAGCCCTCGTGCATTAAAAATGCTCGCATTTTCAATATAGGCACTCGGACTTTGAAATCCCGGTAAAGTCTTCCGTCTCGTGTTTGAACTATTACTTAGTAAATATATAGAGTTTTATCTTCGAGTGTTGGTTTAGTTTTTAGTTTATTAGATTTATAACTATTTTAGGTGAACGGAATACCCCAACAGGCTAGAAGCCCAATTGATAGGGGTTCCGAGGGCCTACGATTTAAGGTCGTTATCCGAGAAGACCCGAAAGTCTTACCATTTGCTTGTATTATTGCAAAGGCAGCACTTTCTCCTCAATTATTTTTAAGACCCTGAGTGGTGGTCCGACCCAGGATTTGAACCAGTGTCTCTTAGCTCATAGACAAGTATGGTAACCACTAGACCACAACAGCTCGTTAAAAGAGAGCGAAGCGAACGAGAAATATTATCAAGACGATAACATTCCTATCTCCAAGCGACCTGTTCTGTTTATTATATTGAAATCGATAAAATACTAAAATAGCCATGATGATATTTTCACAGTGAAGATGAAAATGATATCTTCACTGTGAGCAGTGATATCCTGTTGTGAGCAGTGAAGATATCATTTAGAATTATTTTTATTAATCGTGAGCAGGCGTTACTTTGTTTCATAAGTAACTTAAATAACTTTAAGAATTTATTGTTGTAAGAGCATTGAGACTATTGTATAATGCTCCTAAAACCTCTTTATTATTATTAATAATTAGTCAACGAGCCCGAGTTGTCTATGAGCAGATAGTCAACGAGGGCGAGTTGTGTAATTGTTTTAGTATCAACCATAAACGAACTTTCTTTAACGTAAAAAAGTCTTGTTGTTCCAAATTTTCAGATAGTTTCACCTTTTTGTTTGTAGAAGTCTCCCCATTCAAAATGTAGAGTAGCTCGATGGCATTGCAATAGCGTAGAGTCTGGCTGCTATTAATAGCTCAAAAAGCGGACAACCAAACCAAATTTGACTCACAAATGATTACAAATGAGCTATTTTCTTTTGTTATGGCCGCAAGAATTATGGGTAAAAGCGGACAAACATCGATACTGACGTCATCTCGACGGAGCGCTATTACTTTGCTTCAAATTTGGTGTAGATATACTCCATAGGCTGCCTCGTACCCAGGCGTCTCAATCCTTCCAAGGCGGAGGATGAGACGCCTGGGAGGCAGCTCCATAGGCGTAAGCGAATTCATTTTCTTACTCGAAAATGTCAAACTGAACAATTTTCCATTACTTTCGGGCAAATATTTTCATGATTTCATCACTCGTAACGGTATCTAAATTTTAGCGGACGCCATGTTTGGCCTAGAATATGTGAATATGTCGTGGCTTCTGATTGGTCAGGATAGGAATATTCCTATCCTAAGGTTTGTGATTAGATAACGCTACTATAGTGGTCTATCACCAATAGATCACGAGTAGCTCAGCCAATCAGAATGCCGAATTTGTAATATGCGAGTGACAGATAAGAGCGGAGTAAATGTTCTTACCTCACCAGTGATATAATTCGGAAATAGATTTACGCGTTGTGAGTCTTTGCGTTGGTTTTGAACAGGTTGGAGTATTTTTAACCAAGCATCTATCAAGATAGTAAGAACTGATGTAAGATAAATATAGATTACTACTTACGATTTTTATTCACAAGTTGTGATGTATTATAACACGAACGAGCGATGTACGAGTGACTGAGTTTTAAATTAGTACATCACACAACGAGTAAATAACAATCGTACGAAGTATTTACCATGATGTTATTTGTTTACCACAGAAGTACGGTGGAGGCTATTTCAGATACGGTAGAGCACCTAGTCACCAGATTGTTTATATAACATATATGCTTCGTTCTTTAAAAACCCGCTTTAAATTTCTGTTTCGATTTAGTAATAACCCTGCTTTTAACAACCCTGCTTTGCTGAAGAAAGAACGAAGCGTATATGGCTTGCCAGATACTGAATTGAGCAAGTTACAGCGAATTCAAAATACAGCTGCTAGACTTGTTGCAGGGGTTAAAAAATCGGAGCATATCTCCCCTGCGCTACGTAATCTTCACTGGTTGCCGGTGAGATCACGGATTGTTTTTAAGATACTAATAATTACTTTCAAGGCTTTGCATGGCCAGGCGCCTGTTTATATTACTGATTTGCTAACTAAATATAAACCTACTCGTACTTTGAGATCATCTGACCAAAATCTGCTGCTCGAGCCAAAATCCAAAACGGTGACTCATGGAGACAGAGCATTCTCGGTTGCAGCGCCAAAACTGTGGAATTCATTACCACAGGAAATTAGAAGCTTTGAAATGTTAAGTAATTTTAAGTCTGCAGTTAAGACTTTTCTTTTTAAAAATTAATAGTTATTGTTCATAGTGTTAATATATGTAGTAGGCTTTATCTTATAATGAAACTGTAATTAGTTTTAAAAGTAACTTTAAGAATATATATATTGTTGTAAGAGCATTGAGACTATTGTATAATGCTCCTAATACGTCTTTATTATTATTATTATTATTATTATTATATTTAATATAAACAATCACCAAAGTCCTGGTGACTAGGTGCTCTACCGTATCTGAAATAGCCTCCACCCAGAAGTACTGAGACAAACTTTCTTGAGAAATATTGCAAGGAAACCCTTGATTAAAACAATGAAACAATAGAATCAACCACAAAGAAACCAATGTCCTAACCCTAACCACCTTTGTTCCATATAGCCAATCATAAAACCTGTTCATTTTAGGTACGTATTTACCGACGAGTGATCAGCGTCTAACTTCTCCTAATAAAATCGATGGTTAACCACGCACATGGTAATGAGAATAAAAGAAATGATCATCAAAGATGAACTGACGTGTTTGAAAAACAACTTCTCCCAACTAGTACTATAAGAAAGTTTGGAGACCAATAAGGAGAATTTGTATGTTGATATTGGGGCTTAAAGGGTTAAATAAACATCGTACTGTATCTCATTACTTGGGTTACCACCTGTGGTGGTAGCCGAGTCTAGGTTTCGGTGGCATTCCTGTATTTTTATTATTTTTATTTTTCGGGACGACAAATTGCAATTATTGTATCATCCCGATAGGCTTTGCGAAACCAGGCGCTGTGCTCATTTCATTGGCTCATCTGCATGCGCCATCTTCTTTGGTCGCTATTGCGCGAGTGTTCGCTCAAAACTCCAAAGATTCATAAGGAATGTTGCTGGCTAGTAATCTTAATCATAAACAAAATTCGAGCAAAACGTGTGTCACCCGGGGTGAGATTTTGTCTCGCATTTCTCCCGAGATTTCGAACGGAAATATAAAGCCAATTGCGTCGGGTATAAGGGTAAAACGCAGATGCGAAAAGGCGGATGGAGGATAAAAGGCGGAAGAGAAAAGGAAAGTAGGTCTGTGTCTAGAAATTTTAAAGAATTAATAGTCTCTCGCAGACTCTCCACTGCGGGCGAGTGGCGACTGCCTCGCAGACTATAATATTATTCAAACCGCGCTCTAATGTAATTGCTCTGGTTTCCGAACACATGAGTTTTTGCAGATAATATCAACTATATTGCAGGCGTTATTCTATAAGCAAGAACATCTGCAATAAAATCAAAAACTGTAAATTAAGATGGAAGTTCAGCACGAGTAACTCGACTCCGTTCAGCGTGTCGTAAATATATCGGCTGAGAGTCAAATATCACAGCTTGTCAGGTATAAGTATATTACACAATATTTTACTTAGCTGTACCTTACCTAGGGTTACAAATCGCAGAATTTGCAAAGAGAACATTGATGTGTGTCTATTCTATTGTATGTTCTACAAAACACGATTAACCGCAAGTAGCCCGAGTTAACGCCTGGCGGGCGTCTTGTTATTTATAAAATAAAGAAGCGTGGTAACCGACGTGAGCAGTTGCCAAAGAAATAAACAAAAAAATACAAAAAATAAATAAAGCTTGCCTCTTGGCGTTCGAGCTGAAAATGAAACCTCTTCAAAACCTTTTTCTTCAACTCTGACCACAAAGTGGGGATCACCGTCGACATCGTTTACAACACATTGATATCTACATCTTTGACCAACAACACGCATGCTCCAATATATTCGCGTTGTAGAGAAACCGACCTTGAATAAAAAACATAGCAATTATTATATATAATAAAAAACATAGCAATTATTATATATAATAAAAAACATAGCAATTATTTTTATAATAAAAAACATAGCAATTATTATATATATATATCGACCATGCACAGAAAACACAGTAATTAAGTTATTGTGTAACCAGCATATTAATGTTTGAAGGCACTGAGGGCAGAGGAACGGTGGGCGAGGTTAGTACTAGCAGTTGCTTTAACGGACAAAGTAGCACGGCAGAAGCGTTCACTGAAAATTACAAGTGAATCTGCTGCATAGTCTTCAAGCTATCAACTCTGAAAGTTTGTCCATTGGCATAGTTTCATGTTACAAAATAGGGAAAGACTGGGATTGAATATATGTGGTATATGACGTATGCAGGTGGATCATTAATGTTGAAATCAATTGTTCTTATATGCATAGTCCACCTGCATACGTCACAAGACAATGAACCGCGCGTTTCAGATTTCACCAAAAACATTTAGCCATGCCAAACTTTCAGAGTTGATAACTCGAAGACTATGAGGCAGATTCACTTGAAATTTTCAGAGCGTACTCTTGCCGTGCTACTTTAAAAATGCTAGTGAATTTTTCACTTCATAGACACTTTAAGAAAACGTGTTTCTGTTATGTGTCAACTGTGTAGCCAGGGTCTTTTCCGCGTGCCACGCTCAGTCGCCATTTTGAGAACTATCCTGGGAAGGTTGGGGTTTGCTATAACCCGGGTCATGATCGAGGATGAGCATGAAATCTTGTTGGTCAGCAGTCACATTAACTGGATAACATCAAGGTCGAATTATATAATCGTCAGAATTTTGTCACTTAACCATGCAAATATATCCTAACCCTAACCCCCCGCCTAATGAGTTCCTAACCCTAACCCCCCCCCTCAATTACCTTGATGTTATCCAGTTAATGTGACTGTTGACCAACAGGATTTCATGCTCATCCTCGTTCATAGCCCAGGTTAGAGCAAACCGTATAAAGGTTGAGGTAGAGCCAGAATACATCACATATATAGACCTCTTTCATAATGGAGCATTGGAGCCCCAATTAAATATTCTGTTATATTCATTTAAATTAGCCTTTCTGACCTCGTTCGTGTGTCTGTAATTCCAAAGAATCTTTGCTTCGTAACAAGGCCAGAAAGGCTAATTTGTATGCATATAAAAGAATATTTAGAGTGGCCGCCATTATGAAAGAGTTTTTATATCTCATTCTCAGTCTTGGATACATGGGGTGGGGTGGGTGTGTTTATTGCTTTATTTCATTGAGTATCACAATTACCGGATAGACAGCATCGCGAGTGTGAAACGCTTGAATTTGGTGAGGTAACAGCTGACCAATGGAGTTCAGTATGAGACTACCAATTCTGAACGAGTAAGGTTTTTCATTTGTCTGGTTACAAATTAACATTCTGAAATAGAGATAATGAAGTCTTGTTATATATATATATATATATATATATATATGGAGATAGTAAGTTAACAGAATATGCCAGCCTACCACGCAGTCATAACAATATACGACAAAGGGTACACTATAGTAATCTACATAGTATTTTTAGTAGTTTACATTGAAGTAGCTTAGCATTTTAAAGTACCTATTTCACGTTTCGGGATCACATCCGGTAACATCGACAGCGCAAAACTCCATGAAGATGAAATATATATTATGATTTTGCTCAGGAAAACCCAAATGTTATGAATATGTAAAATCCCCAAACGTGAGATAGACACTTTAACATTGGCATTTTCGTTAATTCAGATGGCGTAAAAGTGATGTGCAGCCCGTTTTGCGCATGCGAAGATAGAAGACTCCACTAAGGAATATAAAAAATGTAAACATGGTCCCATGTTATTCTCAGACAGTGGTTTGTTGCACCACATGTTCACAAAACAATGGAGGAAGGCACGAGTGAAGACATTTCTCAACCAGGTTCTCTTCGTACTGATGCAGAAAGAGACTCAACAAAAGTCACTCTCTTCAAACACTTTGGAGGGATTTGGACAGAGATGGAGGGATTTGGGTGGAGATGGAGGGATTTGGACAGAAATGGAGGGATTTGAACAGAGATGGAGGGATTTGCGAGAGGACCTTCCAGGATGTTCCTGACAAATAATTATCAGGCATGCTTGGTGTTTGCGCCGCCTGTTCAATTTCCGTCCTGTTCGATGTCATTCATGGCATGTCCATAACAAAACCAAAAAACTTTCTGCCAGTTCATGTTCTTTTTAGCAATGGAATTTAGCAATTATAAAAAATTAGGACTACCGAACTAGAGTGAGATAAATAGAAGCTCTTTTAACCAATATGTAATGATATTTTACATGATTAACATTGTTTTTTATAAGTATGGGCTAAGTATTTCTTTTCAAAATAATTCAAATTTGTCCTGGTACCGTGATTCACTGGATCAGACTTGAATATTAACCCATTACTTTCCTGTCTAAATTTCTTTCACTTTTATCAAAATTTTCTTCACATTTTCTTTCTCTGCTACAGTGCTATACTGGAACTTGAAATATTTTCGGGGAACCCAAAAATTTTCTAGGACCAATCCGGTGGTCCGATACATTTTCCACCCCTGATATTAACATATATTACGCTATACTTTGTGTAAGTTTATCATACTGTTTTATAAACAAAACGATGTAAACAAAACCTCGAACATGCGCAGAACGGACTGTACGTCATCTTTAAATTAATCGGGGCCGAGCCCCCTTTGTGGGAAGGTCCTTTTGAGTAGGTGAAGGCTAAAAGGGATGACTCAAAAGGACCTTTACATTTTTTAGAACTACTAATCCTAACCCTAATCTCAATCTTAATCCTATACCCCAACCATAACCTTGATCCTAATCTTAAACCTAGCCCTAACCGTAGCTATCCATAACCTAACGAAAAATAAAAAAACAAAAAAACCCAGAAAGGTCCTTTTGAGTCATCCCTTTTAGCCTTCCCCTTTTGGGGTGGAGATGAGTCGATTAATCAGAAACTAATCGGGCCAATTTAAAATAATCGGTAATCGGCCGATTATTGCATAATAATCGGCAAAATAATCGGTGCATTAACTTTTTTGCGAACGACGCGCCGCGAGTTCGTAAATTCATAAGCATGAACACAATGGCCTTTATTTCACAATGAAATCCGAGTCATCCGACTGTCCAGCTCGTCCCAATCATAAAGGTGACGATTTTTAATCCGCTGATACATGTCAATTTTTGTCAGACTGGATGATTTTTCGTGTGACATGTTGCCACACATCCGTAACAAATGTACGTTATGTTAAAAATCGTTTGCAAGCGCCATGTTCTCACAGGATCTTCGTTTGACGTAGTTACGACGGAGAACATCTCCACCCAGAAAAAGAACCGCAGCGCCATGGACCTCATCAAGTCCTGCTTCAATGAGATCGTTGGGTCAAGCGACATCACTTCAAAAGGCAGCCACGATAATATTTTGTTTTTGCATAACAATTTGCCAAAATTGAACTTTGAGTATTGATCAATTTAATGATTTTGTAATGTGGGTGTTACAATTGTGTTTGCTGTTTAATATTACAACAACTTCTCTCGTTTTTTCTTACAATTCTTCTGTAGTTGCTATTTAATATAAAACCAAAAGCCGGCCAAATAAACCGAAATTGATTCTCAAGGATTCCACATGAACATTTTTCTGTTGTTTGAAAGCAAAAATTAATGGCAAATATGGAGAAACATGAATCTTGATTCTTGACGTTATTTGTACGCAGCATTATTTATTTTTCGTTCGAGGTATTTCCGATCGTTTAAACAACCAAAACTTGCACAATGATGACCACAAGCCATTTCTGTTATATTTCGAAAATGTTGTTTGTCCCTAGCAACCCCATAAAACATTGCGATACTGCGCGGAGACTGGTAACCGGAAACATATCGGTAATCGGCATATACCGATTAATCGGCCGATTATTTCGATTAATCGGCCTCCAAATAATCGGCTTCAGTAATCGGCTATTTTCGTAATCGGCTAATCTCTACTTTTAAGTCATCCCCTCCCTTTTAGTCATCCCCTCTTTAGTAATCTCTTCCCCTCTGTGCATCGAGTGCCAAAAATAAATTTAGTACAAATTCACATTAATTTCTTACTTTGCTATTTGCTCAATTTCCTGACGGTTTACGAACACTTTTCTGAAGACAGCATGAGAAGGCAATACATTATCCTTGGAATACTCAGTTTGGTGATCTGGACAGAGCATCGTCTATAATTGAAATTATGTAGGTTTCATTAAAGAATGAAATAATAATTAGATTTATATGCGCACTTTCCTTATAAATCCAAACGTGCGTTACAATGCCATCTATATATATATACTTTCAAAATGTTATAATAAAAAATATATAAAGAGTTCCTAAGATTCTTATAATTAAGATACAGCTAAAAACTAATTAATTGAAAGCTAATTCAATTTACATTAAAGTAACAACTGGTACTGGCCCTTAGCTACATGTATATCCTATCGCATTACATAGAGTCGGTGCACAGACACTAAATGTCCTCGATCCATATGTTTTAAGCTGATAAGTTGTAGGTCTAAGTAGAAATTTATCAGCAGACATTAAAATAACACAAAACAGCCAGTATGACTGGAAGTGTATATATTCCGAGTGTTGTCACAGCCTCCTACAACGCATCTATTTGGTATTTCTTCTCACTTCTTGAGTGGCACAACAACTTCTCTCCATGAAATAAGCGAAGAAATATTGTAGAACTGATAACCTGAGTTGTGGAATTACTAACGTCACAGTAGTTAGTAGACCCATTCCCCTTGAACTCGGCCATGGTTCAACATGGCGACGCTTTTATCTCGACATGCGTCTAAATACAGGAATCGCACATCCACTTTATAGTAGATTACACGAAGTCCTCAATATACGTTGTAGTGATTTATAGGTTTTAGTAATTACAGTTAGTATATTACTATTATCAGTATTGTGGTTATTTTTGAGGTTTCCTGTACTTAAACAGCTTTACGAAACGAAACAACAATTTGTCTAACAAGGTGGATAATAATAACCGACCCCAAAACAACAAAGATCCTAAACCTAACCCCCGCCTAACGAGTTTTCTAACCCTAACCCCCCGCCTAACTAGCTTTAAAACACGTTTTGCAAACCTATTTCGTTCGCAAAATACCATAATCCAATTAATATAACCTACTTACTATAACCTAATACTAATATATGGAGGACTTGGTGTAATCTACTATAAAGTGGATTCCTGTATTTAGACATGTTTATCTCGATTTTCCGTATTTCAACAGAACACAGAAAATCGAAAATTTAACCAAATCAAAAAAATATTGCGCAGAAATACTTAGAAAAACACAATAATTTATTTAATGATGGGGTTAGTGGCTCTTAAAACCAAACACTTACTTTGTCTTTGAAAAACATGCAGCCAATGTTCTGTGCACATTGAAAGTGGTAACTGTTGGTGCAACTGACAAGAGGAGCTCCAAGAAGTTTACTGCAAAGAATGGTGGCACCTTTCTTGCGACAAACAATACAGTCCTAAAATTTAAAAATCGTATCACAATTAAGTTTTTCACAGTCGGAAAACTAAGAATTAATCTTTCTATATATATAATCTTTCTATTAATATTTCTTTCTATAGTTCTGGTAAGTGAGATGGCCCTCTCAGCGAGATATTTTTCAGCGCAGAACATGTGAAAAACTGCTGGGATAGTTAATTAACGTAAATATTTAATATGTGATGCAATGAGCCGTTCATGTGGCAAATTTTCATCCCATTCAGTGAGATGACCCTTTTGTTGACAATAACCAAAGTGTTGACAATAACAATGACCCTTTGTAGTTGTTGAGTCTATGGCGTCATAAGCTCCCTCGACTTATTCTTCTCGCACTCGGCCACATTAATGGCGGCGCTCCAAAATACAAACATCACACGTAAAGTATAACCTTTCTTTCAACGAAATTTGGAGTGAAACTCTGCACGATTACTAATTACTATTATATCTTTGAGATTATGTAAAAAAATTAGCAGAAATGTTTTTCAGCGGAGAACCACTTTAAACACTTATCACAACCAGTACCGTTTTCTCTCCTCTCATGATAGCATCTTCAACGTTCATTAAAGCACCGTTCAGAGTTTCGTAAACTTCATGGGACCACAACGCACAGTTTAAGTGAACCCAAGTATCCAGGTCAACATTCAGTAACCTAAAAAATAGAATAATAAAAATAAAAGTATAAAATATAGTAATAAAGCACTATTCGTCAAGATTTATCACTTCCAAAGAGGCTAGATTAGTTGGAAACACAAAATAAACTTTTAGTGAAACACGTTTTTGGTTTGTTAATAAAACAATAGACATTTCCTGAACTTGCTTCATGAAATAACGCAAACTAATCTCTTCCATAAATTGACTAGGGCAAGCGTAAAGTACCCAGCACAAAACGATTTGACCTTGCCAAACTGACGAAAGACTTATAGTCAACATAACTAACCTGGCCACTGCGTCAGTTTCTCCGTCACCACAATGAGAACACAGCACACAACATCTTTTATCCTGATCAGAATTCTTCGCATCCGTTACCATTCCATGTTTCACCAGAAGCTGTAACATGTAGAAACGTTTCCAAATTTCATTGATCGTGCTAAATTATATCTCTATTTATACCACACTATACTCAATTGACACTGTTTTTAAGTTTTAGTGGAAACATGTTTTCTTTATTTTCGTTACTTTAAAGGACATTGGCAACAAAAATTAATTTTGTCTAATATGAAAGAACTCGTAAAATGATAGAGTAACACCTTTTACAACTTTTCCGTATTTTACTTCGTTTTTGAAATATTTCAGTTTGTTTGATATGTAAATGAGATGGTCTCTGATGTCATGTGCAGGGTAGAGAATTGTCAATCATTAAAAAGTGTCTTATATATATCTAAAGCCTGGTTTCCATTTGGTCGCCACGGTGTCATAGTGGACGATGTAATAGAGTGTCCACCAGACAAGATAGATCGACACTCTATTACATCGTCCACTATGACACCGTTGCGATCGTGGCGACCAAATGGAAACCAGGCTTAAAGTGCCCCTAACCTCAAAAATTTTTATTGTCATATTTGCAAGAACTTTTAAAATGATAATGTAAAGTAACATTTTCGTTTCTTCGCTTTCTTTTTGAGATATATCAGTTTGTTTGATATGCAAATGTCCGGAATTTACGTCACACATGCATAATGAGTTATTAAGGAATGTTATATATCTTTGTGTTCATCAAATAAAAACATTAAAGTGTGAATAACACGTGTGCGTGTTTCTCCCACAACACCAAACCTCTCGATTTTAAAGGATTTCGTTCGAGAATGAAAGAGATACACAAACTTCTCCAATAAGTCATTATTCACGTGTGACGTAAATTCCGGACATTTGCATATCAAACAAACTGATATATCTCAAAAAGAAAGCGAAGAAACGAAACTCTTCAAAAGGAGTTACTTTATCATTTTAAAAGTTCTTCCAAATAAGACAATAAAATATTTTGAGGTTAGGGGCACTTTAAGTGATTGCTAAGTTTACAACGTTCATTATCACGAGGAGCTAGTTATTATACGCACATTTTCAAGTAAATTTGTGGAACAAACTTGACGATTGAACTAATATTTTAATAATTAATATTAGAGAGGATTTAATATAGTCAAATACATATATGGAAAAAGTGACTGCCCCAACCAAGAATCGAACCCTGGTCACCGAATCAACGTTTCGGCGCTCTAACCTTTGAGCTATTGAGACACGGTGAAAATTCTTTACCCTGCACCTGACGTCAGAGACCATCTCATTTACATATCCAACAAACTAAAATATTTCAAAAACGAAGTAAAATACGGAAAAGTTGTAAAAGGTGCTACTCTATCATTTTACGAGTTCTTTCGTATTAGACAAACTTAATTTTTGTTGCCAATGTCCTTTAAAACAGCATGTCCATGACACCTTAAGATGTTGGACAGTGGTTATGTAAGGGGGTTAAAGATTCAGTGTCCGGTTACGCCATAGTTTCAATTTCACTTGTTCTCACCAGGCGATTTAATTCCTAAACACCCTCACAACAGGGAAACTTTCTAATTTTCCCCTCATTAGCATAGTTCGCAATGAATTTCAAATACAAAACGTCGGTGAACATAGTATTACAAATTAATACCAGGACGGCTGGTAATTGAACCTAGCCTCTGGAGGATTTGTGAAAGAATTGAAAATCGTCCGCTTTCGGGGACATTTAATTAACAATTATTCGCCGAAGGCGAGGTGAATATCGGTGAATAAAAACCGAGACGAAGTCGAGGTTTTTATTCACCGATATTCACTGAGCCTGAGGTGAATAATTGTTTTAGTATAAATACACATTTTCCCACTCTTAGGAATAGCATTTCCTTCAAAAATACTAGTTTCTTGACTCTTTGACAAATCGGATGGCGGCCATCTTGAAAAAACGCTGGAGGTCATGATTATCGAGAAATAATCCGAGGTAGCTCGACCAATCAGCGCATGCAATTTCTATAATCACCTAATGTATTTATACTAATCACTAATATCCTTCATGTCATGGTATTACTAATAATAAATTCATAAGACAGGTATCTTACCTCGGAAATATCTGCTTCACTAAGCTCGTTCGTTTTGGTGGAAGGAACAAACGTTTCTTTCCATCTCCGCCATTGGGATGTCTTGGCACGTTTCGTCTTTTTAACCTGTATTTTTACGGATAATTATGTTATGATAACTATATACTCAATAGACTATGGGAAAGGAATAAAATGGAGAAAGTTGTGGGCCACTTGATTCAACGTTCGTGTCCCCCCTCCAACTCCCCCTTATCAATGTTGGAAAGTAAGAAATTTTATGGAAATATAGGTAACTTGCGTACTCAACGCACCAGCTGTATTGACACTTTCAACATTGAAATTTGAAGGGGGAGCATTGAAAAATAAAGAGGGTCGTATGAAAAGATAAAACACGGCACAGTTGCGAAAAAAGGGTGTGTCCTGTCCACTTTTGGCCATGATTGTAGTTACAGTTACAATTACTTTAAAGTACCTATAAAACCTGGACAGTTTTTTTTTTATAGAAGACGCAAAAATAGCTGATCAGGTCTTTTACAGTTTTTGATTTGATATCTCTTTTAAAACATTGCTATTTGCAAGACGAAAAAAGTTGAAAGAGACCTGAGACGAGCTACCTGTGACGTAGCTTGAGGAATGTGATGAAAACCCATACGCAACACATCTACTGTATATCTGTCTTCGATGATAACTACACAACAGAATACAGTTGCGAATAACTCTTATGAGAGCGACTTCCGTCCCTCAGGTGAAGCCACAATCATAAGGTAGACCAGACCCTTCAAAATTGCGCGTTTTGGCCATGTTTAAAGAGAGATATATATCGGGAATGAACCAAATCAAAGATAGAAAAGAACTTATGAACTATTTTGGCGTCCTTTATACAGAAAGCTATAAACTGTAGAGGGTGTATGTGCACTTTAAAGGGGAACTAAGTTCTAGTTTTGATGTAATTTCATATAGACCTCTTTCATAATGGCTGCTATTTTAAATATTCTTTTATGTGCATATAAATTAGCCTTTTCAACCTCGTTGGGAAGCAAAGATTCTTTTGAATTGCTGACACACAAACGAGGCCATAAAGGCTAATTTAGATGCACATAAAGGAATATTTAAATTGGCCGCCATTATGAAAAAGGACTATAAAACTCAAGTAATATTGATGCATTAGGCTCAAAACATAAGACTTATCGTTTCATATAGTCTATACAATTTCTCATTCTGGCAAATAAATGTCTTGTCGAGAACTGACTAACATTCATAGTTAATGTTATGGTTAAACTTGTTGACTTCCGGTCACGATTGAACACGTGAACAGTAGTGACTGGGGAAAGGTCGTTGCCAGATGGTACCCTCGCAGTTGACGTAAACATATATCTAAACTAAACCCAAACTCAAACTCAACTGCGAGGGTACCATCTAGCCACGACCCTGGGGAAATTACTGGGAAATTACGGGGTATCGAAAATGGACTGGGGAGAGAGAGTTTTGTGTATGTGAGTTTGTGTACGTGTAGAACTGTGTTTGGTATCTGAATAAAAGAAACCTTAAAACGTGAAATCCTGTGTTGTGATCAAACAAATCCCGACAGTCTAATTGTCTAAAACTTAAATTCGGAAAACTTTCGTCAAACGTTATGTTATTTGCTCTGTAATACTAAACAACTATTATAGAAATAGGATTTTTGGTGAAGGATAATTTTGAGTGTTGGAATATATACATTTTAAGACCAAACCGAGACCTTGCAAAAAATGCAACATCAAGGCCTTCCGGCTAGAATTGAACCCGTGACCCTGCGACGGAGGCCGTTACCGAGAGCCTAGTCACGAGTTCTGTATACATAATGGTGGTAATGCCGGGATAATAATTGGGTATATTACAAGTAATATTTGGCATTTCACTCGATTAAACTGCAGTTTATTTACTTGTGATATACCCAATTATTATAGAAATACTATGATTGTACTGACCTGTTCTTCTTTGTCAAATGGATTATGTCGTGGTTTAAGGAGAGATGGAGAAGACATGCCTTCTGCAACATCGCATCCTCTTAGTTCCACGTTGCTAGCATCATCAAGCAATTCATTGATTGTGGTTAAACCTTTGGTCTTTACTTCGTCCTCCAGAGTCATGGGCTTCGCAGCAGCAGCAGCAGCAGTAGCAGTATTATCTTCAATATCCGCAGATGTCTGTGAGAGATCCAAAGAATAGTACTGCTTAAGACAAGCACTGGAGCAGAAGATACTCCTATTACCAGTATTGCCATCTTCAACATTAACATTACTGTAATCCAAATCACTGACTTCTTTCATTACGTCCTCGTTCTTGTCAGAAGAATCCTTTCTAACTACTCCAATTCCTAAAATAAGAACATCGCAATGACGACAATATGGTCCATCGGCATCTTTACACATGTTCTTCTTCTTCTTCACATTCGCGCCCTCAGACAGGTCTTGAGTTGATAATACTTTCTCGTCCCTATCCCTCCCTGGGAAAATTCGTTTATTTGGAATAATCACAGAATGTTCTCTAGTGTCTGCGCAGACAGTAGAAACATCTCGAACAAGGGATTGAATAGCCAGCTTAGGTGGCGTATCAATGTCGATCAACTTACTAATGGCCTTTACAGTTTCATGAACAGTCTTGTCAGAAATTGCTGCAATGGTTAACGTAACATTAACATCACCATAAATTCCGTTCACATCACTATCGTTGGACGACGTTTGGTTATTGTCAGTTTTACTACGCACAGTCAAACCCTTGTCTATCACGAACACAGGGTAATCCGCAGGGTTATGGACTGGTGACGAGTTGGATTGATCGTGCTGTTGGTCCAGTTTGGACGAGGACGGCATTGGATCGGCACCGTTAACAGTCAAATGCTTGTTCGATATTTTCTCCTTAAGAGCAAGATTTTTTACACCCAATCCTAATAACGAGTCGCCATGGGGTGGAGTAGGGAACAACGAGGACGCCGTGTCTTGATGAGGGTCAGATAACACATCGTATACGTGGTGTTCTTTCGTTCCAGGTGGTTTCAAATGTCCTGTACATTGGTTTAATGCAGGGAGTGGTGGAGAAGGCGGTAAAGATGTCGGCGGTGTAGGTGGATTACCCAGACACATTTTGACAGCAGGATAAACTTTGTTGCCGTAAAAGTCCTCTGCGCCGACAATATAAGATCTCCCAAACGAACCTCTGAAGGTCGTCTGCCCGTTCGAGAAACCATTTAGCGATGGTTGTATTATTAAACTAGACATCAGAAATTCTGGTTCGCACAACTGAAGAGGAGGCAGTTGTTTTAAAGATTGCACTATTGCTTCGTCAGTAATTTTCACCTTACTTCTACTTTTTGAAGATTTAACACGCGTCGAATCCTTCTTGACAGGAGGCTTCTCATCAGGAGGCTTCTCATTAGGAGGCTTCTCATTACAAGGCAAACCTTTCATACGCTTTTTCTCAGATAACTTTTTATCACGTTGCTCAATTTGTTGCTGGCGTTTAAGTTTTTGCTGTTCCTCGTACTCTTTTCGTTTGAGAACGTACTGACGACCGGGAATTTCTAATAACTGTTGTTTTCTATGTTCCTGTTCATCTCTCTGTTCCTGTTCATCTCTCTTTTCCTGTTCATTGCTTTGAGCAGAATGTATATCAACGTGTTCTTGAGGCGTTTCTTTACTCGGATTCTGAACAAATTCACAACCAACGAAAGAATCATTGGATGCAATTGATTTTACACTGCCGTTGCCCAATTCATTTTCTGAATGGCATTTTGCTTCATCATCAACTGCTGCTTCGTGATGAACGACAGGAGAAAGTTCACTATTCATTAATTCCGCACGAAAGCTAGCGTTTAGATGATTTTCTTTGTCTACTTCAAAGTGATTGCCGTCTGCCATGTTTACATTGATTTCAGGAGATGAAACGTCAGGCAGATGTTGTTGTTGAAAACGAGCTTCGTTAACACTTTCTGCTTGACAATGGCTCCTATTTACTGATTCTTCAGGATTCCTTGACACATCAACGACGTTGAACGGGTCAAATAAGGATTCATCAAGAGTTGGCGAAACTTGTAGTTCTTCAACCCTACGAGCTGCTTCCTCCTCGGTTTTCTTCGCTTGATCTTCCATATCAGCAACCATCATTTCAAGCTTTTCTAACGCTTTTGGTGCTTCACTCTTCGCCTTGAGACGACCGATAGCCTTCGAAGTTGTACCTTCTGGTGACGCTATTCTCTTCGTAGTTCGTGTGACAGCTGTCACGCTAGTACCAGCTACAGTCGTTATTGGACTCCCAACGCGACCCAATTCCAAACCGCGCTCGTTACGTGGATGAATTAATGGCGACGACGACGTTGGAATAGGAACAGGTGACAAAAGTGACGACGTGTTCTTGGCAAAGTCGGATGTTTCATTAGATCTAATGAAACGAGAACTGCCATTCACGACCCCCTTCTCGCGATCTATAAAATTCAAAAGGTCGTAAGAGAATGTTTTCGAGGTCTATGGCGAACGGCCGGCAGAGTTTTGTTAGTAGAGTTTTTACTTGTCGTCTAATTGGGTTTCGCTTTTTCAAGTCGTGAGTTATTTCACGTTTCAGATTAAAGGGACACTCCACCCCCAAAACAAGTGTTGCTTAAATGAAAGTTCTTTGTCGCCTTACATGTGAATGGGTATTAGTTTTCTTCTAATCTCTTTAGTTTTAGAGAATTTGGCTTTGTTTGTCGTATTTTTGGTAAATTGAAGGTCGCCAATTTTGTTCAATTAATTATTGACGTCATTGAGTGAGAAATCCTTCACAATAGACTAAGACCACGTTATTGTCATGCTATTGTGAAGGGTTTCTTTGTGTAGAGTTTCCATCACTCAATGACGTCATAATTTAATGGAGCGGCCGCATTCTCCCGAAATCAGAACAAAAATGACGACCTTCAAACAAACAAAGCCAAATTTTTCTCAAACTAAAAAGATTAGAAGAAAACTAATACCCATTCTCGTGTAAGGCGACAAAGAACTTTCATTTAAGAAACACTTGTTGTTGGGTTGTTTTTTTTTTTGGGGGGGTGGAGTGTCCTTTAACATAAGAATTCAATTTTCTTTTTTTTAAACAACAATTTTATCTTCGCCTGCCAAACCTTTGGAGTTCCAACGAGAAGCTTAAAGAGTGAGTGTCAGGGTAGTGCTTTGCGCGCTTGTGTTTTTGTTTTCATACGAATTGATTGCAGCGCATCGCATCGTTAGAACTATAATTTGCATGTGAACTCTAGATTTATATGGAAATATTGAAATTGGAGTCCGATCCCGACTTCGGGGCGTTATGAAGTTAATGTTCAAGACGATTTGAACAGTTGCGGTTCGCTTGTTTGTGAACCACTGCGGGCCGCGCGCAACGCCGTTTCTGATGAACAAGCTGGCCCGGATGGCTTTAGTTCCTGAATAGTTGCAAATTCAAATGAACAAAACATCAGAAGAAACAAAATATATTTCTTTACTAGTCACTCATCAAACACTTCCATTCGCAAACTTATTCGCGCTGTTTCAGCAGCATAACCGGCCTTCCACGTTTCGGAGGCGAAGCGCTCGTAGCAGCTTCTATGTATCGAAAAGATTACTATAGTAAATGATCAATTTTACGAAAAATATCACAATAATTGATCACTCAGGTATATTTACTTCTTAGAAAACTTGAAAATGGATAATTTATAAGAAGGATTGATCAAATATCGACGGATTCGTTTGTGAACTGAAATAGGCGTCCCATAAAATGGCCGCCAAGAAGAAAACAAGCGCGCAAAGCACTACCCTGACACTCACTCTTTAAGGTACATTTACACACTGCGATTAATCAGGCTGAGTTACAGTTTACATGCATGGTAAGTAAGGAGAAATAGGAAGAAGGGTAAGAAGTATGAGCCCACAAATCATTCCGCTGACAGTTTCTCGTCCTTAACATGCATCTAAACCATGAATTGGGTGGGCCGCTTAAATGTAGTGTGGTAAACGTCTTCATGAATATCTTGATTCTTCATCAATATCTTAAAGAGTGAGTATCAACCGTTGTGCATTGCGCGTTTGTGTTTATCTTTCCATACGATAACGAAGTGTTTTGAAGTGCTTCGTTACCAACTTGACGTGGTAAATATTCTGGAAATTCGCAGAGTCTTCTCAGAAAAACCTATAGAGGCTTTCTTATTCATCCATAATCCAAATACGTCGACTCGTAACCTGATTTTTTATTTGAACCTCGTCACTTGGTCTTCCACGCTTCGCGTCAGTCAAGGCTGACATTATTCGAAACGAAATTCAAGAAAACGTTGAGTTTTGTGAGAAATGCAGAAATAATTACTTTCTAAGGTATATTTTCTTTCAATTGAAAGACAAAACGAATAATTTATATCAAAGATTGACAAGATATTTACGGATGCAGTTCACCAAGGGAATTTCGTGCTTCAAAAAATGGCCGACCGAGCGTGCAATGCGTCACGGTTGACACTCACTCTTTAAAATGATCATCCCAATTATTAGCATTATTACTAAAATGCACACCTAATAACTTAATGCTTGTCTTCTGTTCAATGTCATAGACAGGAAGGGGAATAGGCTTATCTGCGCTTGATCACCAGGGCTGGGTTGTTCAAAAGACGATTAGCGCTAATCATCAATCAGCTGTTTATTTTGGTATGTTCTGTTTGACAATTTTAGTTAAAACTTTGTAAGGCAAAACATTTCGTAATTTGTACGATATATAAACAGAAATTTCCAAACATCTTTGTCTGCATCTTTATAATTTTGTCCATAAAATTTCCACTAATCCTAGCTAATCGCGTTTTGAACAACTGGCCTCAGTTCCTTCGTCTTGTCAAGGTTGAGAGACGTACTGTTGTGATTAGACCATTCTAAGATGTTATTAACTTCCGCAAATGCCGAATCATCACAACCATTAGATGGAACACTAACTGTTATGTCATCAGCAAATTTGACAAGCATGGAATCACTGGAAGCCTGTTAAAGTGACTCTGAAATGAATTATTGCTTCATTTGAAAGAGCATCAAAAAGTAGGACGATATACAGAACTGCATATCGTCCTACTTTTTTATGCTCTTTCAAATGAAGCAATAAAAATTTAATTTCATAGGAACTTTAAATATCATTGAACATGACAGAAAATATTACTGGCCCCAATGCTTACACATGTCCCAGAAGTTAGTGGATTACCTGTGTTGCAACCTTCTTGCAGTACACTTTGTGGACGGTTGCTCGAAACTTGAGTAGGATGAATAGGAGACTTAATACGAGCCTGATTTAGAAATTGTTTTTGAAGAGCATGTTGTTGTTGTTGTTGTTGTTGTTGTTGTTGTTGTTGTTGTTGTTGTTGCTGTTGTTGCTGTTGTTGCTGTTGTTGCTGTTGTTGCTGCTGTTGTTGTTGCTGTTGTTGTTGTTGTTGTTGCTGTTGTTGCTGCTGTTGTTGCTGTTGCAGATAATGGTGTTGTTGTATTTGTTGCTGTTGTTGTATTTGTTGCTGTATTTGCTGTCGTTCTTGTTGTGATTGTTGTTGTTGCGGTGGTTGGTGCTGTTGTTGTGGTTGTTGTGGTTGTTGCTGTTGTTGCTGTTGTTGAAGTTTGTGCCGTTGTTCAAGCTCGTGAAATATTTGGTATTGCATCTCTTTATCCTGCTGCTTTAAATGTGGTTCTTTTTCCTTAGGTTTCTCCTTCGATCGTACGTTGCGTGGTTTATTTGAAATAGGCGAAGACAAAGGGGGAGTAATAACTTCACTCGTGCCAGAAACGTCAGTTGGAACTGCCTCTGCATTAGGGACTGGATCTTTTGGTGTTGGTGGGTTCTTCGCCTTTGCTCGAGATCGTCGATTACGCTTCGGTTTCGTCTAAAGGAGGGAATTATTTTTAAAATGGAGGCAATGAAATTAAAATGTACAAAGTGGAAGTGAAAGGAGATTAAAATTAAGAGTAGATGAAATGAGAAAGAAAGTGTAGTGTAAGAGAAAAACTAAACCTATAAAACACCCCGAAACCATGGCGAAATGGCGCTTGCGTTCTCATATAAAACGTAACGTGCTATATTAAAACGCAATAGTGAACTTATCAAGCGCTACATTTGCTATTTATTATACCCTCACATATAATCCACCAATCAACTGTCTCTATTAGCATGGGCAGCAACCGTTTGACTGTTTACGTGCGAAGAAACATATTTGTGTTAAGATATTTTGTTCGATATAATAAAACACCTATTGGATTCATCTTCGCCCAATATTACAAAATATTTAAGTCTCGATTTGCAATATTAGAAATATTTGCAATATTAGGAAATCACTTGAAACTTTAATGTTTTAAAAGATCTCATAGATATACACAAATTTCTTGTGCAAATCGTGTGACGACATAGATTATCTCACATAAGTCTAAATTAAAAGTTCTTTCAACAAATATTACGTTAGATCTCCTAAACATTTCGACAGTACACCGACTTTTCCGTATCTTTGATTGCCTACGCAGCACACTACTTTTATATAATTTTATATAATTATACTTTTATAATAAATGATCGTCTGTCTACGCTATCACAGCAGTTCACCAGTTTACTTATTTTTCTATTGGCACCTAAACATTTCCCACCTTGTTACCTTGCGACATATTTTACCAAATGGGTAAGTTTGACATTATGCGAAGGAAATTCCCAAGCCTGGCTGAAAGCCGAAGCTGTTTATAGCACGACGACATGATCAAGGTTCGAATTAAGGGGATAGCGAATAGCGAATTGCTATTCACTTTTCGAATTTCGCTATTCAACTCACAAAAAATCGCTATTCATATTTAAAGTATTTTGTTGTTTGAAAGCAAAACATCTCGCACAAATTGTCAAATCCGATAACTACATTGCACTACGTTGTGAGAACGTTGCATGTGGGAGGTTACGTTTCGTTGTAAGACGTAACGCTACGTTGTAAGACGTTACACTACGTTGTAAGACGTTACGCTACGTTGTAAGACATTACACTACGTTGTAAGACGTTACGCTACGTTGTAAGACATTACGCTACGTTGTAAGACGCTACACTACGTTGTAAGACATTACGCTACGTTGTAAGATGTTATGCTACGTTGTAAGATGTTACGCAACGTTGTAAGATGTTACGCTATACGTTGTAAGATGTTACGCTATACGTTGTAAGACGTTACGCTACGTTGTAAGACGTTACGCTACGTTGTAAGACGTTACGCTACGTTGTAAGACGTTACGCTACGTTGTAAGACGTTACGCCACGTTGTAAGACGTTACACTACGTTGTAAGACGTTACGCTACGTTGTAAGACATTACGCTACGTTGTAAGACGTTACGCTACGTTGTAAGACATTACGCTACGTTGTAAGACGCTACACTACGTTGTAAGACATTACGCTACGTTGTAAGATGTTATGCTACGTTGTAAGATGTTACGCAACGTTGTAAGATGTTACGCTATACGTTGTAAGATGTTACGCTATACGTTGTAAGACGTTACGCTACGTTGTAAGACGTTACGCTACGTTGTAAGACGTTACGCTACGTTGTAAGACGTTACGCTACGTTGTAAGACGTTACGCCACGTTGTAAGACGTTACACTACGTTGTAAGACGTTACGCTAAGTTGTAAGACGTTACGCTACGTTGTGAGACGTTATGCTAAGTTGTAAGACGTAACGCTACGTTGTAAGACGTTACACTACGTTGTAAGACGTTACACTACGTTGTAAGACGTTACACTACGTTGTAAGACGTTACGCCACGTTGAGACGTTACACTACGTTGTAAGACGTAACGCTACGTTGTAAGATGTTACACTACGTTGTAAGACGTTACACTACGTTGTAAGATGTTACGCTACGTTGTAAGACGTAACGCTACGTTGTAAGACGTTACACTACGTTGTAAGACGTTACACTACGTTGTAAGACGTTACACTACGTTGTAAGATGTTACACTACGTTGTAAGACGTTACACTACGTTGTAAGATGTTACGCTACGTTGTAAGACGTAACGCTACGTTGTAAGACGTTACACTACGTTGTAAGACGTTACACTACGTTGTAAGACGTTACGCCACGTTGAGACGTTACGCCACGTTGAGACGTTACACTACGTTGTACGTTGAGACGTTACACTACGTTGTAAGACGTTACGCCACGTTGAGACGTTACACTACGTTGTAAGATGTTACGCCACGTTGTAAGACGTTACGCCACGTTGTAAGACGTTACGCTACGTTGTAAGACGTTACGCCACGTTGTAAGACGTTACGCCACGTTGTAAGACGTTACACTACGTTGTAAGACGTTACGCTACGTTGAGACGTTACGCCACGTTGAGACGTTACACTACGTTGTAAGACGTTACGCCACGTTGTAAGACGTTACACTACGTTGTAAGACGTTACGCCACGTTGAGACGTTACGCCACGTTGAGACGTTACACTACGTTGTAAGACGTTACGCCACGTTGAGACGTTACACTACGTTGTAAGACGTTACGCCACGTTGAGACGTTACGCCACGTTGAGACGTTACACTACGTTGTAAGACGTTACGCCACGTTGAGACGTTACACTACGTTGTAAGACGTAACGCTACGTTGTAAGACGTTACGCCACGTTGTAAGACGTTACACTACGTTGTAAGACGTTACGCCACGTTGTAAGACGTTACGCCACGTTGTAAGACGTTACACTACGTTGTAAGACGTTACACTACGTTGTAAGACGTTACACTACGTTGTAAGACGTTACGCCACGTTGTAAGACGTTACACTACGTTGTAAGACGTTACGCCACGTTGTAAGACGTTACACTACGTTGTAAGACATTACGCCACGTTGTAAGACGTTACACTACGTTGTAAGACGTTACGCCACGTTGTAAGACGTTACACTACGTTGTAAGACGTTACGCCACGTTGTAAGACGTTACACTACGTTGTAAGACGTTACGCCACGTTGTAAGACGTTACACTACGTTGTAAGACGTTACGCCACGTTGTAAGACGTTACACTACGTTGTAAGACGTTACGCCACGTTGTAAGACGTTACACTGCGTTGTAAGACGTTACGCCACGTTGTAAGACGTTACGCCACGTTGTAAGACGTTACACTAAGTTGTAAGACGTTACGCCACGTTGTAAGACGTTACACTACGTTGTAAGACGTTTCACTACGTTGTAAGACGTTACACTACGTTGTAAGATGTTACACTACGTTGTAAGACGTTACACTACGTTGTAAGATGTTACGCTACGTTGAGAGACGTTACGCTACGTTGTAACACGTTACACTACGTTGTAAGACGTTACGCCACGTTGAGACGTTACACTACGTTGTAAGATATTACGCTACGTTGTAAGATATTACGCTATACGTTGTAAGACGTTACACTACGTTGTATATAAGACGTTTACTATTATACTAGTCATTCAAACTGTTCATATTGCGCCGAGAATTCTGGCAAAAATTCGCTATTCACTTTTAAATATTTAATTCGAACCTTGGACATGATAATAAAAACTAGGCCTATACTAACCTGGTACGGTAAGATTTAGGTTAAGATTTATTCGTATCTCCCCTCAGATAAAAGACTTCGATTGATCAACTGGCATTCGCTATTTGGTATATTATTAAGGTCGTGATAGTACTTACTTCAGCACTTTGAGGTCGAACCTCCTGAGGCATGTTGGGATATGTACCGGGTGCATGTGGCAGGCCCAAAGCATCCCCAGAAGGAATTGTTACACCAAATTGTTGAGCCCATTGCTGTTGTTGTCGAATCAGTTCTTGCTGATACACTTGCATTTGCTTTTGTTGGGTAGGATCCATTTGATTGTACATGGCATTTAGCCCAAATGCTTGTAAATGAATTTGTTGCACTACAATCCGACCCTGCTGATAATGCTGCAGAATCTGCGTTTGTAAGAATTGGAGTTGCTGTTGCTGACGCAACACCTGTTGATGTAAACCAGGATCCTGGGTTTGTTGGAGCTGCACTTGTAACTGTTGTAATTGTTGGTATAAGATTTGGTACTGATGTTGGAGCTGAGCGTGAGCTTGTTGCCATAGTAACTGTTGTTGCTGAGCTTGCGATATGAGATGTTGTTGTTGAGGAGGTAGTGATACTTGGGGCGCAGGTAGTGATACTTGGGACGCAGGTAGTAGTTGGTTCGTTTGATTTGACTGCATAGTTGAACTAACTGCACCACCGTAAGGATGAATCGCATTTTGTGACTTAGCTTTCAGCTCATCACTAGTAATATGTTTCTCAGACTCCTTTCTTTTGTCGTTTTCTGCCGTGTTTTGTTCACCTGTGTTCATCTCAAGGTTTCTTTCATTACGTCGAGCAACCCCTTCATCCAATGAAACAAGATGTCCTTCGTCAATCATGACGTTCTTACTATGTTCCATTGTTCTGCTCTCATCACGACCTTGTGATGGCTGCAACATGTCACTGCCACTAGGATAGAGAGACGTCCCTAAAACAACCTGCGCAACATCACTGGACAATTCCATAGTCTTTTGGTGCGCCAAACTTGCTTGTTTTTCCACAGAAGATGTTCTTTTGTCTTTCTTTCCTACTTTATTTGTCGTTCTCTCATCGTTGCCACCACCAGAAGTTGGAGTAACAGACGGATGAGTGATCTGTGTCGTTGTTAGAAAGACATGATTGTTCTTCGGTGTCCCTAGTCCGCCATTTTTAGGAACCTGGGGGCCAAAATTAAATCTCGACGATGGATCCAGAGTATTTCCTGACATGCCAGCTTGATTGACAAGGGTTGCCATTGTTTGTTGATCATGAGTAACTTTGTCAAAGTTCATGTTCTGACGCATGTCATGATGTTGAGATGCAGCACGGTGTTGTTCAAGTATCATTTGCTGCTGTACAGCAGCGGCATCAGATGGAAGCCTTTGGCTTAAACCTGGCATCATTTGTGCATTATTCAGCCACACACTAGACGGTACTTGCTGCTGCTGCATCATATACTGTTGTGCTTTTAACTGTTTCTGCATTTGAATTTGTCTGTACAAGAATTTTAAGCGTTCCTGATGCTCTTCTTCGCTCTCTATCTCTGGCATTTCCTTCGACGTCGCAGTGAATTGGTTTGCTTGCCGTGGTTGTTGACCAGCGGAATAGGATTGCTGTTGGATTAACTGCTGTTGTTGCTTGAATTGCATTTGCAAATACTCCTGTTGTTGTTGTTGAGCTATGACCAACTGTTTACGCTGTTCCCGCTGAAGGAGTTCCGCCTGTTGATGTTGCTGCTGCTGTAGCGGAGAGCTCGAAGGCATTGACTGTTCGTTATGTACTGGAAACTGGTGTGGCGTAGCTGCGTCAGGTCGCGATGTCAACTGGTCAGCGGCGGTCATTGGCGGGAAAGGAGGGAGAGAATTACGAGGGCCATTCTCATTGCTAACTGTTATCTGTAAAGGGTCAGGTACGGATGGAACAAGTAAAGATAGCGATGACTTGGAATGATGATTATCCACAACAGTTTGTTGGTTTAACTGATGATGTTGCTGTTGTTGTCTAACCCAAGTCTCTTGCTCCTGATCTAGGTTCGGTGATGTTGTCGGTGACGTTGAATTCTCTGAACGATCAGGCGAGTCTCTTGGCCAAGAAACTGAATCTAACGTTTGCGAGGTTGTTGTAATAGTTTGCATTTGGAATGAACTTGATATTGATTGTGCACTATGTATCTGGCCATGAGAGGTCTCTGGAATTCCTCCAAAATGACGGTCTGTAGGATCGACATGTTCAGAGTTTTGATGGTCATCCTGTGTAGCGGAGTCAAGGTTAGCCATAGAAGCAGACGAAGGGGTGCCAGGATTCTGAAATTCTGGATCAGTATCAATGCCATTTGAAGTCACATCAGACAACTCGGATTGTTGATCGTGCGTTAAACTCTCTTGACTTGCTCCAGTACTATCTATGTCATTTTCAGACGAATTTTTCCTCCAGTCGGGTATTTTACTTTTTCGATTGTTCAAAGATCGTCGCGGTACTATCTCGTTCCTAACAAGGTAACTACCATCTTGGCTCTGCTGTTGTTGCTTTCGACTCTCAAGTTGACGTTGCTGCTGGAGTAACTTCCACTCCTTTTCCCGCGCTTGCCAAATTTGGTTCTTTTTATCCTTGATTTCTTTTTCCTTGTCTCGCTCGTTGCGATTTTTCTTCAGAAGTCTGTTCGCATTGATGTGTTCGTCGGACAATACGTGTGTTATCTCCATATCTTCAGGCAGGTGAATAGACACTGCTTGTTGTTGATCGGGATGTTGAAACGTCTGCGACAGTTGGTTGGGAAAAGGGAAGACTATAGTCTGAGGTTCCGTGAGTTGAAGTGGCTGTGTATGCTCGGTACCATTAAGAGCATGGGGATCGGAGGTAGAGGAAAGGATATGTCTCGTGTCAAGAGAAGGTTCATTTACAGGCATATCATTGGTAATACTCGACGGATTCATGGTGGGAATATTCGCGTGATGTTCATTGGCCAGTCTGTCCACATGATTTGGTTGCAATTCAAGCGTCGAATGTCTTTCAGGAGCATTCACAGATTCTTTATTCGACGTAATTTTGGCTGACGTAATTTTGGCCGACGTAATTTTGACCGACGTAACTTTGGCCGCAGCATTGACACTAGCCTGAAAACGACAACAAAACATACAGTACGTCAGAAAAACCTATCAATATGCTATTAGGGTGTTAGATAACTGACTTTAATTATAATTGGAGACAAAAACTAATACCCATTCTCGTGTAAGGCGACAAAAAACATTAATTTAAGCAACACTGGTTTTTGGAGTAGAGTATCCATTTAAAATATTCTCGGTGACGTTGAGAACGTCTTTAAGCAAGAACAACGTGGAATATATATATATATATATATATATATATATATATATATATAATATATATATATATATATATATATATATATATATATATATATATATATATATATATATATATATATATATTCTTTCGGGGACTAGCCCCTTCTTCAGGTTTTCCCCAAAATGTTTTCAGTAACGTTTTTAATACAATCCCAGACGTCGTCATATCAACCATGATAAAATATATTTAGAATTCCCACAAATATTAAAATAATAAAAACAAGACCCGGGCAAACGTATTCTATTGAAACATCTGAGGATATGAGCTTGACGATCGTCCATGTATCGTCTGTCTGCTCTAAGCTCTCCCACATTCACACAGCAGTGCATATATTATATTAACATATTTAATGCAACTTCTCATTTGTTATTGACGTCAGGTCAAAATGTCTTGTTTATATACTCAGGGACGGATTAACCTATGTGCAACTGGGGCACGTGCCCCGAGCCTCTGAAGGCACAGCTCAAATTTGAAACGCAGGAAATTAAAAAACAGACCACAAATGCAAAAAATCATTTAAAAAATTAAAAATCTTGAAATATTTTGCAGAATCATTCAGTAACACATGCCTCTTGTCTAATGCAGTGTACCTACGGATTTAACTTCAGAAAATAAAAAACAAAATTATTTTGTTAAAATAAACCCCAGACTCAGCAGTCAATATTTATATTAGTAACTGATAAGCGATAACTATTCCCATGCACCATGCACCGCAGCCTCACAGACCACTTTCAGATGTTTGGGGCCCCACAATCTAAATTTGCCCCAGGGCCCCCGGGGTCCTTAATCAGCTCCTGTATACACTCTTACCTAAATATACTGTAAATATGTTATTTACCGGATGGGAGGTCCGTATAGAAAAATATTTGCCCGAGGTTTGAGAAACTGCCCGAGGCCGTAGGCCAAGGGTCGTTTGTGAGACCAAGGGCAAATAGACCAAAACGATAAATAACATATTAATTTTTTTATTATACAAGGTGAAATACTTGAGTTACTAACAGTTCGGTATAAAATTGCATTATTTGGATATGGAAAGGAAAATAAAGTAACCAAAATATTTTAGTTTTTGTATAATATAGTTATTTCCAAATTTGTTGAATCAAATTCTGTGTTAGTTTTCCATTTCCAGTTAATAATAAAGCAAAATCACCATTACATTTTTTTTAGCATTTAGGATTCCGTAACCGTGGTCAGATATCGCAAAAAACCGCCCGCTCAGGCAACCAATCAAATTGCAGGAATGCCTTAGGATTCCGCTCACGATTAACAAAAAAATTACTCTTATATTTACATACTCTTATCTAAATATACCCTTATATTTATACACTTTTATCGGTAACTAGCAAGTAACACCCTAACCCTAACCAAAAAAAAAAAATTAAAAAAAAAAATTAAAAATTAAAAAAAATTTAAAAATTTAAAAAAAAATAAAAATAAAAAATATATAAAAAAAATAATAATAAATTATTTTTCCTTTTTTTTAAATTATATATTTTGTTTTTATTCATCTTTAAAAAATTGAATATCGTTTACAGCATATATAGTCACTAGAATTATATTGTCTGGAAACGTGGCCAAAGTCTTTGTTCTATGTTTTTTGTTCACGTTTATGCAAAAGTTCACTTTCACACTTGCTGAACACATTGTATTTTCTGTATAATGAAGCAAGCAGCCAATGGCAGCGTTTGGGTTTAATCACTCAACCGTGCTGAATAAATATTAATGAACGTAAAACAAAAGACTTGTACACTTTCAGGTCATCCTCAACACAAACCACAGCTTGTTGTTAGCCGCTTTGACGTTCGCCACGTTTCCAGACAATATAATTCTAGTGACTATGTTTACATAAATTCGAATAAGCGAGTTCAAAAACATTTACTTACTCTTTTCGACTGATCTTTATGCTTCACTCGGTTATCCCTCGCCTTCAGCTGCAAAGATAAAAACAAAAGTTCAAGAATCAAGATATATTTCAACTATACAAGCTGTTTTATATAAGAAAATCAAATGATCACGTAATCAAAACGATTTTGTATCAGATATACAAACACTGATTAAATAATAATTACATTTGTTTTTCGTTGTATATTATTAATGAACTTCTAAGTGATAGATAAAATATCACTAGATAAAGATCGGACGCGAATATTTTATATGGCTTATTAATTGAATATACATAAATGTTCATATCTTGAAGATACCAGCTGTTTTAGCTGAGGAAATCGAATGAAAAGTTTATGTAAATCAGGACGAATATTTATCCAATTTAAAACCTCCGTCATGCTACTGATTTACTTTAAAGAAATACCTAATGGTTTCCGTGTTTGGATATTGTGATCCAAACACGCAGGAAGTTGCGAGACTGAAGAAAAACGTAAAGAAACACGAGCCGCTAGGAGAGTGTTTTTTAGCTTTTCGAAAGTCGAGCAACTTCCCAAGTGTTTGGATTACAGTATTCAAACACGGAAAAACAATAGCGTAGAGTCTGGCTGCTATTAATAGCTCAAAAAGCGGACAAACAAACCAAATTTGACTCACAAATTATTGCAAATGAGCTATTTTCTTTTGTTATGGCCGCAATAATTATGGGTAAAAGCGGACAAACATCGATACTGACGTCATCTCGACGGAGCGCTATTAGGTGTTTATTTTATAAAATAAACTATAATACAAGAGAACGAGCAGCAAAACTTGATTATAGGTATATAAGAGAACGACCAATCAGAGCCTGATTATAGGTATATATATATTTCTAAGTATAGGTGAACGTACGATAGTGACTACAATTAAGGATTTACAATGCGAGTGATATTTGAAAATCCGTTAGGCGATAATTTTCAAATATCACGAGCAGTGTACCAAAATCTTATGATTACTTGTTTATTATATGTATGACAAAATTACATGTTTGTTAGCCATAAAACCACAAACAAAATAACTAGAATGCTCGTTCACTTCTGCCAATTCATTTTTTCACAAGAAAATATCTTGAAAAATGACAAAATACAACCAAAACAATGGAAAAGGAACAATGCGAAAATTTCACTCCAAATGCTAAAAATTTTCGATATAATTTTCAATTACTAGCATTACAGCCATTTCGAGTTTTTGTTTCCATGGTAACATTTATTGCGCTCCCAGAGTGCGATTAACTCTTTCCTATCCGGCTGAAAAACATCCAAAATTAAACCACCTCTTTGTTCTATTGATATCTCTGGAAATAACCATAACTGCTGCGAAAGTTATACATTTTCTGAAAGCCAAACAAACTGGCTTTTATCAATGCGTTTAAATTTCCAGAACAAGAAACATTATGTTAATATAAATTGGCATTAATTATCATAAATTAGGTTGAAAAACTTTCATTTCTATAAAAAACCATCTTGCACGCCCGCGTAGCATCATTAAAATTCAAAATGCCACCAATGGCGCTTGTCGATTTTCAATTTTTAATCTTCCTTTACCAAGTGCCGTGTTTTTCGATTCACGACTTCATCAGTCTTGTTCGCACCATTTTGACTGGGCCAGACAGGAAAGAGTCAAGAAGAATATAATATTTGTGGCCGAGCTGTATCATGAGATTCACGACGACTCTCCTAAATAGCATACAGCTTGGCCACTCGGTATCTAATATTTGTTTCACATTTGTTACTTTTCTTGTTGAAAACCATCACAAGTTTTTAAAATAAATAATATGCAATTGATTAGTACAGGTCGCTTGATAATAGTTCTTGCACAACTGTATATGGACATGAAGGCATAAACGCAAATAGGAAATGTATAGGATGGTTTTCCATGTTCATTATATTGTGATATAAAGGTTAAATTAAACAAGTTTAAACAGTGTAAGGATAAAATGGAGAAGAAAGGTATGAGAGTGAACATGCATAAGACAAAGATTAGTGGTTTGAGAAAAGGACCGATAATGAAATCTAGAAAGTGATCATGATGTGTACAAGAAGGGAGTTGCTGTGATTAACCCTCATTAAATCGTGCTGCATGGAAAGTTGCTATCACGTAAGAACTGGCTAACCCATGCATGAAACCATGGAAAATGAACGTTAAAACTGAATAATAATAAATAAAATAATAATACTACTAAATAAACGTTATTTACCCGGTAAGGGTCTCGTTGATCATTAGTGAGTTTTCTCCATAATCTTGCCATTGCTCTGTATCTGGCAGGCCAAGCTTTAAAGAAAGAAATGGAAAAGGATATAATCTTTAAAAGGTAGAATAATAAAAAAATTATATTAAGCCTCTTTCCAATCATCACAAGAACTTGCTCGCATCTCGATGCGGTCAGCATTATATCCCATATCCCATTATATCCCATACAAAATCGAGATGCCTGAGAACGAGGCTTGTAGAAACTTGTCCTGGGTCTCTCCTGGTTTTCGAGCATAGGCGGATGGAATTTAATGATAACCACTCGCAGCCAGCTGTAAAGGTGCGTTTACCTTTTAGATGCATGTTAAGGACGAGAAACTGTAATTATTTGTGAACTCATAATCCTTACTGTTCTTTCTCTCCTTACTTACCATGCATCTAAACCATAAATCGGCACTTTAGCAAAGAGCGTAATGGCTAATAAAGAGTATAGAGGAGAGATAGGTTTCAAGATGGCAGCCAATATTAAGGTTTATGATAGGTTAGAATTAGGGTTAGTATTAGGGTTAGTATTAGGGTTAGTATTATGGTTAGATAAGCGTTACTATTTAAATATCGTCACTGGCTCGCGTAAACAGCCAATCAGAAAGGACTGATACGAACCAATGATATTTCCAATCACGATTGTCATCTTGATGCATGTGATTAACTGACATAAATTTCACTGCGTAAAACGGATGTTTTGCAACATTTACCATCCAATCATAAACAAGAATTCCCATTTCCAAACTTCAAAGAGAGACTGGTGAAGAGTTCGGGCCGCAAGGAGTTATGGGGCTGATTTTGGGGCTGTTTCGTCGTCGATTTTGAACGTTATCTCGGCCAATATTTAACCGATTTCAATTCTGAAAACAGATTCTAAATACATAACATACGTGTCTATTATGTTACGCAAACGTATATACCCTTCGTCCCCAAAATTGCCAGCTTGTTTACGGCGAAAGAAAATGGGAAAATGGCGGGTTCTTCACAAAAGATTCGCCAACGCATTGTTTTAGCACTTCTTATGCATAATAAAACAATTATTGAATTCGGTTTTCGCATGATATCGAGAATTATCAAGGCCTCGGTTTGTGTTCGGCCTTGATAATTCTCGATATCATGCTTCACATCATCCAATAATTGTTAAATATTGCTACGTCACTATTAATTTAGTGTTTAGAAGAAAAAGGTCGCAACGTACCTGGGTACTCAGCACTGAGGTTAGGATATTCTAGATTTGCGTAAAGAACTGGTGAAATGGTTGCCATCGCCCCCAGCTTTTCATCTTCTTGCCACTTGAGTAGTTGTTTCTGACCATCAGCCCTTGGACTCTCGGGTCTGGCGCGGCGAGGAGTAACGTCTTCTTCTAACACGTGTTCAAACTCTGGTTCAACTCGTTGACCATTTTTGTTGTTGGCCTGACTAAGACCTGGCGGAGGGCGATCCTGATACGAAGAGGCCTGGTATGAAGGAGGGTTTCCAACAGGCGTGAGGGGTTGTTGATAGTGATTTTGCCGTTCGTGACTTTGCCACGCATTTGCATCGTGTGTCTCGTGTGCATTTGGATACGCGTTACTAAACGCGTGGGCTGTTCCCGGATAAGGAGGGGGAGGAGCACGGTTGGTGTGTTGGTTTGATGTAAATGTTGTCTGCATTCCAACCGAGCTTAACAACGGATCTGATCTGATAGGATTAATAAATCCTGCCTCTGTTTGGTTGAACTCGTTTTCTATTCCAGAAAAGTAGTCCTCGATGTCTTTACTATCAACCATAGGTAAGTCACCACTAGGGACTAGGATGTCTAGCTCGTGCGATGGTTGACGGCGTTGTTCTGAAGCCAACGAAGGTATTTCATTTTGAATAGGCGGCTGATTAATTCCAGTCTCAATGGAGCCAGTGGTGTACCCTGGGTTTTCACGTCTGTTCAATCTTCCTCCTGAATTGTAAAACAAAACGTTATAGGTACATGTCGGAATAAGGACTGGAAACAATAATGGATAACATGAATGTGTAGAATAATGTAGTCGTGTGTTAATATATTGAGTTGAATATAACTAACGAGTATCAAGACCACTTCTAACGAGGTGAAGGACTCAAAATCGCAGTGGAAACAATCCAGCTCGTGTTTCCACGGCAATTTCTTGTTCTCCCAAACTTCCACTCGTGTTTCTGTAACTGTATGGAAACACGGAAAATGTTTTCTATTTCAGTATTTCTTAAATACAAAATAAAAAACGCATCATCCTATTATCGGAGAGCAAAAACAAAGAAGCAGTGAAAGCACATAATATTTTTAAGCTCATTGACAAAACAAAACAAAAGGGAAAAAATTAAAGACTTATTGAGACTTATTTACGACAACATTATCCCGCCTAAAACAAAGATAACGAAGGATTTGAAATCCCAATGGAGGCTAAAAAACTTAAAGCGATGACGGTGCTAGATAGGAAGGTTGAATTTTATCACTGAATCAAACCACAAACTGTTGAATGTAGAAATGAGTATCAGTACATTTTTTATAGTTCATACAAGCTATAGTGACTCAACGTTTAACTTTACTAACTGACTTTACTGATGCTGACGTTCTAGTAGTTGATCAACGTTGTCTTCAGAACATGAAAACACCCTCAGTGACGTCTGTATAGAACAAAGACGACGTTTAACTTTACTAACTGGCCTTACTAATACTGACGTTCTAGTAGTTGATCAACGTTGTCTTCAGAACATGAAAACGCCCTCAGTGACGTCTGTGTAGAACAAAGACGACGTTTAATTTTGCTAACTGTCCTTACTAATGTTGACGTTCTAGTAGTTGATCAACGTTGTCTTCAGAACATGAAAACACCCTCAGTGACGTATGTGTAGAACTAAATTCATTTTCTCTGTTTTTCATGAAAAATTCTATTGAAATAATACGACGTGCGTGGTTCTAGGACGTGACTTGCTTAAGCTTTCTTATAACTGAACAGACAACGGCAAAATGGAATCTAAAAAAACTTTAAAACTTTTAATTGTTTTGTAATGACCGGTCTTTATCGGTTTGTAAAGACCGCTCAGGAACCAATCAGATTGCAGGAAAGTTGCGTTAAAACAGCTCACGATCCAAGCCATATTATAAAATGACTTATTAAGCAGGTGCGAGGTCTGTACAGGAAAATATTTGCCTGAGGTTTTTATACAAACCGAGCGACGAAGGCAAATATGAAAGATTAAATATTAGTAGAGGTTAACGCTGTTTTTCTCTTCAGATGCTGATGGTTAGCTCACCTCTTCGCTAGTACATTTCTATTTGTTTTTACACCATCTATTTGCCGTGCTTTTAGATGCATAACTTGCAAAAAGAAAAGCAATATGTTCCCGCACATTGCTCGGTACAGTGCCGGATTAGTACAGTAGCAAATGTTACGGGCCTTGCGATTTGGGGGGCCCGCACTGGTGACGGTCCGCGCGAGGACCTGGAAACCAAAGCAACGAAGAAAATCAGAAAATCGTCCAAAGTACCAAACACCATCTATTCGAAGAGATATTTTACCTTGTGTTACTTATAACTGTGCAGTTAGTTTATAGACCCCAAATATACCGATGAAATCATGCTACTGAACAATTGTTACGCCACTGTTTAGTACTACACATATAGTCTACATTATATATATATATATGAAATGAAAAAGAGTTTAAATGGCGACATGCCATTGACAATTGACATACGTAGGGCCCCGCATTTTTCATTTACTACGGCCCCGTGCAACCTTAAACTAGCTCGGTATTTTCATTAAAATTACCTAAGAAATTTTGCCGCCAAAACCTATCTGGAAAGATAGCGTACAAACGTGAAAACGATCTGAGGCATATAATCAATTGAGTTATTAACTAACGTACCTTGACTTGTAGTACGGCGTTCTTTTCTCACGTTTTCATCTTCAGAAGCCGTCACGAACAAGTCTAACTGATTTACTAAATCGTCTGGATCAGGAATATTTAAATCATCAGGTTGCTGCATTGGATCATCATGAGTCATACGTGTTGCACTAGACCAACTGCAATATGCAAACAACCACACTTAATTAACAAAGAATTGTTTAGGACACCATAATTCTGAATGAAGGTACATTTACACAATGCGAATAAATACGTAACGGTATAACTCAAAATTCAAATCGAAAATTCAAATCATTAAGGTTCTACGTTTCGACTAGGTTTTAGACATTATCAGGAAGGAATGCTATCAAGTTATGGAATACAACGATACTTATAGATGCATTATCCTCCTGATGTATGTTATCAAGTAGATTTACAGATGAGAATAGTGGGACATTACCAAGGGTTAAAGGGGGACTCTAGTAAAAAAAAAAAAAATTATTTTTAAATAAAAGGCCTTTTAGTATAATGTTTAGAAATGTTAATAGTTTTACGGTATTTGCTCTTGTACTCGAGAAATAACGTTTTCATTCTCGTATTTTATGCTCTGGACGCCGCCATTTTAGAGTTAGCTCGACTGCTCAGACTTGATGTAAAGCGGGAATTTATTTTCAATTTTGACGTCATTGAGTGCAAGGAACAAAAGACAAGCACTCAATGACGTAAAAATTGAAAAGAAAACACCCGCTGAACATCGCGTTTGAGCCGTCGAGCAAACTCTAAAATGGCGGCGTCCAGAAGCATAAAATACGAGAATAAAAACGTTATTTCTCGAGTACAAGAGCAGATACCGTAAAACTATTAACATTTCTAAACATTATACTAAAAGGTCTTTTATTTAAAAGTAATTTGTTTTTTCGACTATAGAGTTCCCCTTAAAGGTATTCGTTTACACACTGCGATTAAAAAAACAAGGAATCGTACATTCTACAATTTTTGCGTTTCTTTTTCACTATTTGGCGATTAAGCCTGTTGTTCTAGTGTTACTTGGACCGTTTTCTGCTGAGTAAAAGATCAAAATGATTTCTTTAATATAAAATATAAATATAATATTGCCCTCCAATTTATCGAAGATGGCAGTGTTCAATTGGTTACCCGGGATTGACTGAAATGAAGATTGGATGCCCCCTCTAGTCTTATTTATGATCTCTATGAAATATAGGGTAAGCAATTGGCGCCAAAAATTGACGAATCTCGTCGTCAAACTCCCTATTGCCCGGGAATGCTCGTTTTTACAGATTTACTTACGTAATTATAGAAAATGCACCGTGAGGATACGAAATGGATTGCCACTGTGATTGCAGTGTATAAACGTCCTTAAGATGGAATCTTAAAGCACGATTGCCGTAGCATTTTAATTTAAAAAAGAGAAAACTTTTTAGCACCTTGTAATGATCAAATTCAGAGTTTCAACATATGATCTGAGCCAAGATAGAACTTATTTGATGAAGCAAACGTGTTAAAGAAAGTTGTTGATAGAGTTATTTTAATGTTTTGGCGTTAAAGTCTTACTGGAATAAAAATTTGGTTGCCATTTTTTGCATAGAAACAAAGACCACCACCAAATAAATAGGTTCACTTAATATTGAGTTAAATAATACATTTAAGGCTGCCAAATTTCGAGATCATTTCTCAAATTTGATCGTTTTGCATGGACTGTCGCCATTTGTGAAAAGAAGCTCAAAGTTTGTTGCCTTAGATTTGTTGTTTTGTTTGAATGTCAAGAGAGTGTGCTTATTTGATGTTGTACTTATGATTTTCTGGGGAAAAATAACAAATTTTTCATCAACAGTAGCCCTTTAAAGGGATACTCCAGCCAAAATACAAATGTAGTTCATATGAAAGATGTTACTGACTTCAGTTTATTTCCAAAGTTTCAACATTCCTATCAATTTAGTTAAGAAGATATGGCTAGTTGAAGTTGGAGAGTTCGTCCAATTTCGACGCCATATTTGTTTCTCAAATATGACGTCACTGAGTGATTCTATCTCGTATTATGCCTTAGAAGCTCCTCTACTTTCCTGCATGAGGAACTAAATACTTTATTTCGACTAATTTTCGTCCAAAGAGCATTCACAACAGCTATCGCTATGTGATCGCCATCAAAACAACTCCACTGCCGATAAAGAATCACTCAATGACGTCATATTTTCAAAAGATCTTTCATATGTACTACATTTGTATTTTGGCTGGAGTATCCGTTTAAAGGGACACTCCGGCCCAAATACAAATGCAGTTCATATGAAAGATCTTACTGACTTTAGTTTATTTCCAAAGTTTCAGCATTCCTATCAATTTAGTTGAGAAGATATTGCTAGTTGAAGTTGAAAATTTGTGGATTTGGACGCCATATTGGTTCATATTTGAGAAACAAAATGGCGTCGAAATTGGACAAACTCTCCAACTTCAACTAGCCACATCTTCTTAACTAAATTGATAGGAATGCTGAAACTTTGGAAATAATCTAAAGTCAGTAAGATCTTTCATATGAACTACATTTGTATTTGGGCCGGAGTGTCCCTTTAAAGAAGAAAACTACATAACGAAACATAAATTGACTTACCTAGAACTAGTTACAGATCGCTTATCAGATTTCGTGACGTTCTCCTCTTGAGCACTCGTTGAATGTGAAGACTGGAGACGAGCCACGTTTTCTGATATGGTTGACGTAGACATTAACAAACTTCGACCAAAAAAATCCTCCTAAAATGCAAAATCCTAATTAGGTCACATATTCCGACTGACTACAGCCAAAATCTATATACCTATAACATATACTCAAGTTCGAGTTTATGTACACGTCCAATCATACATATACATATACATATACATATACATATACATATACATATACATATACAATATACAATATACTAAGAAATAACCTATCACTGCGTCCTCGTCTCGTCTGCGTTCGTCTAGCGTCCGTCTTGCGTTCGTCTAGCGTCCGTCTAGCGTCTCGTCTGCGTTCGTCTTGAGTCCGGGAGCGTGACAGACGCAGAACCGAAGTTCCTTCTCGTGAAACGTCGGTATCACGTTTATCGAATAGTACTCGATTTAGCGCTGATGTCAAATAATCGCCGCGCTCTCACCGCTCCCAAATAAACGTCGCACGTTCACATCCATAATTGCTGCGGAGCTTATTTGCAAGAATAAAAACATTGAAAAAGTCACTGAAACGTTTTTTAGACAATTCCTCTACAATTTGAAAGCGTGTGTGTGTTTTTCTTTAGACGAAAGCTAAAGTCGAGGCTAAAGGAAGCTGTAGTAAATTCGAGTGTCGGAGTGTTTTATATTACGTAAAAGCAGACAGCAATAATTGTATCAGTGGATGAGTCACTGAAATGTGAACAAATGTCAACAGACCTTTTCAATACATACAGCAAATTGTGCGAGGAATTCCGTTAAAATGTTGATTGCGAAGAAATGCAAAATTTAAATGTGGCAGGAGCCAGGAGCTGAAGCGAAACGAGACTTTATAGTGACGTTTCCTTTGGCAGAAGTTTATTTAAAAAACGGTGTGGAAATAGATAGTTACGAACATGAAAACTGACTGAACAATGTTAAAGAAACAAAAATTAGTTCTAAACCAGCAGTAGATTTAGTATTGGACGACCCTAGATCTATCTTTGTAATTAACCCAACGTTACACACGCCGATTTCTGTGGCAATACTAAATAGTGTTGCAAGATAAATCGGGCATCCGCCTACATATATTGACTTATCGGATATTTTTCACTATCGTCCTGCATTTTGGAACGTTTCCTTCTCTGTATTCATGATATAATAATTGTATTGATAAAGCGTGGCAGGTTTTTGATCCCGTATCAAGTTTTTGATCCCGTATCAAGTTTTTGATCCCGTATCAAAAACTTACAATGCTTTGGCGACGCTAAAATCTGTGTTGAATGGCAACGTTACACATTAATCAACTGAGTGAAGACGCGTTTACACGATGCAAAAAATATGCACAATTCAATAGATTTCTAATTAGTTCCAGTTGATAGCTAATATAAGACAAACTAGAAAAAAGTCGCTCACGCGACATTTTTCGCCAAGTGAATATCCATCCTAAATGGACTTATTTTGGCGACTGTTGTTTGGTGCACATGTCCCAAGGAAGTTGAAAGATTTCAACTTTCCACGCAACATTCTCATGTCGCAAAACAACCTCGTTAATATTTTGCGATTTTGTTGCGTATCGCATGTTTTGGTCGTAGCGTCAGTGAACGTAATTCGACATAATTAATTTTATCGTCGTCTCGTCGACGCCGTATATCGAATGGCGTTCTTTTAATAATCTCTGCCGTTCTCCTCGAGATTACTGTAGCTTCTCGCAGAACTTTGCGTAGGAAGTTAATCTCGAGCCGTGATAACATGTTTACGAGGAGCACAATAGATCAGAATAGATCTGTCATCTTGTCACATTATTTTGCATGGGGAGTCAGATAGCTCATGTAATTCGGCATAATTAATTTTATCGTGAATATTTTATTGAGAAAGCTTTCCCATTCTGATCTGTGTGAACACAAGATTCCGAGTGATAGAGCAGGCGAGAACAATGAGAACAGAACGACTCGGATAACCTTCGCAATGAAATCGAATCACCGAACGCGATGCGAGCTCTGCGTCCAACGAGATGCAAGACGAACGCAAGACGGACGCCAGACGGAGGAGACGCTAGACGAACGCAAATCAGACGCGATTTTTGATAGGTTATTTCTTAGCAGTACTGTACAATATACAATATACATATATAAAATACAATTATACCATGAGCTCGATTCGTATGCGAGCTCATAGCCGACGAGGCGCCGAGTTGGCTATGAGCTCGTATACGACGAGAGCGAATGATATAATTATTTTATAATATAAACATTCGTGGTAGTTTTAGGTAGTTTTTCGCGTTGTTTATTCAAGAAAATACCTGATCTCTTCTTGGCATTCACTTTAGAAAAACATTCCGCCATTTTGTTTTTTTCATTACTAGTGATATATGAGCTGATAGCTTGCTAGTATGAAAAAACCAATCAGATTGCAGAATAGCTGATATATGGTGGATGTCTATATTATAAATATTATATATATATTTAAAAAACTCATTAATAATGCTGTCGTATCTTTATATGTGATAAAGATTCATCCTAATTTACATAAACTTTAGCTTTGATTTTCTCGGCTTAGACAACGTTATTTTTCAAAATTACTACGCCAACGAACTTACCAAATGCTGGTCGTTTTTTAAGCCGTTTAAAACACTCACAGCAGTGTTTTATCAGATATAAAACACTCGGCTGCGCCTCGTGTTTTATATCTGATAAAACACTGCTGCTCGTGTTTTAAACATTACATATAATACCATAATATAATTCTTATATACCTGTACTTTCTGCAGCATAGCATCTTTACCACTAAAAAGATTAGTCTTCGCTTCGACGCGTTTCTTAGTTGCCTGTTTCTTAGTTACTTGTTTCTGATCAGCATGATTCTACAAAAAAAATGCATTTGTAAATATTTCTCTACAGCTCTTATCCGGTCGTCCACACATTATGTTATTCACATTACTTTCACAGTTTAAAGTGCTTATAAACCCGAAATATGACTTACTGATATAGATTCTATGAAGTAAATAATTAAATATGCTAAAAAAATAATTTTCGCAATGCTAACGACAGTGACGTCAATCAGTCATCATTTCGCATACAACACCATGTTGCCAGTGACCTAATTTTAACATCGATGATATACTTGAACGCTTATACAAGAGATGTTATCAACTTTTTCACTCAAAACCTCAACCAGTTTATCACACGCAAAGCAGGAAAGAAAGCCAAATTCCTGAGATTTAGTTTAGTTTATTAGATTTATCACTCTTAGGTGAATACTCCAACAGGCTAGAAGCCCAATTATAGGGGTTGCGAGGGCCTACGATTTAAGGTCGTTATCCGAGAAGACCCGAAAGTCTTGCCATTTGCTGATACATGTATTATTGCAAAGGCAGTACTTTCTCCTTAATTATTTTCAAGACCCTGAGTGGAGGTCCGACCCAGGATTTGAACCTGCGTCTCCCAGCTCATAGACATGTGTGGTAATCAATAGACCACAATAGCTGGTTATTCCAACAACTAGATGTCTGGTGAAATAAAACAAATATTTCATTATTCAACTATTTGCCTTATATAGAATGTTTATAAATAATATGGAATTTGGGGTGATAGACACTTTAACTTTCTTTTTATGTTAAATCTTACCCACTCTACACCTTGTCCCGAAGAATGCTGCTGTGTTGCAGGGTTTTCAAATGTTGACACACGAGATAACGCAACATCCGTTGACTGAGAAGACGACGGCTGCCCCTCCACGTTGCTCGTTGAATGCGTCGACCCACTCTGGCTCACCTTTAATTTAGTCTTTGACTTTGTCTTTTTGATAGTTTTGTTATGGTGTCTTTTCGTCTCGTGAATATGTGTTTTCCCAGTTTCTGTCAAAAATACCTTGGCAGGTGAACACGTCTGACCAGTATTTCCTAAAGCTATTCGACTTGCAAGACTCATCTCAACGGTACCGTTTGAATTCTGCCTCTGCACGGGATGCAATGGTTTCCTTCCAGGACCCGGGTGATAATGCTGGATAGTAGTGGCTTTGGGAGACGATGGTCCTAAAACACACCAAACTATGAGATCATTCCAAGACTACTAGCCTTAAAGGATCTATATTGTTTAACTCTAAAAGGATTATTTAGAAATAAGGAGGTCTAACATTTCTAGCTAAGGTTAGATTAGAAGGTTCTCGTCAGAGAGTACGCAGAACAACGTTTTCATATTATATTATTTAAATGTGGTTAAATAAATTTAGGCAAAGTTAACTGCAGATGTAGTTGGGGCGAGTCCCAAAGCCAAGGGGCTAGCACGTTCAACGTGTACTTCAGCATTGCTGCCTGTTCCGCGGTCTTTGCTTGCATGCCATTCAACAGTCCCTGTTGCTCTCAAATCTTTGCCTGCTCCATTGCTTGCTCTATTGCCTATTGCTTGCTCTATTGCCTATTGCTTGCTCTATTGCCTATTGCTTGCTCTAGTGCTTATTGCTTGCTTTATTGCCGATTGCTTGCTCTATTGCCTATTGCTTGCTCTATTGCTTGCTCTAGTGCTTATTGCTTGCTCTATTGCCCATTGCTTGCTCTATTGCCTATTGCTTGCTCTATTGCCTATTGCTTGCTCTATTGCCTATTGCTTGCTCTACTCTATTGCCTATTGCTTACTCTATTGCCTATTGCTTGCTCTATTGTCTATTGCTTGCTCTATTGCCTATTCTTACTGCTTCTCGTTAACTATACATGCACTACCGAGAACAACAAAACGAGTAAACTTTATATATTGAAAGGGGAACTGTAGTAAAAAACTGTAGTAAATTACTTTTAAATAAAAGGCCTTTAAGTGTAATGTTTAGAAATGTTAATAGTTTTACGGTATCTGCTCTTGCACTCAAGAAATAACGTTTTCATTCTCGTATTTTATGGTTCTGGACGCCGCCATTTTAGAGTTTGCTCGATGGCTCAAGGTTGATGTACATTGAGCTTGTCTTTTGTTCCTTGCATTCAATGACGACGCAATGACGTTAAATTTGAAAAGAAACCCCCGCTGGACGTCGAGTCTGAGTCGTCGAGCAAACGCTTAACATACCTAAAATGGCGGCGTCCAGAAGCATAAAATACGAGAATGAAAAACGTTATTTATCGAGTACAAGAGCAGATACTGTAAAACTATTAACATTTCTAAACATTATACTTAAGGCCATTTATTTAAAAGTAATTTTTTTTGGTAAAATTCCCCTTCAAGTAATTGTTCTTATATGTTTCTTCTTCATCATGATTCCATTGAATACAGTACAGTACCAGGGACGTCACCATTCCCATTCAAGTTGTATTTGTGTAAAACATACTTACCAAAAGAACCAAACCCAGAAGTATAATGCAATGAAAATGAGCTGATTGAAGAATTAAACTTCGACTTATTCCAATTTGTTGTTAAAATACTCCCAGTGGTCATCGCGAAGAGATTCAGTTGAGATCTCGGACGACAAAAATAACATTTGTAGCCAGAATCTGCAGCGAGCTCGACATCTTCCTCGTTCGTGAACTGATCACAGTAAGCGTGAAGCCATCTAAATGACATTAAGAGATCAAACAGACCATTATTATCTCACCCCGTACTATTTGAGTAGGGAGGAGCAAAATAAACCAATATGTTTATCACGTCATTGATGAGGTTCTATTAAAGTGCTTCTAACCCCAAACGTTTTTCATTAAATTAATTGCTGTGTCTTCGCGAGTATTTCTGCGGTCTTTCTGTCTGTCTGTCTGTCTGTCTGTCTGTCTGTCTGTCTGTCTGTCTGTCTGTCTGTCTGTCTGTCTGTCTGTCTGTCTGTCTGTCTGTCTGTCTGTCTGTCTGTCTGTCTGTCTGTCTGTCTGTCTGTCTGTCTGTCTGTCTGTCTTATGTCTATGTCTGATTTATGGTTGCGAAATTATTTGTTGACATAATATGGACTTATAGTACGTATTCCATATAAGGTCATATAGGGCATGGGAAGAGCAAAACCATTGCCCTGACTTTTATATGTTCTGCCATAAATATTTATACAACACGGTTGAGTGATTAAACCCAAACGTTGCCATTGGGCCATTGGCTGCTTGCTTCATTATACAGAAAATACAATGTGTTCAGCATAAACGTTAACAAAAACATAGAACAAAGACTTTGGCCGCGTTTCCAGACCATATAATTCTAGGCACTATGGTTCTGCGCATGCCACAAAGTTTATGTCTTACTAAGTCTATAAGATCGGACAACTAAATTGGGAAGTAGATGGGGTTTTGCTTTTGCAAGTATCATTAGGTTTCCGATATTTGAGATTTTTAACTCTGAAGGTTTCCCTCACCTAAAATCCTTTTTTAGTCCGTGTTTGAGCATGCAGCATAGTCAATGGCGGTATGGTCTGGAAACTTGATTCTATGTTTTTGTTCACGTTTGTGCAAATTTGTGCACGGTGACGGCTACCAAACACATTGTTTTTTGGTATAATGAGGCAATCATCCAATAGCAAAATGGGTTCAATCGTGCACTGTTTAAATATTAATAAACCTAAAACAAAGGATTTGAGCACGCGGTGAGGTACCGTCCAACATAAATCGCAGCTCATCTGTTAACCGCTTCAAAGTAATTTGCCAAGTTTCCAGACCATATCTAGAATGACTAAGTTTTGTGTTGGTGTAGTTTATAACAAATTAAATATATTAAATGGATAATGACAGAATACAAAATCATGTTCGCGGTTTACACAAGAAGATACGTTACACAAGAGAACTCACGAGAACCTTACCGTTCACATTCAATGCATTGAATCGTCAGATCTTCTTCTTTGTACGTTGATTTACAAATTGGACACATCGAGAGACTTGCACAAGGTCCACATAAAGTGTAGTTTGACATCCATTTACACGACTTGCCTGGAGTTGTTCTGAAACACAGAGTGCAAACTACACACCTAAAAGAACAAAGAATACGACAGATTAAAAACAACATCAAGGTAACGTGAAAATAAAAAGGAGGGTATTGCACGGTGGGAAGAAGATATATATGTTATTTAAAGGGATACTCCAGCCAAAATACAAATGTAGTTCATATGAAAGATCTTACTGACTTTAGTTTATTTCCAAAGTTTCAACATTCCTATCAACATAGTTAAGATATGGCTAGTTGAAGTTGGAGAGTTTGTCCAATTTTGAAGCCATATTTGTTTCTCAAATATGGCGTCACTGAGTGATTCTATATATTATATTTATTCAGGATACGCACGTTCTGCAATACTTCACAAGATTACATTGCATTGCATTGCATTGCATTGCATTGCATTGCATTGCATTGCATTTAATACTATGCACACATATAATATAATAAAACACAATACAATTGGTTTCCTCCCAAAAGAGCGGAAGACTAGACACAAAGCGGGCGCCCAAGTGTACGTGGGAGCGTTTGGAGGACATTCATATTGTGTTGTGCTTTCATGTGTGACATTTGTCCAGCCAAACGATCCCAAGAACACCCGCGCGCCAACTCCGTACCCAGCCACCCACTCCCCTAGGAAAAGGCCAATACATATATGGAAGGCCAATATATATATATATATATATGTCAAATATATGATGTCAAATCTCAGTTTTCTAGACAAAAAAGCTCTTCACTCGTACCACTTGCATTTCCATCCACCATGAGGTACATGGTCCAGTGGAGGGTCCAAACAGTATGTATGATAACTAATATCACAACTGTCGCATAACAACAAACGAGCTTCATCACTGCCTTTGCCGCAACCTTCACAGAATGTGCAATCCAAACAACGCCAACCTTTTGTGATGATCACCTTATTAATCTAGAAAAAAAAAACTTTATGAATAAACAAATGAAAATACCGAGATGCGAAAAGTCTATAAGAAAATTGTGATTTCACTACGTATGGAGTGATTTTCTCAAACTAATTAATAACAAAATTCATCAATAAAAGATCAAGAAAATCAACTCCGTGACGGAGGGTTTGAAATCGGGAGGAGGTGTTATAGCCCGGCGGTTAAGCCCGAAATTTTGCCTCAATTGTGCGTTTTGTGAGACAAGAATGAAATCTGGCAAATAGATAGAGTTACTAGTGCTGATGATATTCTGATATAGAGGCAACGCAGATTTCTTCCTGGTTGCCACAAAATCGAGTATTTCTTCCAATTTAGCTATTAAAGTACTATCTTATAAAAAAGTGAAAATCTCAAGTTCACATTTACGAATATTACCTATATCATTAGAAAGTTCGCAAAAACCTATATGAAGGACATTCAAGCGGGTTGTACGATTTTCTAAGCATATTTTGAGTTATTAACGCTCAAAAATGTGGAAAATGCCGCAAAATGCTTTTTTTAGTGGGTTTAGCCTTCTATAACTCAAAACGAGCTTGGAAAATCGTACAACCCGTTTGAATGTCCTTCACATAGGTTTTTGCGAACTTTCTAATGATATGGGTGATATTCGCTAAAAGTGAACTTTGAATTTTCACTTTTTTATAAGATAGTACTTTAATAGGTAAATTGGAAGAGAAACTCGATTTTGTGGCAACCAGGAAGAAATGTGCGTTGCCTCTATAAGAAAGTCATCAGCACTAGTAACTCTATCTTACTTGCCAAGTTTCATGCTTGTATCACAAAACGCACAATTCACCCCTTAACAGCTGGACTAATTTGCCGGGTAATTTTCAGATATCGATTTTCTCTCAAAATACAAGTTCGTTTGAGAAGCAAGTTCAAACACTCATAAAGGTTCTTCCTCCAATTTCAGAACACCTCGAATATCGTTAAAAAACTAGGCCTCGCCTCGTTTTTTAAAAGTGCCTATCCGGGGTTATTTGTGATCTTTAAAATCCATTGAGAAGAATTGTAAAATATCTTGTGGCGCGAAAATTTCATCTTCATACTTTTCACTCCCTGCTAAACTGATTTACTTCAAAGCAGGGACACGCAAAAACATTGCATCCTGATTCAGCAGTGAAATACAAAGAAAGTTTGGGAATTGAGCAAATTTTGTCTAAACAGGTGTGTTTAAAGAGCCAAACTTTCTTTCACTGTTGAATTAGTATGCAATGACTTCGCGTGCCCTGCTTGACGTCATTTCCTGTAAATAGTAAATCAAATTTAACAGCGAAAATAAAATTTGCGAACGAAAAGAAACGACAAGAAGCGTCCAGAAGCATAAAAAACATACTTAAAGGCCTTTTATTGAAAACTAATTTACTTTTTGGGTACAGTTTCCCTTTAAGTTTTTATTTATTTTTCGAAGTTTGGATCCCCCTCTGTGGGAACACTCGTTCTGATATGAAGATAAAACCTACCATAACGTTTACACAATAAGGATGATAACACTGGCCACATTGAGAGCAAGGTATTAAATGTCCTTCGGCTCCCTTACCAAAACTTCCACAGCATCGACACATGTCCTACAAAAGTTGAAATCATGGCAAGGTTAATAAAACAGATTTAAGTGACACTTAATTTAAATATTATACCTCAACTGTAAATTGTCAATCTGTATGATTTGTCAATGAATTTATCAGATTTTATATTGCTGTAGTGAATGTGGGAGGTTGGAGTAGCTAAATGATACATGAACGATCGTCAAATTCTCAGAAAATAATTTTGTCCCGGAACCTACGAGGTGATGATAAACTTTATTTAAGCACGCTTACAACGACAACAAAAGCTGATTTCCACGATGGGCGATGGAGGTATATCGAACCTACGAGGTACATGTGTAATGGACACCAAATTGCTGTCTTCAACCATGCAAATCAACCACAGAGTGCGCAAGAGCAGGACTAAATTAATCCCACAAGAGTTATGTCTCACGTTAATCTATAAGTTCAAACAATCTCATATATGTGAAACCTAACACCCATCGCAAATTTAGTCCTAACTCTAACGCCCGCGCCTATAATTCAATCCTAACCCTAACCCCCCCCCGCCTAGAATTGCTTAAACCTAATAGATTAACCAAAGACATAACGCTTGTGGGATTTAGTCCTGCTCATGCGCACGCCATAGTTGGTCTGCATGGTTGAAGACCAGTTTTTAACAACTATAATACCTCAACCTACATGTAACTTTCTAATAGCGAAGCGCATATGACGTCAGCATTCATGTTTGTCTGAGTCTATAATTTATTCTTGTTTATTCTTGCATTCCCAACAATAGAAAATGGCTATTTAGGAATCCCTTTTTGTCTGAGTTTTGGTCTATATATAGTAACTGTGCGCTTCGCTATTACCCGTGAACATATAGTGACTGCCACAAAAGTAGTATACATATATCAATGGAACAAGTAAATCATTGTAACCTTCGCTCTCCATTTGAGTCTCGGTAGTTCAATGGTTAGAGCGTCTCACCGGCAATCAGAAGGTTACAGAGGTACGATCCCTGTTCGGGATTTGAGCTAGACGATCGTCCATGTATCGAATTTATATATAACGCCTTCCGTCAACACAGAATAAAACCGAATGGAAACCATCTTGAAATAAATAGGAAAGTTAACAGTTATCGGTTATACCTGCATCTTTAACTTATGATCATCTGTTGAAAACAACACCAAACTGGATTTTAAGCTATCTCCTCCATGTTTACCAAGGTCTTCTGGGTTATTTGCAGCACCAGGCTAAATAAACGAATAAAAAACGTTTAGTGGATGTTTATTAACAGAGCGGCAAACTGGGCACGTATAAACACTATATATCTAGAAGATACCTCTGCCGAAATATAAAACATTTTCCGTGTTTCCATACAATTACAAGAAACACAAGTGGAAGTTTGGCAGAACGAGAAATTGCCGTGGGAACACGAGCCCGAAAGACAACTAGTCAAGTTCTCCGAAACTTTAAATGTGGTTAAATGAATTTAGGCAAAGTTAGCTGCGAATGTAGTTGGCCAGCGGACTTCCCAAACTCTTGGCGAGTCCCAAAGCCAAGGGGCTAGCACGTTCGACATCTCAGTGCAGCGTGTACCTCCGCATTGCTTCCTGTTCCACGATCTTTGCTTGCACATGCCATTCAGCAGTTCCTGTTGCTCTCTAATCTTTGCTTGCTTCACCCTTTCACCCTTACCCCACCCAATCTCACGTGAGTTGATGATAAGAGGCGTACATATTCCACTGATTTTTCAGTCTATTGTGTATTGCTTACTCTATTGCTCAGCTCAATTGCCTAGGGCTAGATTGCTTAGCCGTGGCCGCCTAGCAGTTAACGAGTGTTTCTATAACTGTATGGGAATACGGAAAAAATGTTTTCTTTTTCTTTTATAGAATAACATTTTGAAAATAAGTAAAAAGTAGGGAAAAGGTTTATTTATCCTTACAGATGATTATAAGCGTTAAATTGTCGCGAAAATATTTCGTGCATTGGTAGAGCAGCGGACCGGAATCCCGGAGGTGCGAGTTCAAATGCCGCTCGAGTCAACAATTTTCCGTCATGTCGATTAACTTTCATGATGGTATGTATACAAGTGACCAAGTTTTAGCTTAAAGTAAGTGCCTATCCGGGGTTTGGGGATTTTACATATATGTGATCTTTGGAATCTCATGAGAAGAATTGAAAAATATCTTGACGTTCGAAAATTCCATCTTCATACCTTTCCCCTGCTAAAGTTGATTTACTATTCTCAGGAAATGTCGTCAAAGCAAGGACACGCAAAAACATTACACATTGATTCAGCAGTGAAATACAAAGAAAGTTTGGGAAATGAGCGAATTTTGTCTAAACAGGTGTGTTTAAAGTTCAGAGCCAAACTTTCTTTGTACTTCACTGTTAGTGTACAATGAATTCGCGTGTCCCTGCTTTGACGTCATTTCCTGTGAATAGTAGATCAACTTTTGCAGGGAGAAAAGGCATGGAGATGAAATTTTCGAACAACAAGATATATTACATTTCTTCTTGGTAGAACCCAAAGATTACGAAAATGTAAAATCCCCAAACCCCGGATAGGCACTTTAAGTATCGAGCCAACGAGGAACAGTGTGCTCATGTAATCCATTGGTATAACATTGTCTCAACTAATAGAGCAACAGCCCAGACCTTTTTAGCGGGCCGGCGCCTGGCTTCACCGACGCCACCTTTATGTTTTCAATCTCACTCCCAGGCGTCCGCGCGCCATACTCACGACTGTCGCGAGGTCTCGAGTTTCAAGATATACATTCAGCGTCCGTCCAACGTTAGTATGCCTTTGTTTCAAGGGGCTACTCAGCCTACTCTACATTCATTTCATTGGTTCAGCATTAAGTTTTAAAGGGACACTCCGGCCCAAATACAAATGCAGTTCATATGAAAGATCTTACTGACTTTAGTTTATTTCCAAAGTTTCAGCATTCCTATCAATTTAGTTAAGAAGATATTGCTAGTTGAAGTTGAAAATTTGTGGATTTTGACGCCATATTGGTTTTGAAAATATGACGTCATTGAGTGATTCTTTATTTTTGATGGCGATCACATAGTGATAGTTATTGTGAATGGTCTTTGGACGAAAATTAGTCGAAATAAACTATTTAGTTCATCATGCAGGAAAGTAGAGGAGCTTCTTAGGCATAATACGAGATCACGTCACTCAGTGACGTCATATTTGAGAAACAAAATGGCGTCGAAATTGGACAAACTCTCCAACTTCAACTAGCCACATCTTCTTAACGAAATTGATAGGAATGCTGAAACTTTGGAAATAAACTAAAGTCAGTAAGATCTTTCATATGAACTGCATTTGTATTTGGGCCGGAGTGTCCCTTTAACTGAACCAGGTGATTGAGTACTGTACTAATGCACTTAAGTTGAAGAAGGATTAACATCCATGATCCTTGTCAAAATCCGGGGGAGAAAACTGTAGAGCAACAGATTTGAATCCCGAAGGCACGAGTTCGAATCCCGCTCTAGACAACAATTTTCTGTTGACTTAACAGTATAGGAAAACCATGTTACCCTGAAGATTCTTCTGAAATATTACCAGATTATGAAAAAAAGACGGCAAACATACCATGTTTTCCTTCTCTTGTAATGAATGTGGCCCGACTTTGTTCTTCACTTTGTTTGCTGGCCGTCCAGCCTTGTTAGTCCGCACTCTCTTCTTAACACAGCCTCCGCCTTGTTTATTCTACAAAAATAAAGATCAGAAATTTAACTTTAAAAAGAAGATCAGAGCCCAGCTTAAAATCTTTTAAACCATCTCTTTAGGCTCATTTAGGAGTTACATTTCGGCATAATAATCGCACGTATTGGATAAATTATTATTTGATTGTGATTCCGGGGGGATAATTTAGTTGTATATGTCTGCAACAATAGTCTAGTTTTCGGCAGCGTTTCTGTTTCCATGTTATTTTTGGTGTTTCGATATTGCAATTATTGCATCATAGTTCCCTGCGCAGGCTAAAGTAGCCCGAATTAACAACTAGCGGGCGTCTTATTACTCGGGCCCCCTGTAGAGAGCACGAGTCTTAAAACGGGCTCTGTTTATTATTATTTTTATTTTTATTATTATTTTGTCGTCGTCGCGAAATGGCAATTATTGCATCATTGTTGACTAAATTAGTAGACTAGTGAGCGAGACTATGAATGTGGGATTATTACGCATGCGCAGTCAAGTGATCCCAAATAATGTTTTGCCCCCCGCAGTCATTCCCGATTAACCTCGTACCCAGGCTTTTCAGCTTTGCGAAACTGAAAACACTGCATATATTGATGCACCATTGTGATTTTAATACTCAACTGAATGTCTGATCACCTTTCTTCGAGTGTTTTTCACTGAAAATCTTTGATGTGGCTGGCAATTATCTTGATCTTATATACGCTCACAATCCCGATCGCTTTCGAAACGGGTTGGTCTGCGATTTCGATACTGAGCCAACTCACCTCCATGTGAATCAAAGTCGTTGGAAAACACTGTGCGATGGGTTCAGTTTGGCAATGTTTAACATTTCAGTGGTGAATTTAACCACCCCTGCACTGACAGAATAGATTTCTGTATATTGCATTCAAATAGCTGAATTTGCCACTGGGCGTCTTGTTTCTATTAATTTGTCAAAAGTTTGATTGTTTTTGTCTCTGGTCACTGTAAGACGTAAGTCAGTAACTTTGTAAGTGTAAGAAAATGGCTGGCCTACATTTATTGTTGTTCTTAACGAACGTTTTTCTTTTATTTAATTTCCTACAAGTTTTTTGGAACTTTTTTATTATTAGCTTATGCACTTTCATTCCTTTTCAAGTTTTTGTTTCTTACTGCTTTACTATCGCCTAATCCCTTAATATTGGACCTGTAATTTCTCCCTCCCCTCTGATCGACTGTATAAAAATAGCAAATGATTTAACTTTTCGCATCTCATTAATCATTAGTTTGTTTATCTCCCGTGCATTTGATTGGCTACTTTCTACTTGTGACACCCTTTTGGCATATATATAAGCCCTATTTATTTTATTTCATCTCGTCTTACTCTGATGAAAGGCTCCGCTCGAAACGTCAGTATTTCGTCACTAAATTCTTGGCAGTTTACCACCTAATCACTTTGCTATATATTTATTGTTGTCGATCGAAATATGCATTTAGAATGCACTTGGAATGTCAGACGTGCATTTCGCAGGGCATATGCTGCGGAACGAAAGATACAAAAGACACATATTTAATGTCAAATGATAAAAACATTGTAGCGATTTGATATTGTTTTGTATAAATTTGTGTCCACATCCATCTAATAAAGCGGTGTCCGCTTGACAGAGAGGTACATTTATAGGATTCACTTGGGATTTAAATCGGAACTGTCCCTTTAACACAGGGTCGCTCGGGAAATGGGGGGTAGACAAATCCATAGTATCATCCAGATTGACGATTCAACAATACTGCGAAACATAAATGAAAATGGTAAACTACTACACAATCCAATCTTTTCCTTAAATTGACTATGTACACTGATTGTAATGCGTGGCGATTCATTGAATTTGAACGCCGATTGGACTAAAGCCTCTTATCCAGTCCTCGCAAGAACGTGTTAGCAACTCGCTGCGAGGAAGGGAGCTCACAGAAGCTTGTCTCAGGCCTCTGTTGATTTTGGACCCGAGACGGATGGGATCTAATGCTGGCCCATGACTGGATAAGAGGCGTAAGAACTACGGTTGCGATTGAGCTATGGTTTGAGCCCAAAGAAGTCACTCTCGGATGAGCAAAATCAAAATGGCGCCAGGTAGATCGGGAATTTTAAGAACGTAAACTATTTTAAGAACGTAGACTATTTGCGCAGTAGAGCTGCGCAGTTCCACTACTTCGTGTTTCCATTTTGAACATGAACGACGTTTCGGACGATGTGTCCTTCATATCTGACCTGAAGAAGGACACATCGACATCGTTCATGAATATACGTAAGTATTCTTACTTAAGTATTTTTCGACATTGAAGTTCTCTTATTTCTTCTTTTTATATTATATCCAGTTCTTTTGAGAACTTAGCAGCTTTCATAATTATTGTGCCATTTTGAACAATCGGGTGAGAACTGGTACCTAATCGATGTTCAAATTAACTGACACGGTCAATTTGCCATGCATTTGCAATTACTACAAGCGATTATTTCTGATCAGCCCAACTAACCTTTCGTGAACCGAACTTTCTTTTTCCACTATGCCTTACTGAAGTAACACTAACGACTTTTTTAACAAGGCAAGGTTTAGACGACAGAGACTCAGAAAAATGAGACGACGAAGAAAATTCCTCATCTCGTTCTCTTATCACCACTTCCATTTCTTCATCAAATGGTAATTTTTCTTCCAAATTAAAAGAATCTACCGGTTCAACACTGCAATCTATGCCCATGTTTTGCTCCAAGTCCATATTTACGTGAATATCTTTCTCGATTGGAGGAAAAACTGGAAGACTAGGGTCTGACGAGGAGGATAACATGACCTCACTCGCAGAATCAAGGTTTGGGGATAACACACGGTCTTGATCGAAGCATGGTTTCACATCGAATGTTGGTTTAACGTCATTTGTCACCGACTAAATATAATAACAAAAATACAATAACCAACGTTACGTTCAAATACAGTTGAAAGCTTCTCAAGTGAACACATTTAGAACCTCGTCTGTGTCCACTTAAAGAGTGTCCTGCACTTAAGCCCGTTTTCCACTTCACCATTTCGCTCGCCGCTAGAGAAACATTTCGCCGATGACATAATTTTTTCCCGTTTTGATTGGTCCACAACTGAAAAATATGATGTCATTTTGGAAATATTTCTCCAGCGGCGAGTGAAATGATGAAGTGGAAAACGGGCTTAAAGAGGGGTTGACAACCTGAAATACAATAAGGACTATCGACATATCACTGTATCTATATTTTGGGTTTTAAGACAATTTAAGAATTCAAAATAAGACAAACATCAACAGTCATTAGGTTCATTAAAAGCATTAAGAAAGTTTAAAGAAAGAATCAATGTTTGCTTCAAGGCTCATAACGGCGGTCTTTGAGGACACGAAATTCGACGACTAACAATCTGCTTAAGAGGGGTTACAAACATATTGTTTTATTAAAGAAATGAACGGAGCTGCAGATAGGTGTCCGAGGTGTGTCCAAGAAAGGGTGTCCACTTAAGACGGTGTCCGCTTAAAAGAGTGTCCGCTTGAGAGGGTGTCCGCTTAGGAGGGTTGAGAGGGTGTCCGCTTAGGAGGGAGGGTGTCCGCTTAGGAGGGTGGGTGACTGGGTGTCCGCTTGTGACAGTTTTCATTACCACCTCCCACGACTCTGCACACATATAAACATTCAAAACGCAATACACCTAAGTTCTCTATGGCGGTACTAGAAGGCCATTTGCATTAAACACTTATTGACCGAGCGGGAGGTCTTTACGGCAAAATTACTATACCGAGCGACGAAGGAGCGAGGTCTGTGCGAAAATAGCAAGGCCAGAATAACTTTGCCCTAAAGACCAACCAAATGAGGTTAATAAAGTTTTTATTATATGGCTCTTTTAAATTTCTCATATTTCCTCATTTTTATAACTTTTCAGTTGTTTTGTAATGACCGGTCTTCACCGGTTTGTAAAGACCGTTCAGAAACCAATCACATAATGAGAAAAGCTGCGTTAAGACCGCTCACGAGACAAACCATATAATAAATCACTTTATTGTATGACAATGGTGTCATCTTTCCTAATAAGGCTAAGAGAACTGGTCAAAACCAGGAGCGGAATACACACTAAATTCCGTATTGCACACTTCTATACCAGTTTAACCGGTTTAGAGGAGGTAAAATCTGCCTTGTATGGAAAATCCAAAGTAAAATGTCGGATGCAAACTGTCTATTTCATTTGAACAGTCATGTAATAAATATCCCATTGAATGGTTTTACCGATTTTTACTCGTATTCTTAGTCCTCAATACATCCGAAACTCTGAATACCTGACTGTATTCTTAGTCCTCAATATTGTCGTCACCATGCACTATAAACGCCGCGCTGCAATCCTTAGAGGATTGGAAAAAACAAATAGAACGAAACAGATAATCTAGAACACGGGTATGCTTTCGTTATCGACATTGTCATGTCTTGTAAAGTCTGTTTTCACTTTTCCCGCCATTCTGATACCCTCTCACTTATAACGTCACGTGACGTTACGACTAACAACTCCACACCAGTGAGCTCTATATATAACTAAAGGACCATGTTCCGGGCATAAAGTGAAACCAAACATGGCGGACATGGAAGCCAATTTTATACGACAGTTTCACTCTTCTACGCAATCTTGTACGTCAGTTTCAGTCCTTTTCGCGACATTGTACTTTAGGTTTTGTTTGGTTCGGTTACGAAATCATTTACAAGAACGAAAGAAGAAATTTTGCCGGGGGTTAGGGTTAGAAAACCCATTAGGCGGGGGTTAGGGTTAGAAAACCATTAGGCGGATTCTAGCATTAGATTAACCATTATCCTTAATTCAGAGCGATTTGTAAATTACGGTGCTTGGCTTCACTTTTTCGCTGAACTAAGACCAGAACATAGTCTCCAGTTGAAGCTCACTACCCCACATCCAATGATTTGTTCCACATAGATAAGATTGATTTCATTTGGCGTCATATTTCACATGTCAATAAAAAGTATGATGTAAGCTCTAAATGCCATACTGTTGTTGGAATGCGCGTAAAAAATTAAGATGAATTTTTAGAATCTGGTAAATCACCAAAATTTAACATTTAAATTAAGATTTAAAGATTTAAAAACTTTAGATTTCAAAACTTTAAAAATCCACTGGTGCTTCGTTTCTTGAGATATGGTTTGAAAAATTCCATTTCTGTCATCGATAAAATCAAAATGCCAAATATTTTAATTGTCAGACGTTAGCTTATTTTCGAGAGGGCTTATTATTGGAGGGAGTTTTGCGTTTCAAAATAGCTTTGGCTTATTATACGATGGGAGATTTTGAGTCATTGTTCATAATGCAAATACGAATATAGCGCGCAGTCGTAAAATGAAAATGAAAACTCTCAACTGCACAATATAGAAGACATAAACACAAGCTTTATTGCAACAGTAACAATATGAAATGAAAATGAAATGCACAAGGGCAATTAAAGCCCATGGGCTTATATTTTTTTGGGGGGGGAACTTATCGAAATCACTGGAGTGGTTAATTTTATTGTCCTTTCGGAAACCAACGTTGGATGTCAATTTGAATGTACCACGTGATATGAAGTTAATGCATCATGCATGTGATTCAATGAACATTACACTGCACGAATTGCAATTTCATAACAAAAATCTTGTTTTTCCAAAGATGGAAGTACATGTAAAGGCGAAACTACAACCAAAATATGGCTTCGAAAAATTCATTTAGATCATTTGGCTGATGTTTTCGAGACAAATGGATTTGCAACTGCAGGATCTGCATAACATCAATGTTATTTTTCAGCCAAACGGTCGCGCGTAAATCAGCTTCCGAACACACATCAACGCCGATTCCGCATTGGCAAAATTTTTAAGCACTTCAGTCAAAAGCAGAAAAGAGCTTACCTATACGGACTGAAAAGATACTGTTAGCCACCTTCAATCTTATATTTTACATCAGGGGAGAATGATCGAAGAAGGTAAAGTGCGCAGTGCGGAAGCAGAATCGCGATGCAAAACCATTTGATTCGAAAACATCTGCCAAATGATCTAAATTAATTTTTCGAAGCCATATTTTGGTTGGAGTTTCGCCTTTACTTCCATCTTTGGAGAAACAAGACTTCTTGTTATGAAATTGTGACTCGTGCAGGGCAAAATATCTTTGAATCAGGTGATGCATTATTTTCATATCACGTGGTACATTCAAATTGACCTCCAAACAATTAAGGTGGGAGGCCTTATTTTCGGAAGTTTACGATATAAGAAACAGTAGAAAGCTAACCTCGTCTTTGTAGTGCATCCTGCAATTCGGACATTTGTATGGCGTCATTCCTTGAGCTTCTTCATCGCACTCTGTATGAACGCATTTGTCACACTTGGTACATTGAGTCATTGGCACATCTGTAAATTGTCTGTATGCTCTACCACAGAGAGGACAAGAAAGACCTTTATTCCTTTGTTGGTAGCAACTATCACAAACACTATAGTTTAAATGCCACCTTGACGTCGCACCAGATCCAGGGGTGATTGAGCCACAATCTTGGCAACGACGACAATTCTATGAAATAAAGAGAAGTGAAAGTAAAATATTGATTAAACGGTAAATACTAAAATTGCAGCCAGGATTGTACATATTAAAAATATTTCTTGAGTTGACTCTAACTAACTAAAAACGTATGACAACGTTTAAAGTAGTATCTCACGTTTGTTGATTTTACATATCCGTAATATTTGGGTCCTGAGCAAAATCATAATATATATTGCCAGCCGAAAATTTCATATTCATGGAGTTTTTCGCTGTCAAAGTTACCGGATGCGATGTCACAAGAGGCATTCCAAAACAGTTTTCTTTTGTCACTTGCCACAAAAATACCTCTTGTGACATTACATCCGATAACTTATTAACTTTAACAGCAAAAAAGTCCATGAAGATGAAATTTTCGGCTGACAAGATATATTATGATTTTGCTCAGGAAGACCCAATTATTACGAATAAAAATCCCCAAACGTGAGATAGGTTAAATCCCCAAACGTGAGATAGTTAACTCTTTCCGGTCCAGTCAAAATGGTTCATAGAAGACCCATGAAGTTAATCGAAAAAAACTGCACACGGTAACGCAAGATTAAAAATTGAAAATCGACAAGCGCCAGGCCATGAGACCAAGTTTGATTTGATTTCATAAACAACTCTGTGATTGGTGGCATTTTGAATTTTCATGATGCTACGTTGGCGTGCGAGATAGGCTTTTCTATAAAAATGAAAGTTTTTCAACCTAATTTATGAAAATTAATGCTAATTTATTAACACAATATTAACATAATGTGCCTTGTTTGGGAAATTTAAAAGCACTGGTAAAAGCCGGTTTATTGGGCTTTCAAAAAATGTATAGCTTTCGCGCAACAGTTATGGTTATTTCCAGAGATATCAATAGAACAAAGAGGTGGTTCAATTTTGGATGTTTTTCAGCCGAACAGGAAAGAGTTAAAGACGTTTCGATCAAAAAGCTTCGATCCTCGTCGGTTAAAAAAGGTAAAAAAGCAATTACAGCTTATTATATAGATTAAAAAATTATGTAAATCAGTAAAAACTGCGAGAGGGATTTGTAAATCTCAGGAATATCAATGTGATCATTGCCTGTATTCGAATTTCTTTGCGAATGCCACGTTTCAAGGAACAGACTTTTATGGTAATTTGTTGCCTTGTCAATAACCCTAGTGTTTCCAAAATCCTATTTTCGAGTTTTTGTCATGTTTGTGCACTACTCTTATGTGTTCTCTAACTCGGGTTATCAAAGCTCTGTCTATCCAATATAAACAAAGTTACAATCTTAGCAATCGACTTTATACACTACACCCCTTGTCTGACCTTTATCCAGTTTGTCCTTGGGTTTCGGGAAACGTTGGCTCAAAATATTCAACGGTTTGTAGCCTATTTTGACATGTCTTCGCGTCGCAAAACTCTAGAAATCTTTTCTGAAACGCATTTAACATTATAGACATAGTATAAATACGAAAAGACTGGTGCGTTGTTCATTGGAATTTGTATTGTTGTCAGCATTAGTGAAAGTTTCCGGGTTTTCCTTTTAGCGTCACCTTTCTTAATGAACTTGGAATGATAGTCGTTGTCTTTCAACACCTGGCCTTAGATTAAGGGATTTTTTCCAGCTCTGTCGAGAAGTGTGTTCACAACGGATTGTTTATATCGTCATCCTATCAACCAGATGATAGGATGATGAGAATTGTAATCGAAATATTTATCCGTAAACCTAGCGGTTTACGATATACGTCAACTTGAAAGCGTCCGTTTTTTCTGGTTGTTATAAAATATAGGAAGGAGAGTTGATTCCTGAGCTCTAGGAATTGATATGGCAATGAAATTCTTGTATATACAAATTTCGTAGACATACATGGCTTATCTCCACAAATCTGAACCACCATCGACGGGGATGTGGAGCTGTAGAAATTGTTTTGAATTCAACAAACTCCATAACTAGATTAGCCAATGTTGCACTTATGGGAGAACCGATAGCACAGCCAAATATTTGCTGATAGTACTGATTGTTATAGCTGAAAAAATACAGACGCTTGCAAATTGACGTACATCGTAAACCTATCCACACGGAAAAATATTTAGATTACAATTCTCATCATCCTATCAACGGACCATAAATAATCCGTTGTGAACACACTTCTCGACAGACCTGGAAAATCCCTTCATCTAAGGCTGGTAAAACAAGAGAGAGGAAACATGTAATTAAGGTGTTGAAGGACAACAATCTTTCCAAGTTCATTAAGAAATGTGACGTTAAAAGGAAAACCCCGCACCCTTCCAGGAATGCTAATAACAACACAAATTCCAATGAACAACGCACTAGTCTTATCGTATTACACCATTTGTTAAAGGTGTTTCAGAAAATATCTTAGAGTTTTGCGACGTGAAGATGGACGAAGGACAAACTCGATAAAGATCAGTCAAGGGGTGTAGTGTATAGAATCGATTGCCAAGATTATATTGGACAAACGGACAGAGCTTTGAGAACCCGAGTTCGAGAACACACAAGAGCAGTGCACAAACATGACAAAAACTCGAAAAGAGCTCAGCATACTATTACTAGTGCACAAAACCACAATATGGATTTTGAAATCACTAGGATTGATGGCAAGGCAGACTGTTCCTTGTCACGTGGCATTCCCAAAGAAATTCAAATGCAGGCAATGATCACATTGATATTCCTGAGATTTGCAAATCCCTCTCGTAGTTTTTACTGATTTACGTAATTTTTTAACTTTATATAATAGGCTGTAAACCTTTTTTGACCGACGAAGATCGAAACGTTTTGATCGAATCGTCTTTAAGATTTTAAATGTTGTCATACGGTTTCAGTTTGTCAGAGTCAACTCAATAAATATTTTTAATTAGTAAAATAAGGTAGGATATAAAATAAATAGAAATATCATTAAACACAATCGTTGCCTCAATTTTAACTTCACATTATTTTGCTCAATTTTACGGAAGCTTTTTTGCTTCTTTTTCTATATCACAATTGAGGAAACAAGGAATTGTCGATTTTACATTGTAGCTACTAAGCTATATAGTATCTCGTATATCTAAAAAGGTTGGTGTACTGCCGAAATATCGTGTAAGTAGTCTAACGTTTCGAGCGAAGGCCCTTCATCAGAGAGTGAAACGTAACTGACGAAAGGCCTTCGCTCGAAATGTTAGACAACTTAGTAAACTTACTTACACGCTATTTCGGCAGTACACCAACCTTTTTAGATATTTGATTTGTATTTCTACACTGCCTCGCAGCACAACACGTTTTATTACTTATATAGTACCTCGCACTTCCAACCATTCTTCGGTGCTGTCACAACAGGAGGCTTTAAACAATAAAGATGATATCCTTTGTCACAAATATCACAAACCATCATCTTACTGTCATCACCAGAGCAGCTTCAATATCAAAGAAAAGAAAGAAACTGTTAATAACAATAACCAACAGACACTGAGCCAGGGGAGGGAGGTGGAAATGAAGGGAGTGGAATAACACAAAAAGAGTAACTGAGGGGAAGGAAGCAAAGGGGGGATTGGAAAGGACAATAAATAAATAAAAAATAAATGGTTTGTTATCATATTTTCGTATAAAATATTAAAGTGCCCCTAACCTCAAAAATGTTTATTGTCTTATTTGGAAGAACTTTTAAAATGATGAAGTAACTTCTTTTGAAGATTTTCACTTCTTCGCTTTCTTTTTGAGATATATCAGTTTGTTTGATATGCAAATATCTGGAATTTCGTCAACATGCATAATGAGTTATCAGAGAATGTTATATATTTTTGCGTTCATGAAATAAAAACACTAAAGTGTGAATAACACGTGTGTGCGTTTCTCCCATAACACCAAACTTGTTGATTTTAAAGGATTTCGTTCGAGGAATGAAAGGATATAAACATTTCTCCAATAAGTCATTATGCATGTGTGACGAAATTCCAGACATTTACATATCAAACAAACTGATATATCTCAAAAAGAAAGCAACGAAACGAAAATCTTCAAAAGAAGTTACTTTATCATTTTAAAAGTTCTTCCAAACAAGACAATAAAACATTTTGAGGTTATGGGCACTTTAAGAATATTAACAAGTATTAAAAGTATTTAAACCAACAATTGAAAATTTCAATATATTTATATTATAGCTAATGACTGATAGAAATAGAACACATTGCTGGTATAAAACTATTTCTATAACGGTCTGTCCGTCGACATTTCGGGAAAGAATTGTTCAAGTTATTACGTAAAACGCGTCTGTGCGTGTCCTCCCGGGTAACAGATGGTGAAGATGGGAAGGCATTGTGCGATATTAAGGGCATCTTCGTAATGAATTCCAGTATGAATTATGCGCAGGACAATGACTGGGATGGGAGAAAAGAAAAGGAGGAATGACAAGAGAAATGAAGGATAATTTATATAAGCCCTGGACAGTTTTTGGAAAAATTGCTGATAAGGCCTTTTACAGTTTTTTATTTGGTCCATTCGTTTTGGAGATCTCAGATACTGTATCTCTCTTTAAAGGGACACTCCGGCCCAAATACAAATGCAGTTCATATGAAAGATCTTACTGACTTTAGTTCATTTCCAAAGTTTCAGCATTCCTATCAATTTAGTTGAGAAGATATTGCTAGTTGAAGTTGAAAATTTGTGGATATTGACGCCATATTGGTTTTGAAAATATGACGTCATTGAGTGATTCTTTATCGTCAGTGGAGTTGTTTTGATGGCGATCACATAATGATATTTATTGTGAATGGTCTTTGGACGAAAATTAGTCGAAATAAACTATTTAGTTCATCATGCAGGAAAGTAGAGGAGCTTCTTAGGCATAATACGAGACACGTCACTCAGTGACGTCATATTTGCGAAACAAAATGGCGTCGAAATTGGACAAACTCTCCAACTTCAACTAGCCACATCTTCTTAACTAAATTGATAGGAATGCTGAAACTTTGGAAATAATCTAAAGTCAGTAAGATCTTTCATATGAACTGCATTTGTATTTGGGCCGGAGTGTCCCTTTAAATAAAAAAGGTTTCTACTAATAGTTAAAGGAATAGAGTACTTACCCACAATCATTGCATATCTTACATTCTGGACAATGCCATGCCATGCGAGTACTGGGGGTAACATCAACCTCTGGTTGTAAACACTTCCCATGATAATGTCTCCAACAATTACAGCAGAACAATTGTTGTGTTATATCTCCAATGTTATCACAAAGAGAACACCTAGCATCTTCTCCAACTAAAATAAAAAGTGCAGTTTCGTTTATAACTTGAAATTACCAATACAGCACTAACTTTTCTGGGCAAGAATGATGATAACCCCAAAAAGATTGAATAAATTACTGTAATTTGAAAATGTATTTTCACAGAAGCTATAAGATACCAAAATATGCTTTATCTTCCCAAATTGCAATGCATTCACAGAATTTCAATGAGTATACAATACTGTACATCTACTTACACTTACTGTACTATACAATACTTATCTACCATGTTTTATAATCACTATAAAGGGATATTATAGAAATACAAGAGATATATACATGTTTGCTTAAAACTTTTTTCTTTGCAAGTAAACAAATTATTCTCTCAGTTTTCATTAGCTTTTAAAATAACAAAATTATTGTAATAAATGTATTATAGAGTACAGTACAGCATACTTGCAGTAATAACAATATTCTTATCATGAAATAAAATCAAACGTTTGCAGTTATACACCATGTTTATTTAAAGATAAAATTCGCTGAGCTTTCGTCCCGTAAACTGATAAAAAACAACAATTACAATATTCTTATCATGTTTATACTGTAGAATTTACTTACCAAGTTCTTCTGCTCTGTTTATATGGTGAGTGCATAAGACTATCTTTGTTTGTACATCCTATTAGACAATAGAAATAGAAATTATTACATTGACAGTACGGTGAGAAACACAAATAATTTCATTAGTAACTATAATCAGATGTTAGTACTGTAATAATAATCATATTGCCTTGATTATTAATAAATTATTATATACACAATTGTATAACCACAATACAGATGATAATTAACTGGAAAGCTGTTGTTTCTTTCAAAAATATTGATTACTCTTCAGACATTGCCTTCAATTTAGAACTTGATTCACATGTTTTCCAATTTCTCATTTGCTTTGTTGTCTTTATTTAAAGAATTAACAATTGCCTTGCTTGTGGAGGATGGGTGCCTAATAGTCATCCAGGGGCTTCCTGACTTCCACAGCCAGCCCCCAGATAGAATACCACCCTCATGGCCAGCAAATCCCCACAACACAGCCATGTGCCCGCACACCAGACTCACACTAGTTGGAACATCTGCCAATTACAGGTATGGTTGCCATGTCATATCACAAACTGCTTAGAATGACCTGCACCTGTCATTTTCTACCCATTCTCTACTTCTCATGGTCAGTGTGGAGCCAGTCACTAGGCTATAGCCACACCGCTATTAAGAGTGTGCATTTTCCAGAAATCTAAAGGGCATGCCTCATGGGGGACGTGACCCACAACACTATTTTTTAATTGACTTTACTCACCATCCCCACCATTTTTAAATTGCTCCATTGTACCTGCTTTTTGAGATTGTTACGTCACAGTTTTTTAACTAACCTGAAAACAGCCTGCACTTGCAGCACATGTGTAATGAAACTTTCTACTACAGTCACTATCGCGACAAACAATACTGGCACCATAATTCTTGCAATGATCACATTTCTATAAAAAATATTAAAAATTATAGAAAGAAAAATATTAGTTTCTTCAGCATTCTTAAGGTCAGGCTTGATATGTTTTAATGCTTGATATGATTCTTTGAAATTAAATGTAAGTACGCAGACTAAAAAAGTTGTAGATTTGTTTGGTAAAGGGCAGAAATTTGGTTTTTCAGATGGAGGGCCTTGTGAAATTTCTGCATATAATACGAAAAATAGAAATAAGAGAACTACAATATGTCAAAAAATATTTAAGTAAGAATACTTAAGGATTTTCATAAATGACGTTTCGGATGAATCCCTGCCTGGGGGCAAGCATCCAAATTTTCAGAAAAATGGGCGTGGCCATTAACATGTTTCATTCATTCATTCATTCATCCATTCATTAAGAAATTAGTCATACTTTTCTGCCTATTACTAGTAAGTACCTTAATATACTGAATTAGCAAACGTATTTACAAATTTTCTGTTTTAAATATTCTACAATCATGTAGAATTGTATGCATATGACATGTACAGTACTAGAGAGATACAATTTGTCCACAATTTGTCTTTGAAATATTAAATATTTTCAAATTTAAAAATGGTTTTTGAAGTTCTCTAATAGAAATTGCTGAAACAAATTTTCGATTTATTGAGATGCATGCAAGGTTTGAGATTCGCTTTCGGATATCGTGCTTCTCGTACGTCTTAACACACTTCAAACAGCTGATCGTCTGATGAAACGGGTTTCTAAAATTGAGCCATCAAGTTGTGCTTCATTAAAAATAATAAAAGATCTTCAGCATCCCTTGGAACAGCTTCGCCTTCTCCAAACTCCCAGGCATTGAGAATAGCGTACACGTTAGGCTTGTACTCAAGCACCATGACCATTTCACTCGAAGAAAGGTCATAAGAGTAAAATTGACACAAAATGTTCTGCTGTTACTCACTAAACTTCATTCATAAGATTCAAGTCACAAGATCCGAAATCTTAATGCTATCATGATGTATTATATGTTCTATATGATTTATAACAAGTTCTATATAATTTATAACAGGTTAACGTAAATCCTGTTACTGAATAAACAACTTCCCCAAGTCCCTAACCCTACCACCCAAATTTTCTGACAGACGACAAGGATTTTCCAACAAATGTCCCTGCAAAGTCGTTTGGCAAGCGCCAACCCCCCCTGCCCCCCTCTAGCTATGCCACTGCATGGCCCTGTTGTGCCTTTTCATATTATATCCAGTTCTTTTGGTCAATTGTAGTAGCAGCTATTACGCTAATAAATAATTTATTCTTATTATTGTGAAATCACAAAAATGGCCATATAAAAAGGAAAAGACTCTATCCTAATGATTTTTGAACATTTAAAATGATTAGAATGTATTTGCAATACGGTAAAACATTCTACAGTAACAAGGGGACTTCAAACAAACAGTTTACTATACACAATTTACACAAAACTCTGGGGCTGGACCTGTAAAAAAACTCTTAGCAGTTTTTTTTCCATTTTCATTTGGCATTTCTAAATATTCCCAACAAAAGGTGAAAATTTTCAACAAATTGGAAATTTACTGTAAAAGTGTGTGTGTGTTGGGGGGGGGGGGGGGGGGGGCTGCCAACCACAATTTCTGCCACAATATTGTAACACCACCTTTATAATCTCAGGGAATAAAAACTAAAATAAAACTAAATAAAACTGTACCTGTGATATTGCTTGAAAAACTGTTTTATCAACATATGTAACACATGTTTCTTCTTGCTGTACGACTCCTTCAGACCACACTGCACAACATGTATGACACCAAGTATGCCCAGTTGATTCAAATAATTCATCAATTTTTCTTTCCTTTGTTGACCCAAACAGAATCATATCCAAAGGCAGATTGGGATTGGTGTTAAAAATAGGAAAACCAATCACAACTGTCCCCTTTTTGCGGCCTTTGCCTGGTGGCCTCCCAGGTCCCCTTCGAACAACTACAGGTGGCTCTTCATGGATAATGTTAGGTTCCTTTTCTTTTTGTGATTGAATTAGTTCATGGTGAATCTCAAATGGATTATATTCAGGTGTTGGATCATATCTTGTGAGTTTGCCTTGCATCATTCTCATTTCTATTCCACGGTTGCACAGAGCACACACTTTGCTATTCCTATAATAACAGAGTCCATTTTTAATAATAAAACATTTAATGAAACAAATTGTTCACATACATACATATGTAACATGAAAATTAATAATCATGATTAACCTACAGTACAAAACAGAAAATTGTTGACTCGAGCAGGATTTAAACTTGCATCTTTGGGATTCCAGTCAGCCTGCTCTACCAGTTGAGCTACACTGTGCCAACAGGGAACAGTGTGCTAATTTTATCCATTTTTATGTTTCAACTCTAATTCAGAATCATCCTCATGGTAACATAAAAATTAATCAACACAACTAACCTACACTACTTTGAGTCAACAGAAAATTGTTGACTTGAGTGGACTTGAACTTGCACCTTTGTGATTCCGGTCCACTGCTCAGTACCAGTTCACTGCTACCATGTTAACTGGGAACAGTCAGTGCACAAAATATTTTGTGAAAAGTTAACGCTTATGATCGTCTGTAAGGATGTGTAGTGTGCTAAGTGTTTGGATTCTATTTCAGAATCATTGCCGACTCACTAGTGTATATTATTCATGTTAATTAATTATCATGTTACTCTGAGGCTGCATACATGTATGGTTAATCTTGTTGTCAATGCCTTTCTACATGATTACAGTGAGTCCTAATGATTTCTTCATGTACAGTACAACATTTTGTTTTAAAAATAATATCAAAGTTCAATCATAATATCAAAATTTATTAAAATTTTTGTAAATCCTGTTTCCCTAGCATTCAAATTTTTTGGAAAATCATACACGCACTTGGTACCATACCTGTTTAATATGTACTGTAGAGTACCACTCGTAAAATAACCTGCATGTACATTGTACATGTACCTGTACTGTACCTGCACCAATTAAGTACTTACTTTTTGTTGAGTATAATTAGGTCAGACCAATTTAATTTTATGTTTCACGGATCCGGTCGGATCACTTTTGTGAATTAACGTAAATAAAAATAAATTTATTCAAATTTATTCATTTCCTGCCACGTGAAGTATGGAAATTAGGCTCAAATAAGTGCTAGCTTGCAGAGTGGAGAATGGCGGCAGTGTCATATGTGTGGATCTCTCTTGTAGTAAAAGGCCAAAAAACCGTCTTACCACGAACAATTTAAAAAACTTAAATGTTAATATATTCGCGTGCGTAAGTTTGGAAGTTCTAGGCGTCCTGCTTGTCGACTAGAGCGATCTTAGGGATCTATATTGCTGAATGCTGTGGCTGCAGAGTTACTGTTCCCTCAGATGTTTAACATTTGATTTATTTTTATTTTTATTTACCGACCTGCCTGTCATTGCTACATCGGAAAAATCTAAGAAACATAAAATTAAATTGGTCTGGCCTTATTAACTCTTTAAATTTAATAATTAAAATTTCTTGTTGCACTTACAATTTCACTTATTGATTTTTATAATGCATCACATGACATGCTGGTAATATGTGGAAAAGATGAACATTTGTATAGAATCCAACCTTAACTAGTATATCAAGATTTATGGTACAGAAACAGCCCATCTATATTATCACAATACTGTACATTCAATGTTTGGAAGGAATAAAAGACTATTTAGCATGCTTTAATACAAATTATCCTCAGCAGAATTTGTTTTAAAACATGTCAGTTTGTTTGTTGGTCAATTCCTTTATTCTCATTACACTGTACCTTTATGCTGGTTGGGTTTGGTATTATGGAGATTATTTAGTTTGTACTCATTATGTGTTGTATTAGTGATTGTGTAGTTGACATGTGTGTTTAGTAGAAATAGCATGTGCACTGCCTGTTCAATAAGTTACTTCCATAAGCAAGTGAATTAGGAAAGAATAATGTCTTTTTCATACGGTAGCTGTGAGATACAGTACGTCATGACAATAACTGCGACCATGCAAAAAATGTTTTGCATGCTTTGGGTCCAGAACAAGAGCAACCAGTGGTACCTTTGGAGAAGGAATACCGGTATACTGAAAATGAAAATTTGGTTGAGTACTATCATAATGCAGAAGTAGTACTCCAATAGTGTGTACTGTATAAGTTTGTGTAGTATTCTTTAGTTTATAGATCTTGAACTGATCTACAGTAGTTACCAGAAAGAACTGAATAATGTCAATAATAAACTATTCTGACTGAGTCAGAATTAGAATTAAAAGTAGTAGTACGTTCAATGGTTATTCCTCGGCATAGCAAATTTGAATTGCAAAACATTCCATCATTTACCTTTCAAACTCGAACATTATTTTGTCAGATTTTGACTGTCTATAATTCAAGATGTTTAGTGCTGTGGACAACACGCATTTCAAATTTCACTCAATTGGTGACTGAACAATGTGGCAATTGCTGTCGAGTTGTTGTCCAATGAAGAACATGACCTTATACTATCAGCTAATGTGTCTACAGTACATCACTCACATTAACAATCTGCCTGAACATTGGCATCAAGGAATTTTTCAACACTTTTTAACTATAGATTAGAGATGAGCCGATTACGAAAATAGCCGATTACTGAAGCCGATTATTTGGAGGCCGATTAATAAAAATAATCGGCCGATTAATTGGTATTATGCCGATTATCGATATGTCCCTGGTTACCAGTCTCCGCCCAGTGTCGCAATGTTTTATGGGATTGCTAGGGACAAACAACATTTTTGAAATATAACAAAAATGGTTTGTGGTGATCATTGTGGACATTTTGGTTTAAATGATCAGAAACATCCCGAAAAAGCAGTAGCGCTGCGCACAAATGACGTCAAGATTCATGTTTGTCCATATTTGCCATTAATTCTTGCTTTCAAACAACAGAAAAATGGTCATGTGGAATCCTTGAGAATCAATTTCCGTTTATTTGACCGACAACAATTGTTATATGTTATTAGTTTACTAAACAGCAAACACAATTCTAACACCCACATTACAAAATTATTAAACTGATCAATACTCAAAGTTCAATGTTGGCAAACTGTTATGCAAAAACAAAATATTATCGCAGCTGCCTTTTGAAGCCTTTCAAGTGATGTCGCTCGACTCAACGATCTCGTCGAAGACCATAGGTCTTGATGAGGTCCAGCGCTGCAACTCTTTCTCGGTGTAGATGTTCTCCGTCGTGACTACCTCAATCGAAGATCCTGTGAGAACACGCGGACGCTTGCAAAAGATTTATAACGTAACACTTGTTACGGATAAACACTTGTTACGGATAGTAACACTTGTTATGGATATGTGGCAACATATTGACATGTATGCAGATTAAAAATCGTCACCTTTATGATTGGGACGAGCTGGACAGTCGAATTTCATTGTGAAATAAAGACTATTGTGTTCATGCTTATGAATTTACGGACTCACGGCACGTCGTTCGCGAAAAAGTTAATGCACCGATTATTTTGCTGATTATTATGCAATAATCGGCCGATTTCCGATTATTTGAAATTGGCCGATTAATCGGCCTTGCCGATTAGTTTCCGATTAATCGGCTCATCTCTACTATAGATATTGTTAGGAGAAGTGATGAATGGTCACCACTGGAGCATGTGAATTACAACTTGGATATCATCAAGTACTTACACTTCTTGTTCTTCATAGCTTTCTACCTTTATTGAGCAAATGGAGTCAGAGAGAGAATCTGCAGCAACACCGTCAGATATTTCTGGTTCACACAGAATGGGAGATAAAGCAAGTGACAAGCGGTGATTGCTGGTTGGCACAAGCCTGTCTGTTTCCATGTTGTATGGTGGAGGTATATTTGGAGCTAGTCTGACTGGCACAATGAGTTTACTAAACACAAATCAAAAATATTTTGTTGTCTTAGATCAATTACAGTGCTAGAGCTGGGAAATAATTACCAATATTTTGCTCCTTCCTGCTATTTTTCCAATATTGTTTAGTTATGTGTTACATAGTTAATGGGAGCAGTTTAGCGAGCAAGTAGGAGACGATACATGGACGATCGTCAAGCTCAAATCCTCAGAAAATGTTTCCTAGACGGGGATCAAATCTGTAACCTACATTCAAACATTATTGATACTGTATATACTAATAGCAACTGTTGTACATATTTCAGTTGAACCAAGTACATCTCTCCATCTGAGTCACTGTAGCTCAATGAACAATCCCTGTCCGGGACTGACAGAAACATTTTCGTAGGATTTGAGCTTGAGGATTGTTTAGTTATTGTGCTCATTTCAACTGATACACTGCTCATTTCAACTAATATAATGTACAAAATACCACCAGTGACATACTGTAGAATTTTTATCAACCAGTAAAGTATGTTCTGACAAGTACTTTTACTTTTCAATCTGGTTAGAACAACTACAAGCATATACTAGAAGTTACTGTCTATCGCAAGGAAAGTGCTGCCTCAAAATTCAAGGCAGTTGTGATATTGTGCAAAATAGCACAAATAAGTGGCAGGCTTATTGGAGTCAACAGATGTAAGTCAACAGAATCAGATGTAAGTTGAACAGTTAATATTGAAGTCAACAGATGTAAAAGCATATTTAACTATGTGTTGTGCATATTATTAGTGTAAACATATGTCAATTTTTAAATGCAAGACTTTTCTCCCTTTTTCTCCACTCCTTTCAACTTATTGAAATTACTAAAATAGTAAGGAGAAATGCAAAAGTCTTCACATAATGTCATTCCTCTTTCTCCCACTGCAAAATGTGGCAATACTACATGTTGTCATGTACAGGTATGCTACTTCATTGTCAGCAAATGTAGATGGAAAACCATTTTCCATTATTTTACCATAATTAATTTCCATTATTTTAATTAATTTCCAACAAAACTAATTATTGATCAGAAATAACAAGGAAAAAGCAAAAACCTACAGTATACAATTATATTGATATTGATATTCAAGTCAGAGCGTATTAGGGAAAATTTCAATATAATATCACACATTTACTCTATCTAAATAACATATCATCTCCCTCAAATTATAGTAAAATCAGATGTTACTGTACATTACATTATTCATGATAATATTGCATTAATTCATGATATTATGTTCAATATTTAGGGCAAGTATAGGTAGTTGTTTTATGAAAATCTTGTATTTAGTCAAAAGATAGGGAAGCTTTACAAGGAATCTGCAGAAGAATATTGGCAAAGATGCTCAAGCCAACTTATGTCAAACAAATTACATGTACTGTATATTGCAATGTTGCATGGGAATATTGTAATGTACATATACCTAGCTGGCTGTAGCACATAAGATAACATTTAATTTGTATACATTTGGGATTTAATACATACAAGTATGTTTTTCAAAAGAGTATCAAAATCATTGTGCAAGCCTGAAGAGTAAACACATTCTTACTGTGTATTAATATGACAGTAATTTATTCAATCAAAAACTATAATTGTCAGACTAATAAACGACTAAACAAGGGTCAAAATAAAGTGTTTCAGTGCTTTTCCAAAGTTTTTCATGTATATTATTATTGGACAGTAAATAAGATAACTTAATGTGCTCTTTTCATTAATTTAAAAATGAACAAAATAATGTTAAAAAGTTTTGTTACCTGCGGGATATGCTGAATGGGGGTGGAGGAGCAAATTCAGCATCTGTGGCAAGGGTACGCTGTGCATGGGGAAAGTTTAAAGAGCTCTCTGGGATCCTGACAAGGAAGGAAGTGTTGCTAAAGCTGAAGGTATATGTGGCCTGTGTGAGGAGTGCTATGGTGTATGGAAGTGAGACGTGGGCCATGACTGTGGAGCTGAATAATAGACTGGAGAGGACAGAGATGCGGATGGTGCAGTGGATGTGTGGCGTATCGCTGAGGGATAGAGTGTCTAGTAAGGAGCTGAGGGAAAGAATGGGCATTGAATCGTGTCTGACGTGGTAAAGAGGAGCCGATTAAGGTGGCTTGGACATGTGCTGTGGAAAGATGATGGTGACTGGGTGAAAAGGTGTATGTCGCTTGAGGTTGATGGTGCAAGAGGAAGAGGAAGGCCAAGGATGACATGGAGCCAGGTAGTGGAGAGGGATATGAGAGAGAGTGGGCTGAAGAGGGAAGATGCACATGATCGTGGAAAGTGGCGGAAACTGTCGTGGGGAACCACAGGCCAACCCCTGCGCAAGCGGGGAAAACGGCCGTAAAACGTCTGTTGTTGTTGTTTTGAACAAATAGCAGAGTGTGTTAAATGTTAATGCTATTTATAGAACCAAAGCTCAGACAAACAAACCAAAATTGAATCTCAAGGGATTCCTAAATAGTCATTTTCTATTGTTGGGAATGCAAGAATAAACAAGAATAAATTATAGACTCAGACAAACATGAATACTGACGTCATTAAGTACCTTTGGGAATTTATCTTTGTTTTCCTAGCTCCTGTAGCATTATTTCGTATTCGTGGTGGTTTTTTCTGTTGTTTCATGCCATCTTTTAGTGAAAGGCAATTTTCTCTGTATGAATTTTCAGCAGTGGACATTTCGCTATTGACTGGCGATGTCTTGGAATCAAGGCTAGCCATACTCTAGATTAAAATTGATTGTATAAAACTATGAAAAATGTCATAACTTGCTATGCTTTATACATTATAGTGTACACAATTATGGTTGTTAAATTTCCAATAAAACCAAGAATAATAAATGCTAGCATAAAAATTAGCAGATCAAGGTTAATTAAATACTGAAACATGAAGATGAACATTTGATGATAATACTTTAATACAATAATATTTAGGCAAACCACTGGTTAGCCTTATAAATATTTCATGCATGACTACAGACATGTGTAATGTGACAGACAATGAACACAGACTTAGTGTCATAGTTGCATCAAGGACGTTTCTTAGTATTCAGAAACTTCACAGGAACAAAACCTTTAAAACGCTAACCATAACCCAAGTAAAACTCTAGACCTAACCCTGAAATAAAGAAATACTAACCCTACTACTAACCAACATTAGAACGCTACAATATTCTGTCTGGTACACAAAAAAGGAACTGTACATTGCCCTTACTGACGAGGGCATTTTGTATGTTTTTTTCTGGAAGAATATTATATACAGTCTCTTTTAATATTTTGTTATCATTACTACTTGTAAAATAACTTTGTTGGATTTATGGAAAACTATAAACCACTTCCAAATATTTAAAAATGCCAAGCCAGGTCAATAGGTCATTCTCTATTAGTATTACAGTAGTGTTTATTTCATTACTTACATATGTAACCAAAAAATCCTCTATCTTTAAGGCATTATTATTTTACAGTTTACAAACAAATCAAGGGCACTCAACATGTTACTGATTATATCACACAAAACATTATAAATAACCAACGGTTACAATGCCACATAAACCTATAATAATATAACTACTAAATCTTATCTACTTCTGAGTACTCAAAAGATTAATTTTCCAAACAGATTTTATAATCAACACTCGACAAGAAAGAAATAACTTGTTCAAATTTGAATATGGTACCATATCAATAGCAAAGGAAGTGTATGCACTTATAAGAATGTTTTAGCAACTTCCTGTGTAACGGTTAAAGACCAAAATAGTATTTGAAAGATTAGGAAAAGATTATATATTTACATACCACAGGACTATTCTGTGTACAGCCATTTTTTGGTTGACCTACGAAATTTTAAATCAAGATTTAGGTCCCATATAAGACAGAGAAATCGTCCCCCACAAGGAAATGCAACTTACATACAAAACTGCATATTTTAGTCTATCCAGCCGTCTACGAAGCACGAACAGTTTGCAAAGCGCAGAAAAACAAGAAATAGTATCCAGTCGAAATATATAATCAACAACAACCGAAGGTGAACCTGTAGTTTTGTTAGGTTTCTGACAACTTTGATATAGCACCCATCCCTCCGTATTCATTCAACTCAGAAACAGGAAAGCCCGTCAAGGACTGGAGAAAAACCAAGAACAGCTGTGGCTAAAATATGTAATGCGCTTAAGTGTCTTCAAATGCCTATGGCTGCGAACTCAAACCTGGAGTGTCCGACAAAGCAATGGCGAAAAAACAGTAACGTCAAATGAACATTCATTAATAATAGAATATCGCAAAATAAAGCAGATGGCGGTTCGAGACAGTACAGGTAAACAACAGTTCGACTTTAGAAGTCTAAAAACATTATTGCGTGAAACGAAATCGACAAGGTGGTGTAAGTACTTTGCAAAACAAATGTGATTCAACTATGTAATTTTCCTGCGAAGCTCACCGACTGGTTTGAACTTGAAGTCACTTCACTAATTATTCATAGTAGTTCTTGTAAGTTGCTTCTTTTGTCCACTGGTTTGAGCCTAACAGGTTTGACGCCATTTCCAAAGAGTATTAAATCGTAAAGAAAGGCATCGTACCGACATGTCGCATGCAGTAGCTGGAGAAAAAAAACTCGTGTATTTTGACGCAACATGACAACAAAGAGAAATGATCTTGCCGCTGAATTTGCAACATTTTACCAAATCGAACTGTGGCCGACTAGTTCATATGAAGGTTGTTATTGACCAAATATATTCATTAAAATATATTTATAATCAGAGAAATGGGTCCACGTTCGCGCAACATTGTGATACGATAAAGATTTGAGGCGTATCTAGTTCTCAATGGCAGGATTGAAAATAACGATCATAAATACCAAACGATCGTAAATAGCTCGCGTCAAACTTTACGTTTAATAAAATTACACTGAATAACAAGCTACATGTAGATAAATAGCTGCTAGCACAGATGCTTGAAACTATTTTACGATTTCAAAACAGTTGTGATTAAGCACCATCCTGTCCCATCTTCAGCTACTAAATGCCAAGACAGACGTTCGACTAGTTCATTATATTTTTAGTGAAAATGTTTATAAAAACTCTCTTACCTGACATTTCATGGAGATCCAAAAGCCTTTTACTCACGATGGCTTGTGTTTCAACAATCTTGATATCTGAGAAATGCAGAAAATTCCGAATTTAGACTCGGTGCATTGAGTACTGCAGCAGCGATCACTGCTCAACGTCAACGCTGCGAAGAACCGGTTCGAGTTTGTAAACGATTTTTACAACGCAACAAAAGTGGATTATCACTAGACCTTGTCAATAGCTTCGTTGCTGTTTGTCCCTTCATCGATCCAAGAGCTAAGGTTAAGCGGACGACCCCGTGTTTGCCTGTCTTGCAAGATTGTTTATGTCGTTTCAAGTTGAAATCGTAAAGGCTCCGCCATAGATCCAAATCCAATTCAATTACTGAGCTGCGCAAACCAACTCGTGCCCCAGCAGTCCGTTCTGCCGCTGTAAAAAACTCGTCATCCCATTGGACAATCTGGACCACGTGATCAACAAAACAGAAACCCGAACAAAAGACGCTGTCTGATCAGCTGACTAATGAATTTTATGCACAACTCAGAGAAACTGCGAAAAAAGTAAAAAGTAGATTTCCTCTCAATCGTTCACATTAATTTTAAAAGTGATCATGATTACGCAAAACCTTCATTTTCTCCGTAACTACTGAATAGAACTGATTAATATCATTCAAGCCAATTTATTCTAGATGTCGTGACTGTCGTGCTGAAAAATCGCTAGTTATCTTATAGTTTTTGCGACAAAAATATTTTCTTGAATTGCACTTTTACAATTTCAAAGGTCAACCTTTTGAGAATTTAAATTATTTTTGTAGTAATTATGTATGCTCTACCCAAGGGATGTTTTGATATTTATATCGATACTATCAGTTTCAAGTAGTTTACGCATGGGCGATCAATATTAGTTCAAAGGTTTCCGACAAGAAGTAATAGATTACTATTATATACAAATACCTGTAGCGTGCATTATTTCACAATGGTAGGGGCGGCGTCACTCTCAAATTGAAGGGCCGGGGAAATAAAATTACAATGGCCAAACAAAACTAATTTGTTTCATGGTATCGGATCCAGATATTATTCAAACTTTCTCGCGCAGCATGCAGAAGTATTACATGTCTTTTAAATTAGATTAAATATCCGACAAGTTTTGTGAAAATGTTTTGAGCATGCTCGTGATTAAAATTCGCGTGACTAATCTTGATTTTATAATGAAAAGTAATTATACTCTTACACTAAAACGTCTTTATTATTATTATTGCTAAACATATATAAATGAAAATTCGCAACTTTTCTACTGGATAACACCGCCCAACGTCACGTGGTTGCAATGAACATCATTGACCATATCATTCTGTTTACTTTCGTAGTTACCCTGACTGGAATCTCACAGTCTTACGATTCCATACTCAATTCTCACGGAAAATCCTAAAAGCTTAAAAATCTCACCATCTTATTATCTTATTTGTTAATATTATTGTGACATGTGAAATGTGCAAAATGTACTGTTTGCTTGTTGTATCACCGTTTTGCATTTTCTCACTATTTTTTTGTGGCGGGAGTGGGGGCGCAGAGGGGGGGGGGGGGGGGGGGGGGGGTAAATTGGATCTCACTACTTTTGCTTGCAATGGTTCTGCGTTCACTGCGTAAGCAGACGAATGTAATGAATGAAAATTATCTTTAATTCGGAATCCTGGCTTTCTGAAAGTCATCTTATGCGCATGACCGTTTCGCTAGCCGCCGGGGATAGGATTAGGGCTAGGTAACGGTTAGGATAAACAAAATCGTAAATATAGGTCCTATTATGAATTTACTACATCCATTACTCATTTCTTGGTATTTTGATGATAATTTATGTAGTCTTTGTTCCTTTATTTTTGTTTACTTTGTTGACGTGTCTAATAAAATATAGAATTAATACATGTGTGCAGAAATATGAAATTTATTTTAAATGTCGTTGAACGGATATCTCACGACTGCACGAAAAAATGGATTTACTCAAATTTACAATATACGAAAATATGGAGCAAATTTATTGAAATATTACATTTACCATAGGAGTAAACTTGGTAAATGCCGCATTTGCTCACTTTTGAGCAAATATGATGTGGCGAGTGGTGATCTGACGACCTATATAAAGAAATAAAATTTTAAAAAATATTCCCATTTCCCAACAAGTATTACAGCATTGAATCACGATAATCGGGCACATGTAAGATTATCACTAATAATTCACCTGCATGTGTTTGATTATCGAATTTATTAGTGGAGGAAATTGTCCTTATAAAACACTGCTTTTTATAACAATAATGAGAAATATTCAACATTCTCATCATCCATCCATATCCATGATTATTTCAAGTATATATCGAATGTAGTTCTTGACAATTAACCAAAGTCATTGTATTTCAAATTCGAAGTAAAATTTAATGGCGACGAAACTTCTTAACAGATGCATTAAAATTTAGATGAATATATCAGGGCTCTGGAAGCTTTTCAATGTTGTGGGTGTCCTGCGTCTTACCACAGGTCTTACAGAATGCCATAAACAGGGCCACGTCCTTCAGAGAATATAATAGATAACTATATATTATAGATAACATACAAGGTAACATCACAATAACTTCAAGAACTTTTATTATTGAATAATATACTGAACAATTTGTGAAGAGTTACATATAGTTTCCAACAAAATGTCTCCGTCGCTAAATACTTATGTATAAAAAACCGAAAAGATGTACTTTGCGTCAACAACACCCTTTATCAATTTGTTTAAAATTTTCTAAAATATTGTGGGTGTTCTTCTTATGTACTTATGTATGTCCTTCTTAAGTCCAGAAAGTGCGGGTGTCCGTCACCACCCGCTGCTTCCAATGCACCTGGAATATATTATACTCTGGCTGAATTAATTACTTGGGCTACTGTGGTATCGGTGGCTTTCCTTTTATTTTTCGTGTCGACAAATTGCAATTATTCCATCATTCCGATATGCTTCGAGAAACCACCCGCGTTGTGTTCATCTTCATGCACCATCTTCTTTGGTCGCTATTGCTCGAGTGTTCGCTCAAACTATCCAAAGAAATATAGTAAATTTAAGTGATAAGATTCATAAGGATTCACAATGCTACAATCGCACACGCCGATCGCGATTAGCTGTACCTTACTTAGGGTTACAAATGGCGGTATTTGCAAAGAGAACATTGATTTGTCCATTCTATTGTATGTTTTACAGGACACAGCACAACTAGCCCGAGTTAACGCCTAGCAGGTGTCTTGTTGAGTTTTAACAGGCCGGCCGGCCAAAAATTTACGTGTTTAAAAAATTTAAGTTGCATCATTCATTCAGTGTTCTATTTAGGGCGTTTGAGGGGTGGAAGCTTCCTCCCAAAAAACGTTGTGATCATTCGCAACTGAAATGTTATTATTGGACGTAAGGTGGTGTATCACGTGCATGTAACTTAATTCAACTTCACTGATTCAATATGAAATATATTATAAATTTTAATAAACAATAAAAAATGTACTTAAAATCCTGAAAAGTCTTGTTTTTAGTGTTTTATGACTTTTCCAAACTTTCAGTATTGTGTAAAATCTTATCCCAAAATGCAGGAAATGACATTTCAGAGACTCTAAATTTCAAAATTTTCCTGGGGGCATGCCCCCGGCCCCCCTGGTTGTCATCCCGCCTTTGACGCTTGTTAACCCTGTTTCCGAATACTGCCTACGTCCTTGCTTCTCCGCTAAACGAAAAATCCTAGATAGAACCCTGTCATTTAGATCAGGAAAATACCAAACCGAGAGCTTTTCGTGCTTCCGCATGCATATTCATCAAATGGAGAAGCTATGTAACCAGGCAATTTTAGGATTGATACCCAGCCCCCCAATCAGTGTTGCCAACCTTGGGATTTTATCCCAGATCTTGGGATTTTTTGAAGGAGTTGGGATTTTTTTTGGATTTTTTCTCAGGGATTCGACCTTGGGATTTTTCTTGGGATTTTTCCAGAGCAAACCGTTTCGGTTTTAAAAGCTGATTTCAATTTCAATACCCTTAAAGGCGTGTGAATTTGTACTTATGTTTAATTAAAGAAATAGATATTCTATTTGAAAGCTCTTGTTTCTGGGTTATTTGAGTCGGAGAGAGTACTCAAACGGAGATAGAGACCTGGGAACTAGTAAGGAAATGAAGCTGTGAACCTCTGGTGAACCTTGGGATTTTTTGGCGAAAAATAGGGAATCTTGGGATATTTTCAGACCTTTATTGGGATTTTTACGAAACTTGACTTGGCAACACTGCCCCCAATACAGATTTGCTTCCGCCGTGCCTGTTTAAGACGAGCAAATTGGGTAATTGGGTAATTGGGTAAATTTCCATTAAATGCTAAAAGGGATGACTCAAAAGGACCTTTCTGTTTTTGTTTAATTGGTTGGCTTTATTTTTGGTTAGGTTAGGGTTAGCTACGGTTAGGGTTAGGTTTAAGGTTAGGATCGTTAGCGTTAGGATTATGCATGATTAGATCTTGAAAATGGAAAGTGTCTTTCGGTCATCCGTTTTAGCCTTGTCCTAAGATTATAGAACCTCGATCGCAGACATATATAGAGATCATAAATAAAATTAGACTGGGCATGCAATATATCTTCATTTCAGTCAATCCCGGGTAACCAATGAACGCCGCCATCTTGGGTAAATTGGAAGGCAATTTATATTTATATTTCATATTAAACTAAAGCATGCATGCAATCATTTTGATCTTTTACTCAGCCGAAAATGGTCCAAGTAACAATAGAACAACAGGCGTAATCATGCTAAGTAGACAAACAGTGAAAAAGAAACGCAAAAATTGTAGAACTGATTTACGATTCCTTGTTTGATCGGACCGCGAGGTTCTCGAAAAGAAAAAGGCCTGGAACCAAGAAGTTTACCCTCCAATTTTCCCAAAATGGCGGTGTTCGCCAAATTCTGGCCCCAGTGCCCCCTTAGTTTTATTTAGCATGATATCTATGAACTTGGATGTCATATAACACAACCTTCTATAACTCAAGAACGAAATAAGATATGAAAGAATATATATATTATATTTAACAATTAGATTATGGATGAGCTTGAAATTGAGAGCAAATAATCTAATTGTTTTAGTAGAAAATTAGTTTAAGTGTTTAATTCGTTATTTCTTCAAAATTACTTCGAAAACCGAGACATAAGCTTTGTTTTTTGGCGAAAAACTTGGCAATATCATGTCACTCGCCGCTACTCGATAATTATATATAATTATATAGATAATTATGATAATTATATATCTATCGATAATTAGGTATAATTAAATAGAGCATTGCAGTAGTGTATGTACTAACTAAAACTTGTTCAAATCTGTTTAAATCTAATGTTCAAATCTGTTCAAATCTAATCAAAATTGTACAACAGAGATGCCAAGATACGAAAGCTGAATTAATAGAGTTATGACGTACTTGCTATCGGTAGGAATCTTCGTTTTTTCTGATATGTAAGTTGAAAAGTGTTTAAAATTATTAAGCATGAACAAATGGTGGAACTCTCGGCAATCCCTGTGGGAGTAAGTAACTGTGGCATGACGTACAGAAGCAATTTTCTGTTAATGCTGCACGTGCCTACACGTGGTATGCACGCATTGTAGATGCGAGCCAGACGATTGGACTAGTCGTTAAGTGCTATTTCCAAAAGATTACGGAAAAAAACAGACCTCTGGTAATGCCGCGATCTATAGCCATAGCACTTAATCCATAACAAGTCCAATCGCCTGATTCACATCCACCATGTGCATGTCACGTGTAGGCACATGCAGGCGTAACAAAAAACAAAAACTACATAGTATATGGATCGGTAATAAAACTATAACCTTTGGAACTCATAGTGATTTTCGTACAGTTGCTTTCGTCATGCCACAGTGAATTAACTACAACAGCAATCTCGTACACAGAGCCGCTACAACAGATTCCTACGCAACAGATTGCTACAACAGGGGTTAATTACATTTATGCTCAATATTTTAAGCACATGTCAACTAATATATCCACTCTCGTCCAGAAAAACGAACCGAAATTCCTGCCAATAGCGTGCAAACACTTCATATCTCTCTAAATCTTGGCATCTCAGTTGGTGTAATTTTTCATAGCTAAAACAGATTTTAGCATTTATTAGTTAGTACATACGCTACTGTAATTGTTGCATGGGTCCGCAGGTGTATGTTGTTTCGTTTCACTAATTGAAGACTTTGTCAAGTATTTCAGCAATCATTTTCCCAGCCGGATGTTGTAGCAGTAATATCCTGCATAATTATGACCCTCGTGTGTGTATAATTGCTATACAAACATATGGCCTATACCGTGACGACCATGCTTATATATATATATATATATATATATATATATATATATATATATATATATATATATATATATATATATATATATATATATATATATATATATATATATATATATATATATATATATATATATATATATATATATATATATATATATATATTGGTTGTTAAGAAAGGAACCATGGCAACAACAAGTGATCTTATACATTTGCAAAATGAAACCAATTATATAATTATTACTTTATTTCGGGTACAATGGTTGAATAGTCTAAATATGCATGCTTAATAATATCTCAAGATCGAATTGGTGAGATATAGAAGAGTTGTAAACGTCAATCTTTATAATTTGTATGGTTCTTTCAAGTAAGAGAGTTTTGACTGTACAAACCGCTTTCAAAACTTTAAGCTAAAAAACGTAAACAAATGATTGTTTACGTTGATTTTCAGGTCACCACGACTCACGAGTAATAGCATAACTTGACAAAACAATAGAGACTCCAAATGTGGTTGACATTTCGATTAGTAGTCTTCCTCATAGGCACGGGGCAATTGTCCCCCCCCCCAGCAAGTTTTAAAATGATAATTTCGGGCAATTTTGGAAAAAAATCTCGGGTAAATTCGGGTAATATTTTTGTTAAATATTCATGAAAAATTGATATTTTGAAATGTTTTAATATTAAAGTAATATGTTAACATTAACATTAACATAATATATTAGATTTGTTCTAAAATTATACTAAGGGCTATATCTGCACCATACGATAGATGATGTACTCCGCAATTTCGGTGAGGAAACCGTTGAGAAACCTGCCACACTGCATCCGATGATGGACAGTCGACTGGCGACAGTCGACGATGATGGACAGTTGATATTTCCCCCCACGCCTATGGTTTTCCTATAACTAAAATCAAGTTTTCTTTATAACCGTAGCCATACCCCCTGCATTCGTCAGCTAAATGTATGGACGTTGCCAAAAAGTTATCTGGCTTCAACTTGAATTATACCCGTGATTAATTATGAATAATTGATGACCAGTTTTGAAATTTTTATCCAGTTTTGCATTGATTTGCATGTGGCCTGAGCGAATTCACATGATCTGATAAATTTTGTTTTGCAAAGCGAGTTGTAACTCAGCCCCCGGTTCTACAAAACCTGGATAAATTACTATCCAAAAGTTATGGTAAATTATGAGTGTCAAATCACAGTTGCGAAAAATGCTATTTGGATCTCTAGACGTAACCGACTGAGCTACAGAAGCCGTTGCCAGGCTTAGCCACGAGTTTAGATTATATTTAATGCCGATGATTAAAGTTAATATTTGGCATTTAAGCTCACGGCAACGGTTTCTGTAGCTCAGTCGGTTAGAGCGCTGGTCTAGCCGAATCCACGAGGCCAAGGGTGGGTTTAATTCCTAGCCGAAAGGCCTTGAAGTTGCATTTTTGTAGTTAACCTATTCATTGGATAAATGGTATCTGCCCTATAGCTTTCACATCAAATTTATCATTATAAGACTTAGTGATCAATTCACTGGATAAGTTATCAGGGCTTTGAAGTTTGAACAACCGGTCCCAGTTGGGGCGCCGGAGCAACGGGGGCACGCGGGGGCAGCAGTGCCTTTTTTAACTATATATCTGGGGGGGGGGGGCAATTTCCCCCCCAGTAATCAACTTTGCCCCCCCCCCCCCAGTGACCACAGTTTTGCCCCTGGAAAAAATGCTTGTTAAGCTTTTTTTGAGACTGTTCAGTCACTTCAGTGATAAATCAAGCCTATAAATTGCTAACGAGAAAAATATATAACACAAAACCCCGTGTGTGATACAAAGCTTGTCTACACGTGTTTTTAACTTTTTTTCGCGACTGTTTTCCGATTTCTCTCCCGCATTTCACGATTTCCTTCTGAAAAAGTTCTTCTGAAAAAGTTCTTCTGAAAAAGTTTTCAAGTATTGTTTAATGGGAAATTCACCTAAAAGTTTAGAAAAAGGCATAAAAATCAAAAAATGGAGTTCTCATGAAATTGTTGGATTTCTCTCAAAACTATTTCTCTCAAAACTGCTCTCAGAATGTCAGAAATGTCATTTGCAGGAGCCTATAATTCAAAAATTTTCTGGGGGGCCATGTCTCCGGATCCCCCTAGGATGACGCGCCTTGCGGCATGTGTGGGTTCCATTTATTACATTTTGCCCCCCCCCCCAGGGAAAAATCCTTAAAAAAGGCACTTGGGGGCAGTTGCCTCCGCTGCCCTTTGCTTACGGGGGCACGCGGGGGCAGCCGTGTGCCCTTTGCGATATTGTAATACGATATCTTATACTTCCTTTTGAATTTATTTTATCACTCTAAGTTAAAATTTATACTGCCCAAATTCGGAAAGCAAAAACATTTAAATTTTGCGAGCGAGATGCGTAATGAGAAGGAAGGAGCTAGCCCGAACTAATCGTCGCTGGTCATCGGTCGACCATTGACGAAGTATAGGTTTAATTGTGTAATTTGGTTTCGAAGGAGTCAATTAAACGAGATGTCCGATGCATTATGCATGTGAAGATGTGATTTAAAATGGACCATTTCCATCGCTGTTATAGACATGTCTAAAAATCCACGTTGTTGCTCTAGATTGGGATTTTTGGAAGGATTTTTTTTTTAATTATTTAAACTTGTAAGAATAGACACTTCCTGCATGCATGTGTTACATATATCCACGTAGCATTAATTATTAAAAATTGTTATTGACAATTGACAAACGTTTACTGTGAGTCTGTGTGCATCTTCCAGTAATAGATATTGAATTAATAAAGACCGCTAGACAGCTTCTCCCACTCAATTAAACTTTCCCGTTTTGTGAAAGTGCCCTTTTTCGAGATTCTTCCCCAGCTGCCCTGGGTTGCTTCCGGCGCCTCTGCTCAAACTCGGATCGGACCCCGCCGGCGCCCTCAATAATTCTTGAAATAAGAATTGAAAAACACTTACAATAATTTCAAAATTCACAGAAACATCGTTAAAAAATTGTGCACACCTTTACTCTTGTCTGAAGATAATAATATACACTTCAGTCTCAATCTAGAGGAGAAATTGAGAATGCAAATGGCAATTCCCTAAAACCAAAACGTGATCAGTCTGAAATTATCATAAAATTCAGTGACTCATTAGAGAAAAAAGAGACATGCAATGTTTGGTCATAAGTTGATGTACTCATTTGCATTGTCAATTCGTAATCTTTGATAAACTATTTGGTTTATTTATTTATTGTGCTTTGAATTAATACAAAATGAAAATTATGTCATTTGTGAAGAAATGGAAGCTCAACCAATCAGAGCCTGTATAAGATTCTTGTTATTTAAAAAAACAACTTTAAAAGCTTGGTGTACTGCACTGGTAATCGAATCGACCATTCACTATAAGGTTGTTTTGCTACAAGTCATTTAACTAAGTTGATTCACTGCAAGATTGTTTCTCTACAAATTACTGAAGCCGATTAACATGATATATAACATGCATATAATAATACATATAATAGATATGATACAACACACTAATCTTTTAGGGTTTCCTATAAATTCGTTATTAATATCGCTCATTGTCGAAAATTAGTTTTCCGGACCCAGTCTCCTTGACACGGTTTCCAATCCTTGACACGGTTTCCATATAATCGTCTCTGTCGTAAGGATTGTCTAGGTCGCGTCGCTTCAAAATTTGCCAAGCGATCGCGGACGATCCTTACGCAATAGAAACGATCCGATCGTCCCGATAGAATTGAGTTCTATCCTTGCGACACGATCCGCTCATGTTTTATTTATTTATTTTAATATTTATAGAGGAAGCTGTAAAGGTGATTTTCAAGGGAGGCCCTGACGTACAACATAAATACGTATTATGAATAACAAACAATTATTGGATGAGGCTGAAAATGATATCAAGAGTTATCAAGACCGAGGTCAATGTTATCTGTCAAATCCGAAGGCTGAAGCGGATAACATTGACTGAGGTCTAGATAATTATTGATATCATGTGTAAGCCGAATGCAATAATTGTTTTATTATATATTCAAAATACAATGTGGCACAAAGAGAGTTATTTTCCTATTAATTTCGATTATATCTTCGTCCGGAAAGGCAAATCTACTGCAAGCCATTTTTCAAGTCAACACTGATTTATTTTGTTCTCAGGTGTGAACAACAATGTTGAACTCGTTTGGCGCACACTTCAATATTTAATTCGGGGTCAATATTCGTTCCTGATCCCTAATCTCCACAGTGGGAGTAGTATGACCACCCACTCTAACACCATCCAACAAAGTTGAATTCAACAATATTGAATGATGTTGCACTTGGATGTTGCATTCGTTTGGCCAGGGCTTAAGCAAGAACTATTTGAAAAATAGCAGTAATTAAAGGTAAAAGAATAATTCTAAATATAAATTTGTAGGATAGTTTCTTGAGATTCGTAATTTGAAAAGTTAGTCGAGAATGAATTCCAATCTAACACTGACTGATAAGTCGAAATTTTTCAACACTTTTGATGGGAAGCCATCTGATTGGATAACCCGAAATAACTTTCATTCTAACCCTAATAAACCCCCACCCTAAACTAATCCTAATACCCTAATCATAACCCTAACCCGTAGGTTATCTCTGGTGGCAGTGCACTGCTACTCAGGCCCCTAGAACTGGCCACCAGGACCCCATTGAGCCTACTACGATACCAGTATTGTTCGCTAAACTATGATACTGGTATGATAAACGCAGCTAGGGCCTTTTTATAATTTTACGTTTTATGTTGCTTTTGGATATAACTTTATCTTTTACACCGTTTATAGTGCCTACAAATCATTGGGGGCCCACCGGCCCCACCAGCTACAAATCATTAGGGTAATTTATTGGTGTACTAACTGATGGGCCACGCAATAGTGTGCCGACGGAAATTGGAAATATTTTTCAAAATAAAGATTGGACTTGTGAGTTTTTGCCCACAGTGACTGGCCAATCAGATTGCAGCATTTACGTTAGACTCATACGTTTCAAAATGGCGGATGGAGAGGTACTTTCCTTTCTCTTTTGAGTCTTTTATTCTTTACTCCTTTACCTTTTTTTATTTATACTTTGTCTATCTTTAACGTAGTGTAATTTTTAATCATTTTTAGGTGACAACTCCAGCTGTGAATGAAAGAACAAAAAGACGCCACGAGTAAGATATATAATATAATATACTGTAGTATAATAATATATAAATCGAAGCGAAAGCGCAAAACAGCCAACACGTTTGGCTGATGTTTCATATAAGAATCTTATCCCGAATTCAAAACATAGCCATGACCCTAAACCTTACCCTAATCCTAACTGTAAACCTAATACTAATTTTAACTGTTACGATAATGCTTTATTTTATACCAGATTTAAATAGCAATTGCTTGCAGTGCATGTCTCTATTGTCTATACTGTGGTAGGAATATAGTAGAAATGAGGTGAAGGCGAAGCGGAATAATTTCAGGTATTTATCTATCACAGTACAGAGACACTCAGACACAAAAACTATTTTTTATTTGTTTTATAAAATAGCAAGTGCCTAATATGTTACGACGAATACGACCCAGAGTGCATTTCATGTACTACACTGGAGATCTCCGGCGTAGGAATTTTTCAAGGAGGGTGACTTAGTGACTATAAGATGTTTAAGCGTGGAATTCGTAGATGGTAATTTTTAAATGTCAAAACCTTCACCCATTCTCCAGTTCGGGAATATGGCTTTTTGACAAGCCTTGCATGCTTACAGTGGCGTGCGGTATATATAACTATAATTGTAAGGCAAGCAACACTGCTCACTTGTGGTGTACTTTGCGGCGAACCGCAACCACTATTAAAAAGGCCCAAAGCAAGATATCGGTTTTAAGGTAACTCACAACAAGATTCAAAACAAGAAATCAGAAAATAGAAGAATGTAGAAATAACTTAACCTCTGCTTATACTGCTCATACTGCTCATGACATTGAAATTCAACTAGTTTCCAAACTGGTGAACCCCCATTCAATGCACTACTGGCTAATGGGAGTCAAGAGACTTGAGAGTAATTAGTATAGGTAATAGTATGGTTTCGAGTGCAATTTGGAAAAAACATGCACAAGTGAGTTTTTCAAAGACTATCAAAATAGCACGAGTCCGAAGGACGAGTGCTATTTGAAGTCTTTGAAAAACTCACGAGTGCATGTTTTTTCCAAATTGCACGAGAAACCATGGTATTACTTATTAATAATATACAAGAAAATGTGCGAGACAATTATAAGACGAACATCCGGTGATCAAGAAAACTTGATCTTCCGGTCGTGTTTTAATTGGTTTACACAAAGTCACGCGACATGCGTCTTAAAATATTTACAACAGATTTTTGCAGATTTGATTTTTGCATTTTTGCAGATTTTTGAGTTTGTTACAGATTTTTGCACTGTTGTTACAGATTTTTGCACTGTTGTTACAGATTTTTGCACTGCTGTTTGGGATTAAATGCACTGAAACCAACCAATCACAGTCGAGTAACATTTTCTTGTATATTATTAGGCCCGTTACACAGGTGATTTTTGCTGCGATTTTGCTCTTTTTAACATATGCGATCAAATGGATTGTCTTACGAATGTATTGAACCATTTCCAGGGCAGATCTACAACATTCAATACTTTAGTGAGTCATCCACTATATCGCATACGTCAGGGTCAGAATAATCCCAGCAAAATCGCCTGTAAACGAGCCTTTAAGAGACCAATTAACTTCATGTAAACCTGTCGAAGCATTTCAATCATAGTGTATCGGTTGGGACAGACAAGGGGGTGATTAGTAACCCCAATCACCCCCTCTGTACCCGCCCCTGTCATGTTGGCATAAGATTGTCAAACTATAAGTGCTTGGCATAGCGGAGTGTGTGCCGAAAAGTGAATTCTTCATTATGTTACTTGTTTAGGCATATCAATATTGCTTTCGACCTCGTCCTCAGGGTGTTGTGTGTTTTGAAATTAAGCCGCAAGAAGACATGTTATTTCCTCAGTTTTCAAATGCCTAAAATCTCGGCATGACTATTAATCTCCCCAGACCCCCATTTGTTATATTGCATAATCTAGAGTGGTGTTCAGGAGTATTTGGCATATCTCCAGCGTACAGTTTACACCCTGCACCCTGGGTTACGACAGAGGCAATCAGCAATCTACTGTAATACAAAATGAAAATGATGTCATTTGTGTCTCTGCTCTCATAGAAATGGAAGCTCAACCAATCAGAGCCTGTGTAAGACACTTGTTATTTTATAAACATATATAAATTGAAAACTTAAAAAGGTTGGTGTACTGCTAGTAATCGAATAGACCATTCACTATAACTATAAGGTCATTTGTTACAAGTACTACCTGCAACTTTCACTACAACCTGAAGTTAATTTGCTACAAGATTTTTTCTCTACAAAGTCGATTACTGTATTATGATATATAACATGCATATAATAATACATATTATAATAGATATCATGATACAATACACTATGGAGACCCAGTTACAAAAATAGCCTCTGCTTCCAGCCTTCCAATAACTTTAGCTATATATTGAAGGATGAGTCATGCATGAGTTAGTCAGTGGAATAAACTTAGTGGGCCCAAGTTGGGCTGGGTTGATCTCATAACTGGGGCCAAGTTGGTTTCATAACCAGTAGTGTAGCAATAGGCGGTTCAGGCGGTTCATTGAACTAAGGCCCCCGAATGTCCAGGGCCCCCGAATGTCCAGGGCCCCAAGCAAGCAAAATCTGAGCCAATGGATTATTCCGCTGAGTCGCTGACTGTCCCAAATTTCTGGACACGCGACTACAAAAGCCCTCTCTTGAACCGGGCCCCTGAAACCCTAAGCTACGCCACTGTTCATAACTGTGCTGACAATATGGTAAAGATGTGGGCTAAGTTGGTAAGTGGGCTGAGTTGACTCAATTCCCACCTCACCTGCAAACACAGATGGTTCTCCTGTCAATCTGCATGGAAAATAACAATCAAAATCACACCTCTTTCCCTGACAGCTGATTATCAGTTTTTCACCATCCAGATGGCTAAGCTAGCTTCCCCCCAAATGGGGGAATTTTTTAAACAATTTCAGGTGGTGGTCTAAGAAGAGGCATGCTACTCAAGATAGCAATAGTGAAGGTACTATAATTTTTAACAAATTCAAATAATCATTCTAGTAATAATTGCTTGGAACTACTGTCTTGTCATGATGCTACACTGCTTTTGTGTAAATTGTGTACTGTATATATATATATATATTATATATATATATATATATATATATATATATATATATATATATATATATATATATATATATATATATATATATATATATATATATATATATATATATATATATATATATATATATATATATATATATATATATATATATATATATATATATATATATATATATGTATATATATATATATATATATATATATATATAAAAAAAGTAGAGTGCTGCGTAGACAGTGTTTTGAATATATAGCAAAGTGAAAAGGTGGTAAACTGCCAAGAATTTAGTGACGAGATACTGACGTTTCGAGCGGAGCCCTTCATCAGAGTAAGACGAGATAAAATAAAATAAATAGGGCTTATATAATGCCAAAAGGGTGTCACAGGTAGAAAGTGGCCAATCAAATGCACGGGAAATAAACTAACTAATAATTAATGAGATGGGAAAAGTTAAATCATTTGCTATTTTTAAAGTCGATCAATAAGCAGACTGAGGGGGTGGGAAAAATGACAGGTCCAATATTCAAGGGGATTAGGCGATAATAATAGAAGCAAAGACTTGAAAAGCAATGAAAGTGCATAAGCTAATAATAAAAAGTTCCAAGCAAACTAAAATAATAAAAAACTTTTAGGAAGTTAAATAAAAGAAAAACGTTCGTTAAGACCAAGAGGATGTGTGGTGCCAAGTTTAAAAATGAGACGCTTTTCTTGTCGCTTGCGGTTATCGTTGCCACCGGAAATGGGAAGGATGGCACAGACTTTCATGTCTGAAACCAAATGGTTGGAGCTGTTGAAATGGCGGGCTACAGGTTTGTCACCATCATTGATCCTCACGGAACGAAGATGTTCAGCAAACCTGTCTGAAAGACGTCGCCCAGTTTCACCGATGTAGATTTTAGGGCATTTATCGCAAGAAATGCAATAAATTATGTTGGTGGACGTGCATGAAAAAGCATGACGGATTGTGTGGTCGAATTTGGGGGCAGTAATAACTGTAGTGGGATTGAGAAAAGCGCATGTGTTACAGCGGGAACGGCCGCAAGAAAATGTTCCCGCTGGTGCCGAGGTATTTTGTTTAAGGGCACTATGTACTAAGGAGTCACGAATGTTTTTATTACGGCGAAAAGATACCAAAGGGTTGTCGGTGAAAATGGCTGACGTCTCAGGATCATTTTGTAAAATGTGAAAATTCCGATTAATAATATTTTTAACTTTAAAATTGAAAGGATGAAATGTTAGAACTAAAGGAATTTTATTGTTTGAAACTCGTTCCAAAGATGGTTCAAGGGCGTCTAAACGGGGGACGAGAAAAGCTTTCTGAACGGCGAGGTCTAAAAGGTTGGTAGGGTAACCACGTTGGACAAAAAAAGATCTCATTTCCATTGATTTGACTTGAAAATCTTGGTCGTCGCTACATAAGCGGCGAAGACGCAAGAATTGAGAGTAAGGGATGGATTGCTTAGTGTGGTTGGGATGAGAGGATGAAAATAGAAGATAACTATGGGAGTCAGTAAGCTTGTACGAGACCGACGTTTTCAGCGAATCACCATTAATCGAAATTAAAATATCAAGGAACGACACAGAGGTCTCGCTGATTTCCCACGTGAACTTCAGAGCAGGATGAAAATCATCAACAAAGTTGATGAACTGCTCTAAAAGGACACGTGAACACGACGCTGTTCCTAAACAGTCATCGATAAATCTTCCGAAAAAATCAGGCAAGGGACCCGTGTATTGTTCAAAGATCTGTTTTTCAACATAACCAACAAATAAGTTAGCATAGCTTGGACCCATTATGGTGCCCATCGCAACACCACTTATTTGTTGATAATGTTCGCCATCAAACGAAAAATTGTTAAGGGTAAGCACTAGTTCTGCTAAGCGGAGTAACGTGGTTGTGGAGGGTTCTAAATTAGTGCGCTGATCAAAGAAAAACTTCAGAGCTTCAAGGCCATCACAATGGGGAATGACGGTGTATAAGGACTTGACGTCCATCGTGAAAATAAATTTATCGGAACTACTGAAACGTAACTGGTCGAAAATTTGCAAGGCATGTTTAGTATCTTTGATATAAGAAGGCAACTTCTTAACCAAAGGATACATAACGTTGTCTAGAAAACTGGAAACGAGCTCGGTGGGGCAACTACAAGCGGAAACAATCGGCCTGCCAGGATTGTTAGGTTTATGGATTTTAGGTAGGAAATATATGACAGGCGTTCTGGGGGTTGTTAGTATAAGGTTAGATGCAGAGGCAGGCAATTCACCGGCTTGGATGAAATTCTTGATGGTAGTTTTGACGGATTTTTGGTGAGATTGAGTGGGATCGGAATTTAACTTAGTATAAAAGATGGTGTCGCTGAGTTGACGAAGAGCCTCTTGTCGATACAAGTCCGCTCTCCAGACAACTACAGCGCCACCTTTGTCCGCAGGTTTTATGACAACGTCATTTCGGCATCGTAATGAATTCAAAGCTAGAAGCTCTTCTTTGTTGAGGTTATGAACTTGTTTTCTGCGCGGAGGGTGCAATTTATCAATGTCATGGCGGCATTGTCTTACGAAAAGATCAAGGGAAGAAAAATCGCCTTCGGATGGAGACCAAGACGACTTCTTGGGGTTGAGTTCTTCGAAAATATCCTTATTGCTATTGAAAGTGGGCTTATCATGAAAAAAGGCTTTGAGGCGCATGCGGCGGAAGAAAGATTCGGTATCCTCTTTAACTGAAAATAGATCGATGGGCCCGGAGTTGGGAACAAACTTGAGACCTTTCGCAAGAACAGATCTCTCGGGGTCAGATAATGGCAAATCAGAGGGAATAGTGAAAACTAGACGAGTGACTTCGTTAGAGGAACTAGTGCTTTGGGAGGGATTCGGGGAGGGACCCAGCAATTTGGCCAATTTGGACGCCTTAACGTCTTTAAGAAAAACATAGATTCTGGAATTTAGCATGCGAATTTGTTGAACGATAGCGGTAAACAAAATAGGTGGGCAGACCTGGGAGAGAGAGGACTTACATCCCGAGATGTCGTCATCAGTATGTTGTAAATTACTGGACATAGATTTAATAGTGATACGCATCAAACGACGGGAATGACTCGAACAAGCCGCTGATATGTGATGGGAATAACGACGATCGATAGCGGGGAGATTAAAAGACAATAAATCAAAAGAGGACCTAAAACCGTACGGAATAACCCCCCGATATAAACAACGACTAATAAAAGTAACGTGACTGGAAAAACGGGTTTTAGATAAAATAAGGTCAAACAAACGTAGAGCATGATTACTGATCGACGGTAAAAAAGGAAGCAAATAACTTACCATTTCGTGACGGAGACTTTGACGAAACTTCTTAAGGTTAGGCATGTCGCAGCGGTATATAGAATATCCGAGAGTAGTAAAAAAGTAGAGTGCTGCGTAGACAGTGTTTTGAATATATAGCAAAGTGAAAAGGTGGTAAACTGCCAAGAATTTAGTGACGAGATACTGACGTTTCGAGCGGAGCCCTTCATCAGAGTAAGACGAGATAAAATAAAATAAATAGGGCTTATATAATGCCAAAAGGGTGTCACAGGTAGAAAGTGGCCAATCAAATGCACGGGAAATAAACTAACTAATAATTAATGAGAATTAGAAGCCTGATTTTTTCGGA